>OY757928.1:43639683-43797026 GCA_963585895.1 Sepioteuthis lessoniana | reverse complement strand
GATGTTTGCTTTAGTTTTTACTGTCTTAGGCTTCGTGCCCGCCTTGATAAACTGTATCATTCTATTCTCTGGATTCAATTTATTCGTACAGATGGCTGTGCAGACTATATCCGGAATTACTTTTAAGATCTGATCGTCCCGCCATCTGTAACGTCTTTCTGCAAGCGCTGTTGGGCAGCTGCTCAGAATACGTCTTAAAATCCCTTGACCATTGTATAATGGACACAATGCAGACTCCGTTTTATTCCCTGTGCAAAGGTTTGCTGGGCTTGGAAGTATATCATATACGGATCTTATCAAGACTCTAACGTTCGCATAATTGTTCCAAATTTCACACCATTTGATTTTCCGTAGCATGGTGGAATTCCAGTTAGTAACGTTGTTATTATCTTCGTTAACTTAAGCTCTATATTCTCCGGGGGGGGGGTGTCCTCGTGGTGTAATGGTTAAAGCGATGGACTGCGGAATCGTAGTAAGCGAGTTCATACTCCAGTCGCGCTATTACGTTCACTTTCGGGCAAATACCCTTGGGAAAGGTATGAACCCCCTTATCCTTCCAGCTATGGGTTAAATAGTACCACAACTGTTCTTCTAGGAGAATGGCTTTGGCATTAAATAACCTACAAAGGTTGATATGCCATTAAACACCGAAACCGAACCGAATCTATATTCTCCTGATCTTGATCCTTCTGATTATCACTTGTTAAGGGAATTACTGAATCATTTGGATGGTCCTAGACTGACATCAAAAGAAAAGGTTGAACATGAGTTGGTCTAATATGCTACATAAAAAAACCTAAAGAATTTTATAAACTTAGCCTCAATAAGCTTGTTGACAAATGGAATGTGGTTCTAGGAAGCAATGGCTGTTATGGTTTGGTTTTATGGCACATAAACCATTATAAGTTTTTAACGCCAAACCACTTTTATACATAGAAACAGTTGTATTTCAAACAATTTTGTTTAGTATAAATATAGTTTTTTGTTTTCACACAGTTAAATGTCAAAACAGTTCTATTTCAAACAATTTTGTTTAGTATAAATATAGTTTTTTGTTTTCACTCAGTTAAATGTCAAAACAGTTCTATTTCAAACAATTCAGTTTAGCATAAGTACTAAGGCAACAAAGGAGTGACATTAAGGTAATAGAGTGGCCTAGTCAGTCTCCAGACCTTAATTCTTTAGAGAATCTGTGAAGGAAGCCGAAAATTGCCCAACGACAACCTACAAACCTTAAGGATTTGGAGAGGATCTGCAAAGAAGAGTAGGTTAAAATCCCCTCTGGGATCTGTAAAAACTTGGTAACCAACTACAGGAAACGTCTGTCTGCTGTGCTTGCCCACAAGGATTTCTTCGCTAAGTACTGAGTTATGTTTTGGTATGGGGTGAAATACTTATTTTTTCAACAAAATAAAAATAAATGTTCAAAAATTATTAATATATGATTTTCAGGAATTTCTTATATTCTATCTCTCATTTTCAAGACGGACCAACTCATAAATTATTGACCGTTCCTATTTTTGTAAAGTTGCAAACTCAGAAAATCAACTGGAGATGACTTATTTTCCCCATAGTATGTGTGATGAAGATTTGGCATTTAATGACAATGGTTGATATGGCATAAAACCCAACCAAAACTAATTTCTCGGCGTCGCTGCTGGCAATTTTCAATCAAATGAGCTCTTGGCTCCCTGGTGTGAGGAAATTTGCCTACCTTGACGTAAAGTTTATCTTGACGCTTTTTATTTCAATTAATAATTTCTTTAATGCGATTAAATTGCTATGCAACAAAGTTAATTATCTTCTCTTAAAGGGTTAGGGTTGGTTGAGTTTTCTGGCATATCAACACTTGTAGGTTATTTAATGCCAAATTCTGTTTGCAGACACACAGACACACACACTCACAACTATATATATGTATATTTATATATATTGAAAATATACGATTTGTAAACGCATAGTTTGTAGATAACATTTTTAAAGGAGGCAGAACTTAATGATTTGCACACATTTAAATGGTTTCAAGTATTTCTTATAATTCTATTCAATATCAATTATTTTCACACTGTTAAATGGTTAAAGTCCGCAATAAATAAAAATCAGTTCTCAGATTAAGAAGCCTCATCTCAAAATGATTCCAATTAAAGACAAATACAAAATTCGGTAGAGACTCGACTATGGAAGACCAGATAAGGAGAACAAATAATTGGATTTATAAGATCAAAAAATCCATCCTTGATCGTCCTTCGAGGCCCGTGGCGCAGCGGATAGAGGCGTTGAGTCTCTACGGTTCCAGGTGAGCATTGTCAGAAGATAGCGGTTTTAAATCCTACCCAAGCCGGCCAGAGGTTTACTAGGTCAAAAACGTGGTGCGATAGACAACAATTATGGAAGGCAGTAATTACTGGGGATACGGTTACAAGACTCAGCATTTCTATCCGAGGTCGCGGTAAATCACCTGAAGAAGGCCAGAGGTGAAATTTGGCCGAAACGTAGTGAAAGAAGAAACAACACAAAAACTACCGAGATGAGGACAAAAAGTCCGCAATAAATAAAAATTAATTCTCAGATTAAGAAATCTCATCTCAAAATGATTCCAATTAAAGATAAATGGTTATATATATATATATATATATATATATATATATATATATATATATATATATATATATATATATATAATTTGTAAGTGAATAGTTGCTTTTAAAAAAATTACAGCCGTGTTTTCTCTCAATTAAGTATTGCTATTGTTTGCACACAGTTAAATTGTTTACTATTAATAGCTATCTGACACTAATAATTCTATTTGATATTAATCATTTGTTTGCATACAGTGAAGTGGTTTCAAGTATTGCTATTTAACACTAATTATTCTATTGAACTCTATTCATTCAATTACACACAGTCAAATGGTTCCAAATATTGCTATGTTATACCAATGATTCAATTAAGGCACATAATTGAACGGTTTTAAGCATTCCAATCTAACACCAGTAATTCTATCTGTATAGTCATTTGTTGGCGCTCACTTTAGTGGCTTCAAGTATTGCTATCTAACCCCATTAGTTTTATTTGCATAAAGTTAACTGGTTTCAAGTAACACTAACAATTCAACATCAATGATTTATTTGCACACAGTTAAATAGGAAAACACTTCTATTTCATCCCTAGATGGGACCCTAACAGGTACTGCCACTCCAGATCAGAGTGGACCTGAGAACAATCGCAATGAATGTGTACTCTACATTTTCCAGCGTTCAAAGACTGTTTAATGTCATATGCAGTTTAATATCATATCTAGGACAATCTGTTATTGGGTACGTACGATCTGTTGTCTAGTGTCATTTTGATCTTTATCCGTTATCTTTATTACGTAAGAATAAAATTTCATTTCATGAGAATAAAATTTTGTTTCATAAGGGTAGAATTTTGAGGTGGAGCAGTTGTAACTATCCAAATATTTTTTGCGGGGAGGATACGAAAAAGGTTGGAAAATACAGGCATAGGATAAATTCATGAACTACATTACAATTTATTGTTGTTTTTTTTTGTTGTTTAATGACATATTAACCTCCGTAGGTTATTCTTAGGGGTCGGAACTATCATATATATATATATATATATATATATATATATATATTTACTAACCCCTCCGTTCGGGCATGATATGACACAAGGTCAATTTTTAAGTGGAGTTTAACAGGTTTGAATTCAGAGTTTTCCTTCTCCTAGACTAGTTGCCTCACTAAGGCTGAAGAACCTAGTCTGCCCTACTATTTGCCCATAGCTGGTGGGAGAATAATTGGATTCATACCTTTCCCAAGGGTATTAGTGCTATGTGAAATGCAATCAGTCTCGACCCCGATTTGAACTCTTGTCGCCGTGTCCATTTCCTACGACGATAACCATTACATCACGGGCACCTCCATAAAAGTTATTCCGCCTGAGGAATAGAAAAGGAGTTACCTCCCGTAGACTGGATTTTGGAATGTTTAGAGACCGGAAGAACGAACACACGTGAAGGACAATAAAGACAGAGTTGAAAATCGACTATAACACATGGTAAATTTTGCCCAGTCAGCTGGGGCTGGAGAATACACTGACTGCTTCTCTGCAGAGGGGTAAGACCCCCCCCTAACGAGTGTCCTAGATATGACACTAAACAACCTGATGGTGAGGTTCCAGCAGTGCTGGAGCTTTGGGGAATGCGGAGTAACCCTCATTGCCATTGCTCCCAGGTCCACTCTGGCCCGGAGTGGTAGCACCTGATAGGGTCCTATCTATGGGTTAAATAGAACTAACAGCATACTTATGCTAAAATGAATTGAGTAAACTGAATAGCTTGAAATAGAAACGTTTTTGACACTTAAACCGTACTTACATTTAAACTGCGTGCTTATGCTTAACTGAATTATTTCAAATAGAACTGTTTTTCAACATTAAAACTGTATTTACACTTAACTGAATTATTACATATAACTGCTTGAATAGTTTGAAATGGAAATGTTTTTGACAATTAAACTGTGTACTTATGCTAAACTGAACTGTTTTCAATAGAACAGATTATTTACATAAAAATGGATTTGGCGTTAAATAACCTATAAAGGTTGATATGCCATAAAACCAAACAAACCAAACCAAACCAAACCAAAGTTAAGATTGCTTCTTTTCCTGTTCAGTAGATTCATGTATCTGTATGTGGTTAATAAACCTAATTGTTTCGTTGTACACCCACGAGTCCGTCTCTTTTAGGTTTCGTTTACTTATTTCCTTTGTTCTTAAAAATGTAATAGTAGTGATACTATTTAACCTATAGTTGGTAAAATTGGGGTTCATACCCTTCCCGAAATTGAGTGTAATACCACGTCTTGAGTTCGAACTCACCTACTTCTCGGCTGTAATCTTGCACTTTAGACATTATGCCATAGGTACTATCCAATTTGAGTTTCGTTCAAGAAGTATCAAGATCAATAATTTACTGTGTGATTAGATAAAATTGATCTGTAATGGCTCAGAGGTAGTGAATATATATATATATATATACATATTTTTTTTTTATCGCGGATGGATTTGACCAACACTAGCTCCCAGTTTAAAAACCTTTTAGAGTCGACATGTCGGACAAAATCAAAGACCGCGGGCACCTACTAACCCACATGACATGCAAAGCTAGCCAGATAAGAACAACTTACAACCACTCACCTCCAGACCCTTATCTGGTGGAAGAAGAGAACATATATCCCTTCTACTCAACCGGCTTCCTTATAGATTTTAAAAAAGAGACGCTTGTTATAACGGTTAAACAGGGCGAGAGTTTTGGGCTGTAGCAGAGACGCAGGTGTTAGAAACACATGGACGAAATGTATATATATATATATATATATATATGTGTGTGTGTGTGTGTATGTGTGTGGAAGGCAATTTTGTTGCACTTAAACTTCTTGTTTGTTACTTTTGCTGTTTGTTTACTTTTGTTGACATTTCGTTTCACTTAAAATTTTTCGTTCGCCACCTTCCAATACGGATTTGGAAGCATACACGCTGACAAACTGAAAACTACCCTAAGTACAAACTCGATGAAATTACTTTTATGATATAATTTCAAAAAATCTTCATCAGAAAAGCGTAACTGATATCATGGTTTTGTTTTTGGCTTTTTTGTTTGTTGGCATAACAACCTTCGTGGATAATTTAATGCGAAAGCCACCTTTCAAGAAGAACAGTAATGGTACTATTCTAACCCAAAACTGGAGATGCAAGGGGATTCATGCCTTTTCAAAGGGCATTAGCACGAAAGTGAACGTAATAACGAGACTGGAATTCGAACTTGATTACTACGATGTTGCAGTCTAGCACGTTAGCCATAACGTCCCTGAGACCACCTGGGGAAGATTCACATAATGTGTTGACAGGTATGGTGAACAGATGGAGCCTTTAAAATCAAAATACAATAAAAGAACTCCCAGACGAATGTTAACATTTTTTAAACATTTTCTCTCTCTCTCTTTCTCTTTCTCTTGGTCCAGGTGGCTGGGCTGCAGAATATACCAACTGTATCATTGCAGAGGGCTAACACTCCCCTAACGACACTAAATATTCTGATGGTGAAGCTCCAGTAATACTGGAGCTTTGGGAAGTCTACTCTGGCTTGGAGTGGTAGCACCTGTTGGGGAGTCCTATCTTTGGGTCAAATAGAACTAAACTGGGTACTTATGCTTTACTAAAGTGTTTGAAATAGAACTGTTTTTACATTTGACTGTGTATAAAGAAAAATTGTACTTATGCTGAACTGAATTGTTTGAAATAGAACTGTTTATATGTATAAGAATGTATTTGGTATCAAATAACCTACAATGGTTGATATGCCATAAAACCAACTAAAACGAAACCTCTCTCTCTCTCTCTCATTTTTGTACAAATTATATATATATATATATATATATATATATATATGAAAATGTACAAAAATAAAAAACACAAAGTATTCCGAGGATATTTTTTATTTAAAGTTGAATTATTTTGGCAGCGTTAAACGTTTCGATTTCTTTTTACATTAAACCTTCATCAGAGCCTTTAAATATGTAATGTTATATTCTTTGAATTTTATCTAAATAAAGCTTTTTCTTTTGTTAAATAAAACGAAAAAAAATGAGAAAATTTTAAAATTCTATTTTTATTAGTAAAGTTGGCGACCTTAGTCGAGCGTGACCTGAAGGGTCCCTTTTCAATAGCTACTACACCGTTCGCCAATGGTCCGGGAGATCAGGGTTCCATCACAGGTCGAAAGATACAAAAGACTCAAAAATGATACTTGGTGCCGCCTTGCTTAGGTTCAGGTTTTTTGGCATATAAATCTTTTTAGGTTATTTAATGCCAAACTCATCCTTCAAGAAAAATGTAACGGTACTATTTAACCTATAACAGGAAGGAAAAGGGGGTCATACCTTTCCCAAGGGTATTTATCCGAAAGTGAACGTAATAGCGCGACAGGAGCTCGAACTCACCCCTTACGACTCCGTAGTCCATCGCTTTTACCATTACACCACGAGGACACACCGCGCCTTGCTTAACACACAGCATTATAAGATACTGATCAAGCGTAAAGTGGAGCAATCCAGGGAATGGAGTTGCGCCCTCCCCTACTCTTAGGTGTTATAGCAATTGAAAAGGGAGCCTTTGGGTCACCCTCGAATAAGGTAGCCAACTTTACTTACTTAATTTTATTAGTGGCATTCTGTTACACACTGTAGTATCTACTTCCCTTTTCTCATATATATATATATATATATATATATATATATATATATATATATATATATATATATATATATATATATATATATATATATATATATATATATATATATATATATATATACTTTAAAATTTACCACGAATGTAATTGCTGAAGTAAAACGGTAATTTATTTACTGGATTGTACACGATGCCAATAACAATACATCGGAAAGTCAGAATGGCGACTTTACTTTTGACTAAATAACTATATACGCAGAATTAACTCTTTTGGCGCGACATTTCTGTTCAAACAGTCACGATTTTAAAAGAGAAGAAAGGTTCACCATCAGAGAAAGCATCGACCCCCCCAAAAAAAACAGATAGTAACAACAGCAACCCTCCCCGACACCCAACAACAAAACAAACAAATAAACAAACAAACAAAAAAAGAAGACAAAACAAAACCCAACAAAAACAAAAAAAAAAATTGAATTCGGCATTGGACAATATCACAGCGATAATGGAAACATATGAGGATAAATGGATAAAACGTCTCTAAACAGAAGGAAAACACTGAATTAAAAAACAACAAAAACAGCACAAACAAAATAAAAAAAACAAAAGACACAAATAAAACAAAAACAAAACACGCACACCAGCAGGAAACATACACGTACAATCCCCGCCTGTAATTGCAGATTGTATCTCTAATGTTTTGTTTTCGATAGAAACTTGTTCCAGACAAGTGTTATTTACGCCAAAGTTAGAGAAGATCAAAAACAAGTTTACATCTGCGTGATAGAAGGTCCCTGGAAAAATAGAAACTATTTTCATAAATAGTCATCATCATTAGGTTGGTTGGTTTTACTGCACAACAATCCTCACCGGATTATCTTATGCCGAAGTCAATTTAACAATTACGGCTCCCAATTACATATTGTACAAAATAGTAAACCCCCCCCACACACACACGCGCACACACACACAAACACACATGGGGGTGTCCTCGTGGTGTAATGGTTAAAGCGCCGGATCGTAGAACGGGAGTTCGTACTCCAGTCGCGCTATTACGTTCACTTTCGGGCAAATACCCTTGGGAAAGGTATGAACTCCCTTATCCTCCCAGCTATGGGTTAAATAGTATAACTACTGTTCTTCTTGGAGAATAGCTTTGGCATTAAATAACCTACAATGGTTGATATGCCATTAAACAAAGAAACCAAATCAAACCAAACCAAACAAACACACATATGTTTCCCATATATATATATATATATATATATATATATATATATATGCTTCCCATCTTGTACCATATGTATGACGATGGCATTACATCCGGTTTTGACACCAACTTCGACCACATGTCTTTTTGTCCCCCTCTTTGTTTGTTTGTTTGTTTCTTTCTTTCTCTGTGTCTGTGTGTAATTTTTTAAACGAGTAAGAATCCATTAAAAGAATATTTTCATATTTTTTTTTCTCCACAGTGTGATGTTAATCTGAAGTGGTTGGTTTCTCGTATGGAATGGTCAACTGAAATAAATTTATAATAGCAAAATGACCGTCTGTAAAGTTTTATTCCAATTATATATATATATATATATAATACAAAAGCTATCCTTGCAGAAAGACAGTAGTGGTACTATTTAGATCATTCCTGAGGGTGGGATAAGGCTGGGTTCATACCGATAGTGAATATAATAGCTCGACTGGACTTTCAAATACTTTACTATGATATTGCAGTCCAGCATGTTAGCCATTCGATCACAGGGACTTACCTATATATATATATATATTGCTTGAAAAAAGAATGAAGAAATTATATAATTTAAGAATATTCCAGCGTCAGGAAAGCCCTCAATCAAAAACAACAATATGCAAAATGTATATAAACATAAGATTAACAAAACGAAACACTGATATATGAAAATAGGTTTCTGTTACACTTGACACAACACCACGAACCCATATATATATATATATATAGAGAGAGAGAGAGAGAGAGGGGGGGGGAGAGAGGGAGAGAGAAATCAGATTTTTATAATGACGATAACCTGTCAATAGCAATAGATGAAAATCTGATCTTTCTGATGAAATAAATCGGGAATTCGTACAAACAGTATCCGTGTAAGTACTACTGCATATATGCACCTCTTGAACTATAACAAAAACCAGGAGATAGGGAATTACATAAGGATACTACGTGTAGTTTTGAATAAACTCTAAAAGTAGCACCTTTCAAAACAGCAGTTGTATGGCCACTTACCTTATCTTACCTTACTTATAACGAGGCAGACATGCTAAACATTGCTGGAACAGTAAAAGGAACTCGTAAATGACGTTCCCCTATGGAATCCTACACATGGATACACCAGTGTTGGTCGACCAGAGAAAAATTTACATTCCTAAGTTCTATGCAGACAGAAGAGGCCGTCAAGAAGACTTATCATGAGCGTGTGGAGATTTGATTAAAACATATGTATTCCATTTTGTCTGCGTTTGACATGGAGGCCATGCCAGCAGCTGCTCTTTCCAGACTATGTAGCAGGGTTTCGGCTTGGGCAGGTGTATTTGCCAGAAGCGCTATGTCATCAGCGTTGTCAGCGTCCGTAATTGTTTGTGCGGGGTATCTTCTGCTTCTTCACTTTGCCGGCTTGAAACCGTTATCTTTTGTTATATTGGTAAGAATTTGGATCCTGAGGATAGTTAAATTCATATTTTACTCATAAATATAGACTCCACCCCTCTCTCTCTAATTCTCCCTCTCCCTCTTTTTGTTTCCCTCTCAAACCAGCAGAAATAGACGAGAAGTCTGAAGATTTGAATTCGGGTCAAGGGTGCGTGCCGATCGATTGACGGTCAAGTTTCCCTAATATGGGTGTATGAACTGGCAAGCAGTTCCTAGCAACAACGACCTATTTGAACGCTAAATGCCAATTGGCCAAGAAGCCCACGTGATACGTGGCAGCGAGAAGGTCGAGTCTGCAGAGAAGAAAAATCAGACTAGTCAGTTGGCCAAGAGATCCCCAAAATGGCAGACGTATCTATGATGCAAAGAGTAAACTGTCTTCCCCAGGCCAGCTCATATGGGAAGATTAAAATGCCACCCCAAAAAGACAAGAACCGCGTGACTATTTTTTTTTGCACGTACACCTTCTAGAATTCGACGGATAGTCAAAATTTGTGATATCGAGGATCAATTTCCCCGAAAGCCATTTTGGTTCTTCCTAAGTATCTTCTCAGTTTTGGTATCCGGTAAGGTATAAATGTAAACAAACGAAAAGCTACTATTTATAATTCCCGAGCTGTCGTGGTTCGCTTGTTGGCTGAGCGGTATGATACAAAGTCTAACGTAAAGTTGGGCGGGTTTCGATCCCAGCTTAAAGCGTCCTACGTGTCTAGCCACACTGAAGTGTTATTATACAACGAAAGAGTCTGTCGGTGGATGACAATATATAAAACCGGATCCCACTCGACTACGGTCGCCAACTTTATACTGATTGTCATATCAAGAGCCGAGTCGTAAGAGAAGGAAAAGTTAGATTCATGCCTTTCCATGTGTATTAGCGCTATGTGAAATGCAAACATCCTCGGCCTGGATTTGAACTCGAGTGAGCCGCGGCCACTTCTTAAGACGATAAGTCGGGTCACCCTCGACTAAGGTCACCAACTTACTATATATATATATATATATATATATATATATATATATACGGAATTAAATCCATTGATTACCACAAACTAATACCTGTTTAACATTATTTTCGCTCAATAGAGTCACGATTTTAATGGATATGCAAACTTCTCCATCATAGAAATAAATAAAGAACAAACAAAAACAAAACAAAACAAAAAACAAAACAAACAAACAAACAAACAAATAAAAAAAATAAAACAAAACAAAACAAGCATCATACAGTGTCACGCCTATAACTGAAATATGCAAAGAGAAACGGGAAAATATCTTCAAATACTTACTCCAAATACCTTCAAAAATCAAAATTAGTCATCTCTAAAACACCACCTTGCAATTGGATAAAGAAACTTGAGCGAACGCATAAACACACCAAGCAGTCACGACTAATTTTAAACATTTCTCCTTCCGTGTCAAATATTTATCTCCCAAATAAAGAGCTGGCGTGTATGATGGCAGATATATAAAGGTCAGACGAAGACACTTGGATACCAGAAAATAATTTTCCTTCAACGAATGGATATGTTACGTCACTAGCTCATTTTTTATTACTTATTATAAGGCATAGCAATTCTTTTAAAAGTTATTTAAAAAACTTAAAAAATTTTGCTCCCAAAAATTTTCAACTGACGATAAGCAAATGTCGGAGCAAGTTGAGAACATTAAAAAAAAAACACGACAAAAAAGAAATATTTTAATTTTTCTTGGCACTTCTGGTAATATATATATATATATATATATATAGTCTTAGAAATTTAAAGAATTATCAGCTTTTTATACTTATAAACCGCACAGAAAATCCTTTTTTTGAAGGCAACTTTGCTAAGTCTGTCCTACAGAATCTTCGGATTTGTTCGAAGTTCGATATGGTTTTATATTCTTTGATTTCCATATACCAACCCCACGTATAGCCGGTATTTTGGAATGTAATATTGCCAAATGATCTTGAAAAGGTGAAATTATTATCATAATATATTGTTGTAGAGACATATAATTAATGAAAGAATACGCAACCATGCACTCTTTACAAAAATATAACTTTCACATCTTTATTTCTCGAAATGGTCTGAAGTTGACTGTACATGTGTTTGAGACAGGGAGACGGATACAGACGGGAGACTGTTATGTTGGCCCATAACTTCTTCTAAGCCGCGTTGTGCTATATTCAGAGCCCCACTTGGTACTTCTGCTTCTCGGCCAGGGGGAGTGGGCACTGCCCTTGTCTGGGTACTCACTGGCCACTTGCTGGCGCTCTCCAGTGTTCTTGACTGTCTGACATTCTATCCGATACTGATCATATCTGCCGTGGGTACCTCTATATACATAATTTCATAACGTCTCAGCATTTTTCGGTTGTCAACCCACGTGTACTGCTTCTGCTTGTTTTCTTGTCATAAATATGTTTACACATGTGCACCATGGGAAGAGAAATCCCTGATTCACAGCTCTGTCAAGGGTAAGTAGTAACAGTATAAAAGGATTTTTTTATTTTCAATTGTTTAGTTTTTGTTTTCTAAAACCAGCACTACAAAGAGGACACATAAATAATTAAGTAAGAATGAATATTTGATTTAAAGATTTCTCAAAAACAGTAATATTTACTCACAAGATAACTACCTCAACGAACATAGCACAGTGTATAAAAAAAGTGGCAAGAACATATGGTAACAGAGTTAGTTGGTTGCAGCAAAGGTGAGAGTAAAACTGCGCTGATCAAAACGTTAGGGTCCCATTTATGGGTCAAATAGATATGTTTTCGTGTCGATACTGCTATATGGATGCTCTACATGGACGCTAACTAAACTTATGGAGAAAAAGCTTAACAGCAACTACACAAGAATGCTGCGAGCAATACTGAACAAGTCCTGGAGGCAGCACCTCACAAAGCAGCAGCTGTAAGGCCACCTACCACCCATCACGAAAAGTATCAAAATTAGACGAACCAGACATGTGGGACACAACTGGAGAAGAAGGGACGAGCTCATAAGATATATACTCCTGTGGAACCCTTCACATGGCCGGGCAAAGGCAGGACGACCAGCTCTAACCTACATAAAGCAGCTTTGTGTCGCTACGGGATGTACCCCTGAAGACCTACCGGAAGCAATTGACGATAGGGATGGGTGGCGTGAGAGGGTCAGGAATATCCGTGTTGATAGCATGACATGATGATGATGATGTATTCGATAGAAATACGTGATACCATACAATTGTAAATTATTTGTATTAAGAATTTTTACTATATATAATTGTTTATTAAGGATTATCAGTTTTTTGAAACCATATGTATAACTGTGGAAACAAATAAATGTTATTGAATAGAAATAATAATTCGAAGCTATAAAATTATCATTATTAGATAAACATAATTGAAACAATACAAGTGTGTGTAGATTATTTGTATTGGATTGGAATAATTAAAATATAACTGTGTGCCAAAAAAGAAACTCTAAAGAAACAACTACAAAAATATAAAAGAACAATTACAGCAATTCGTTAATATCTAATCATAAAATACCCCAAGGCGAGTTGGAATGTCGTTAAAAATCAATTGATAATTTTGTTAGTCTGGCATATAGGCTTTAGTTAGTTTACAGTTTTTAAAAAGTCACCAATCTGAGAATTGAGTTGACCCATCGTTGCTAACTTCAGTGATCTAGTCGGAACCGGTGCCTTGAGTCAATCATTTACTAAGGTTAGCTCAGTTTGGCACAAGGTCTGGGTTGCTAGTAAGAATCGACCTCATTACCAATAACCTTTTAGCTTAGCTAGTTAACTATTACACTGCACATGACGTTCTTTATTGGAAAAGAAGAGGAAGGTAACGAAGAAAATAACGTGTATTTCAAACAGGGGTTCGTAGCAACCCAAGAACGCAAAGATGTTAAAACTCGTGTTTTGCCCAACAAAAGACGCTGAACTGTATAAGCAGATATTAGATGCAAGTTATGGATCCGTAAACAATACCAATTTTTTACCACAAAGAAAACTAGATTATTGCAACAATGTTCCAAGAATCTGATGCAAAAAAAAAGAAAAGAAAAAAATCATTGAAATACTTTTCTATACCATATTTCTTGATTGTCATCAGATCGATTGAAATATTGTAAACGTATCACCCTACTTAATAATCGAACTTGTAAACAAAATTTGCACTGTAAATCTCTATTCAGTGGAATCGATGCTTTCTGATAGAAAAATAATCCAGGAAATAATATACCAGTCATATGTTGTCCATTGTTATAAATATAATGGACGACTTCGTAGAAGGATAATATTTTCGGCTCCAGTGTCTGCGACGCTTCTATTTCGAATATTGTAATAGGAGGGTCTATGTCCCTGATGTTCGTTCGTGCAAATAGAAAATATATTACAATGTAATCTAAGAATCTTTGGTATTTATTATTCCGAAGGTGATTTTCATTGTAATATGGTATCCTATTCACAGAGCGGCCATTTTTGGTAAATATAGAAGTATATATTTCAGTCAGAGTCTCAGGATTGTCATAAGTATATATATGTGTGTGTGTGTGTGTGTGTGTGCGTATGTTTCACAAAAATCACCGATAACGTTCTGTTTAATTTTTTTTTTACTGATTTTTTGTTGTTGTTGAAAGACGGTAAGTAAAAATGAAGATGAACGGAAGAATCCGGTAATTTCCGGGATAAAATTAATATACTAAAGCACATTTTGTGAAATAAAAATGAATTCTACCGAAACGTTTTTAAAGCTTATATAATGATCAACTTATGGTATCTTTCGATGATCCTACCTCTTTTGAGAAGTGGTGGTAGCGAGTCTCTGTGGCGCCGTGGCTAATGTGCTGGACTATGACATCGTAATATGTGAGTTCGAACTCCAGTCGTGCAAATACTTTCACTTTCGGAAAAATACTCTGGGAAAATGCATGAACTCCCTTATTCACTTGGTAAAGCAACCGATTTAAGAGAAGGAAAAGCTTATGAATTAAAGATATGTGGACGTTGGGATAGAAACTCCACCTATGAAAAATCTGCTGGCAACTAAAACAGCAGCACTGTCACTGATGTGGTATGGCTGCGGTCCGATTTTCTTAAGTGTGGTGGCAATTACATATATCAAAATTTTATTCATTTTCTTGTCTAATGTAAGTTTGTATTTGTGTATACAAATCATTTACATGTACGGAACCATTCAACATATAAAGGGAAATTTGCCTAAAGAGTTGGCAATAGAAATCACTGTTTACTGTTATAGCTTTTTCAAGGAAATCGATAGTGATGTGTCCTCTTTTCCTGTCCCAGAAGACTGTCATTTTGACCTTCTTTGCTGACCACTGCACCAGGAACTTTTTCTTTACCGGAGAGTCAGTGTGTATCAACTCAATGAACGATTTTTTCGTCATAGACTCATGTCTACGAATTTCTAAACATTTGTTTTTACAAAAACATGCTACCTGTATACATCACACATCCTTTTGTAAATTTCACAGTGTTTGCACTTCTCAGCAAACAAAACTTTGATGACAGACCCCTGTTTGATTTACCGCCAATTTAAACTTGCTTACGTGTGTATAATGAATGAAACAATTTTTTTTCGAAATATTTCATTGGCATACATCATACGTACTCTTGGGAATCATTTTGTTAGTCGAAGCACCTCCGAACCTTCTCTTCTGCTATAGTGTCAATTCGCAAATATTACTCTTGGGAATCATTTTGTTGGTCGAAGCACCTCTGAATATTCTCTTCGGTTATGGTGTCAATTTGCAAATTACTCTTGGGATGAATTTTCCGTTTAGGAAACAAGGATAATTCATTCGGAACTAAGGGGTCTAGTGATCATGGAAGGAGCGGCCCTTGCACAGTGCTGAGGTTCACAAACACAATCCTGTTAAAAATATCAAGATTGGCTTTTTGATTTTTTTAAGATTGACACTAACTCATCTAGATGTCTAGACATCATCCCTTTAATTTTGTAAGTAGCTCAGATGCACGCAGGGTTTTATTTGAATTAGAATTTGGAAACTAAAAGAATTAAATCTTCAGTTTCGATATTTTTTGATTACATCTTGTATTAATTACCCGAAATAATTCCCTGAAAATGGAGGAAATACTTTTTTCTGAGCAAAAGAACAAAGCATTTGTGTTACAATTAGTCCCAACAATTTCTGCCTGAGCTTCATATCGTAAAAGAGAGACCTGGTTTTGTCTTAGGGGCGCTATTTTGTTGCGTGTCTCGAACAGGAATAGCCCGACGAAACCCATCCTTCTCCAGGTCTAGTTTGAATTCAGAAATTTCCTTCTCCTGTACTGATAGTCCGGTCCATTGGCCTAGTGGTTAGAGGGTTCGTCAAGGGTCTGGGAGACCGGAGTTCAATCCCAGGTCGAGTCATACTAAAGACTCAAAAATGGTACTTGATGCCTCCTTGCTGAACTCTCAGCATTATAAGGTATGGATCAAGAGTAAAGTGGAGCAATCTAGGGAAAGGAGTCGCACACTTCCCTACACCTCGGTGTTGTAGTTATTGAAAAGGGAGCCTTCGGGTCCCCCTCGACGACGGTCGCCAACTTTATACTGATTGTCATATCAAGGTTAAAGAGCCCAGTCGTTAGAGAAGGAAAAGTTAGATTCATGCTTTTCCAGGTGTATTAGTGCTATGTGAAATGCAAACATCCTCGTCCAGGATTGGAACTTGTGTGAGCCGACGCCACTTCTTAAGACGATAACCGTTACGCCGGAGACGCGTAACGGTTATCTATACTTTCAGTCCGACACAGTCTAAAAGCGCCGATGGCAGAGATATTTTTTGACGTTCACAAGGTAAATGTAACATTTTTCAGCAAAAAAAGATTTTTCGATTGTACAGGGTGTTTCAAAATAGATGCAACCCATTAATATGATAATGATTTATTTCTGAGACAAGCGCAATATCGGTTATTTGGAACACGTCTTGTAAAAATGCATCCTTCGAGCTAGAGCCATCAAATCAATGTTTTTTTTTAATTGCTATTATATCAGTTTCCAGGGCATGCAATATTTTTTTCAGTTTCTTGTCTCATTAATAAATCATTATCATTATAATGAGTTGCATCTATTTTGAGACAGTTTTAAATGATTTCGTCTCCAAACAACTAGTGACGGTTTTTACGAACAAGTCATCAACATTTAAAGTAAACGCCTTAACACCATTACGATCATAAGCTACAAAGAGGAACTTTCTGGGTTTTTTTCATAGCCTGGACGGTAGCAAAAGCTGCTGGTGGCGCCAGGGGTAGCAGTACCGCTTTAGCGACCAAAACTGTTGTATCACCCTTGGTTGGCGGCTGATGAGGACAGGTATCGAACGTGTTTTTCACGCGTTGTATGATAAAGAAAAATTCATTTCTCCCACGGATCTCCATTAATCCTAGTCTAATTTCGAGGTTATTTGTAATTGTTCGAAAAGTTCCAATCATGATCAGTATCACTGTCCCTTTCATGTTCCATAGTTTTCTCAGCTCCCTGGCTTGATCAAGATAGTTATTTTTTTCGCTTGTTTTCTTTTAAATTTTAGAATAAAGAAAATAAGCTTCAGTCTTAATATCTTTTCTGATCACACTTCGTATAGCTTTCTGATTGATTGAGTTATCGATTGATTATAATGGCATATCAGTCCGTCTAAGGTTATTCTCGGTCTAGATGTTAGATAATCGTGTTCACTGAACGGTTATATTTTCATGTGTTTATGCAGTTGTTTCGTTAAAGAATATGAAATTTTTTTTAGAGAGCATGAATAATGTTTTATAGAGCATGAATAAATTTTTAATAGAATAGGAATAATTTTTTTTTATAGAATATGAATAAATCTTTATAGAATATGAGTAGATTTTTATAGAATATGAATAATTTTCTATAGAATATGAATAATTTTTTATAGGATATGAATAAACAATCATCCATAATATTCTTTAAAGAATATCAATTTTTTTTTAGAATATGAATAATTTTTTTTTATAGAATTTCTATTATTCTTTATAGAATATGAATGATATTTTATAGAATATGAGTAATCCTTTATAGAAGATGAATAATTCTTTATAGAATATGAATAATTCTTTATAGAAGATGAATAATTCTTTAAAGAAATAGAATAATTCTTTATTGAATATGAATAACTCTTTAAAAAATATGAATAATTCTTTATAGAAGATGAATGATATTTTAATGAATATGAGTAATACATTTTAGAATATGAATAATTCTTTATAGAAAATGAATAATTCTTTAAAGAAGATGAATAATTTTTTTTTTATAGAAAATGAATAATTCCTTACAGAAGATGAATATATTTTATAGAATATGAGCAATCCTTTATAGAAGTGTCTGAGTTCATAATAGAATATGAATAATTCTTCATAGAAGATGAATATTTTTTTGAACAGATATATTTGACCTATAGCACCCTAACAGGTCCAACCACTCTGAGTCTGATCGGACGTGGAAACAATGATAATAAAGGGGTATTCCACACTCCTTAGAGCTCCGGGAATGGAGCCTCACCATCAGATACAGTTTTGAGTCATACTCCGGATACCTCAAAAGAGGTATCCGGAGTATTGTATATCTCAACAAGAGATACAATCAACTTATTTTAAGGCTCGTCAACAAGGCGTATATATTTCTGAGTTAAATTTTAATATTACATTTTTACGATGAATAAAACTTTCGATTAGATAACAATCAATAGTAATTTTTTGTAAAATCAATGAAGCAAAAACAGATCAAATTAAGGCAAAGATACTTACCGTTTAAACGCAGACATTTTTATTTGCATATATGCAATACCCAGACAATGCAAATAACTGGCAAGGCGGGAATTACGAGTAAAAACATCGTGTTAATGCTGTTTTTTTTTTAATTTCTCAAAAACAAAACGATATTAATATCAGAGTTAATAAATGACTGAGTTATTAAAAATGCTATTAAACAGAGATTGGCCCAAAACTAATAATCTCCATGGCCGACAGAGTTCTGATGAGAAAAAAATGTAATCATTTTTCGGTAAAATTAGCCGTGGCGAAGACGTTAATATTTAGTGTGTGCAAAAGTATTCAGCAGCGGTGGGCCTACATTTGGAGGGGAACCTGGACTCTGAACTGCTATTAGAAGGTTTCTATCTTTAATGATCTTTCTTTTTTTTATTTTGACAGTTATATTGTATCGAATTAGACTATATTACTAATATTATTTTCTAAACACCTTTTCTCATTTCTCTGAATGTATCAGATGAGGTTTGATTATAATTTGTAGTATTACTATTCTTCGGACTATTATCCTCATCAAAGAGATACCTGAAGAAGACCGGAGGACACATCGGCCGAAACGTTGTACAGACATAAATAAAGATGAGGATTCCGAAGAATCGTAATACCACCCTTTCTCATATTGTAGACTCTATTTTTTTAAGCAATGCGGAATAACATCACTTCTGAAACTTAAGCTTCATCAAGATGAAGCTATCTCTACATTAAATGAGAAACCTCTAAAATTAGTAAATCATTTCATATATCTTGGAAGCAATATTTCATCTACTGAAAAGGATGTTAATAAACGTATAGGAAAGGCATAAAATGCTATCGACATATTATCAACCATATGGAAATCTAATTTCTCATAAATCAAAACTTAGCCATGTCCATACTATTATACAGCCGCACCACTAATCATAGAAAATTGAAATAAATAAATAAACAAATCAGACAGTTTCCGAATAGCCAGACCAAAACACTTGTGCTGATTAAAAGTGACTAGAAAAACCCAGGGGTTCGAAACCTTCTGCGCAGGTGTGGAACCACCGGAAACGGATTTGTTTCTGCACCCGACGCGACAGGCGGATGTGAAGGGACGACCCGATTTTTAGGGAGACAGAATTGAAGCAACGGGTGCAGAAGAAAGTCGGAGTTAAGTTTTATCCCAAGTGAGGCCGCGACCTTTTAAGAGAAAATATCAACCAGTCTTTCTTTCTCTTATCGGACAACTCACGGTAGCGAGCCAATATAAACCTTAGAAGAAAATGCTTAAGTGTCTGTATTGTTTTTCTATATCAACCATCGCATTTCCCGACATATGCCTGAGTGACCACGTACGTACCTGTCCCTGCTAACAAACTACACCAATGCCTACGCTACAGGTGTAGTAGCTATTGAAAAGGAATCCTCGGGTTGCCCTCAACTACGGTTGGCGGACTTATATATATTAGAATTATAGACAAGACACAATAACTGTTTAAGTTTCATGTTTTTTCCACTATCTTCAGACGGTCGTGTGGTAAAAGCAACTAATCTCACATCTATATTTAGTCACGTGTATGTTATTATTTCGCGAGACATTTACATGGAATAATAACAAAATGGAAAGTATAAAATTGAAGTAATGGACGTATTGTGTTCATAGTTCTAATTGTTTGAGATTTATATCGTTTCTGCTATTATATATATATTAACCCATCCCTCGCACGATCAGGTACGACTCAAGGCCAACTTTTAAGCGTACTTTAACAAGTTTTAATTCATAGTTTTCCTTCTCCTATATCGGCTCTCATATCAAGGTTAAAGAGCCTAGTCTGCTCTACTATTTATTCAAAGCTGGAGAGAGAATAACTAGAATCATAATTTTCCCAAAGATATTAGCGCAATGTGAAATACAAGTAGGCTCGTCCTGGGTTTGAACTCGGATCACCGTGTCCATTTCCTATAAGAGTAACCATTACACCACAAGTGCCTATTATAGTATTGAACACTTTTTTCATGCAACTTTTATCATTTGTTGTTCTTCTATCTTTGTATTAATATATATATATATATATATATTATGTTGGTTGGTGGTTGATTGTTTTCTTTTACGGTGTATCAACCCTTTTCGGGTTATTTAATACCAAATTAAGTCATTTTGATTGAAGCTTCAAACAATTCAGTTTAGGATTAGTACAGCTTTCTTAACACACAGTTTAATACTAAAAACTGTATAATTTCAAACAATTCAGTTTAACATGAGTACACAGTTTAGTTCTATTTGACCCATAGATACGACCCTTTCAGGTGCTACCACTCCGGGCCACAATGGACCTGGGAGCGATGGCGATGGAGGGGTACTCCGCATTCCCCAGAGCTCCAGCATTACTGGAGCCTCATCATCAAATTGTTTAGTGTCATATTAGGACACTCGTTGGGGAAGTTTTACCCCTCTGCAGAGAAGCAGTCAGGGTATTCTATAGCCCAAGCCGACTTGACCATATATATATATATATATATATATATATATATATATATATATATATATATATATGTGTGTGTGTGTGTGTGTGTGTGTGTGTGTGTGTGTGTGTGTGTGTGTCTGTATATAAAATTAATGGTAAATATTAAAAACACGAAAGTAATGATTGGCTCACCTGATGGAGACACCGTCTTCAACACTGTCACTGGAGTCTTGCTAGGAGATACATCATCGCCATATTTGTTTATATTTAGCCTAGACGATATACGTCAATTAATCTAATAAAAAGAAAATGGTTCTAAATTAAAAAGCAAGAAGCAGATGATATCCTGCGGAAACTATGACAGACGCAAACTACGCAGATGGTCTAGTGCTCCTCGTAAATGCATCAGCCAAAGCAGAATCCCTATTCCTTCCAGCAAGCAGCAGGAGGCATTGGCCTCTACGTAAAGTCAAATAAAACTAAGAAATTATGTTTTAAACAAAAAGGAGCCAACTCCACTCTAAGTGGCAAGCCTCAATAATCAGTAAACAAACTCATATACCTCGGTTGCAAAATCTCATCTACTGAAAGTGATGTCAACATATGCTTAACGAAGGCGTGGAATGCTATTGAAACGGTAATCGATGATATGAATTTCTGATCTATCTGATTTAATAAAACAGCAGTAGTTGTATCATTACTACAATATGGATGCACTGCATGGACGCTAACAAAACACATACAGAAAAAAACCAATTGAGAACTACATAAGAATGCTGCATGCTCTCTTAAACAAATCCTGAAAGTAACAAATTATATAGTTACATATATATTATATATATATATATATATATATATATATATATATATATATATATATATATTGTGTATACATATATATACTTTGTATATGCATATTTACTGTATATAAATCTTTACAGTATATATATATATATATATATATATATATATATATATATATATAATCTAAGGAGGAAATCCAAGGGGTAGGAGTATCCAATTTGAGTGCCCAGGGAATTTTTTCTTTTTGTCTTTATATAAAAGTGTGTGTATATATATATATATATATATATATATATATATATATATATATATATATATATATATATCGTATAGATTTACACCCACTCCCAGTATCTCCCGCCACGTACACACACATACACATACATATATATGTGTGTGTGTGTATGTGGCGACCGATACTGATAAATATAGGTAGACGAAAAGAGGTAGACAGAAAAAGAAAGACGGAAGAAGTGATTTTTATAGTGATGATAAATTGGAAAGAAAGAAAAGAAAAATAAGAAAATTTTTGAAAGGAAAGAGAGAAGAACGGAAGAAGGAAAGTTGATAGGAGAATGAAAAAGAAATAGGAATCAAGGTTTGAAAGAAACTAAAAGCTATATATATATATATATATATATATATATATATATATATATGACAGTGTTGGTTGTCATGAAACCTATGGTCACAGAGTAGATTCCATGCTATTAAAAATATATAAAAACTAATATATATATATATATATATATATATATATATATATATATATATATATTAAACTAGAGTGAGGAAGAAAGAAAAACAAAGAGACAAACAAAAAAAAATAGTGAAATAAAGCTGAGAAAGTTATTGAAAGAAAGATGAGAAGGACATTAGAAAGAAAAACTCAAAAAAAGAAGTAAGATGATGAATAGTAAAGAAAGAAAAAAAATGAAAAGAAAAACAAGCTAAAAGAAGAAGAGTCATCAAATTTGAAAGAAAGAAAAAGCAGTAAAAACTAGCTTCAGAAAGAAAGAAAGAAAGGAATAAACAGAGAATGAGTAACAATCTGTGAAAGAAAGATGAGAAGAGTATTGAAAAAAAGATTAAAAAAATAGAAAGATAATGGATTATATCGAAAGAAAAAAAAAAAGAATTATGAGAAAATGTTTGGAAATGAAGAAAGAGAGAAAGAAATGCTATAAGAGAATTAAAAAACATTAAAGCAGTTGCTAAATTTGAACTAAATAAACAAATAAATAAATCCTAGAAGAGAATTAAAAAACATGAAAGGAGTAATTAGATTTGAAAGAAAGAAAAAGCTATATAAAAAATTCAAACGTGAATAATAGATAAATAAACAAATAAGTAAAGAGAAGTAATCTTTGAAAGGAAGATGAGAATATTACTGAGAAAAAAAAAAGAAAAGAAAAAAAGATGAATTATAAAGAAAGAAAATAAAGGAAAGAAAGACAAGAAGAAAAAAAATTTAAAGGCAGAAAAAAACTGTAAAAAACTAACGGGGTAAATAAATAAATGAATAAATAAAAAGAGAATGAGCGACAATCTTTGAAAGAAAGATGGGAATAATATAAGGAAGAAAAAATAAAATAGAAGAAAGATGATGGATTGTAGGGAAAGAAAAAAAAAAGTAAAGAAATGAAAAATTAAGAGATTTAGAAATGAAAAAAAAAAAAAAAGAAGAAGAAACAGAAGAGAATTAAAAAGAAAGAAAAGGAGTCACTAGGCTTGAAAGTAAACGGAGTAAAAAACAAAAAACAAAACAAAACTTGAATGAGAAAGAAAGAAAAAATAATGAACGAAAAAGAAAGAAAAAGACAAAGAAAGAAAAACAAAATTACCAAGAGAAAGAGGAGCAATAATTGAAAGAAAGATGAGAAGAATATTCGAAAGAAAAAAAAAATCCAAAAAGAAAAGAAAGATAAAGAAAGGTGAGAAAAATACTGGAAATAGGAAAGAAAGATGAGAAGAAAGAAAAGAAGTTAGCAAATTTCAAAGTAAGAAACAAAAGGCTGTAGAAATAAACAGCAAAAACAAAGCGTGAGAAAGAAAGAAAAATCAGAAAGAAAGAAAGAAAGAAAGAAGGAAATAGAGAAAGAAGTACAATAATCGAAAGAAAAAAGCGAAGAATACTAGAAAGAAAAAAAATTTCAAAAAAGAGAAAAAAAGTAGGGAAAAGTGCTGGAAAGAAAGACAAAAAGAAAGAAAAAGTTAGAAAATTTGAAAGCCAGAAATAAAAAGCCATAGAAAAAAAAAAAAAAAAAAAAAAAAAACAACAGAGAGAAAGAAAGAAAGATTAGAAAGAAAGAAAGACAAAAATAAATAAATAAAGAAGAACAACAATTGAAAGAAAAATGAGGAGAATATTAAAAAGAAAAATTAAAAAAAGAGAAGAAAGATAAAGAAATTTAAGAAGAAAATAAAGTAAAGAAAGTAGAGAAGAAAGAAAAGAAATTATCAAATTTAAAAGAAAAGATAAAAAAAAGGAAGGGAAAGTACTGGTAATAAAATAAAGAAAAAAGAAGTCGAGAAGAAAGAAAAGTTACCAAAAAGTAGAAAACGCGGTAAAAGAAGAAAAAAAAAACTAGTGTGAATGAAGAAAAATAACAAAGAAAGAAAGAAAGAAAGAAAGAAATAGAGAAAGAGCAATAATTGAAAGTAAAATGAGAATAATATTAAAAACAAAAACAAAAAAAAAATAAATAAAAAAGAGAAGAAAGATAAAACAAGGGTGGGAAAAGTACTGGCAATAAAATGAAAGAAAAGAAGTCGAGAAGAAAGAAAAGTTACCAAATTTGAAAGTAAGTAGAAAACGCGGTCGTAAAAAAAAGAAAAAAAAACAAAACAAAAAAAAAACAAAAAAAAACTAGTGTGAATAAGGAAGAAAAATCATAAAGAAAGAAAGACAGAAATAAAAAGAAAAAGAAGGACAATCATTGGCAGCAGCAGCGAAAACGTTAGCAAGATGGTCACAGTATTAAATTCTGGCTGTCATGGTATTGTTATTGAAGATGCAGCAAAGCCAAGGGACAGACTTTCTCCTGAAATTCGGTGCTAATAGGAATTTAATGAGCAATTAGAGAGCGTTAGCCATTTTCTAATACGCTGAGTCATCAAATTGACATGTCCACAAGACAATATTTCAACCAACAGATTTTAGAGACGGGTGGATGGGCAGTGAGGTGAGAGTCAGGTGTTGGTAAAGGCGGGTAAAGGGTGTGGTGAGAAATAAGTAAGCGGTAATTTACGGAGAGTTTTTAACGAAAATTGTCCAAGAAACTGGCGAAAATAATGTCTGTCTTGCCACACTCTCAGTTAAAAATGGTTGTCGACGTCATTTTGCTCACAGTTTTGGAATTGTCGAGTGAAAAGGACTGCCCCAAAGGTTTGCCACCGGCTCTCCTCATAATTTGGACAGATTGAGCATATACGTGATTATCCGTTAATACATATATATATATATATGAGAGAGAGAGAGAGAGAGAGAAAGAGAGAGAGAGAGAGAGAGAATAGGAATAATACTAAACTTGTTATGGGAATATATAAATACATATTTCTAGATGTATCTATTCCTACGTGTTCTTTGTAAAATTTCCGTCAGTTTCAACGTGTGCATAAGTTGGTTGTTTGGCTTTCATGGCATATCAATCTTTGTATGTTATTTAATGCCCAAACCATTTTATACAAATAATCAGTTCTATTTCAAACAATTTAGTTTTGAATGAGTACACAGTTTAATTGTCAAAAACAATTTTATTTCAAGCTATTCAGTTTAGTCAAACAGTTCTAATTCAAAAAATTCAATTTAGCGTCAGTACAGTTTCAATGTCAAAAGCAGTTCTATTTCAGACAATTCAGTTTTGCATAAGTACGCAGTTTAAATATTAAAATAGCTCTATTTCAAATAATTCAGTTTAACATGTGTGCATATGTGTTCTTGTACATATCTATCCATTTTCTACTGCATCTATAACGAATGTATACATTCATCGTGTTTCTATGCAAGCATACGTATGTGTGTATGCATACATACGTAATGCACTGTAAAGATTTTAGCGTTGAATTTTATTACGCAGGACACTGCTGGAGATGTAGGGACGAGCTCATAAGTGATGTACTCCTATGGACCCCTTCACATGGCAGAGCAAAAGCAGGGCGACCAGCTCGAACCTACATATAGCAGCTTTGTGAGGATACGGGGTGTAGCCCTGAGGACCTATCGGAAGCGATGAACGATAGGGAGGAGTGGCGAGAGAGGCTCAGGGATATCCATGCTGATGGCACGACAAGAAAAAGAAGTTACATATATATATATATATATATATATATATGATTACAACAGTAAAATCTTTACAGTGCATTATGAACAGAAATGAAGAGTGATACGAAAATATTTAAAGTATGAAATAAGAGTGTACAGCTAGTTTTTTTTTTATGGCATATCAACCCTTGTGGGTTATTTACTGCTAAATCCTGTTCAAACATTTACATTTTGAATATATATGATTTGTAAACACATTTTGTTGATAACATTTTTTAACAAGCCTGAGCTAATTTTTTGCACACGATTAAATGTTTTCAATTATTACTATATAACAGTCACAGTTTAACATCAGTCACTTGTTCGCACACATTTAAATAGATATACATGATATGCCAGAGATTTGTATGTCGGTAATTTAATTTTTTAATGAGTTAGAATTAATTTATTTGCACACTAGTATTGCTATTGTTTCTTCACTTAAATGGTTTCAATTATTGCAATCTAACACTTATAATTCTATTCAATATTAATCATTTGTTTGCACACAGTTAAATGGTTCCAAGTATTTTTATGTCTCATTAACAATCAATAAAACATCAATCATTTGTTTACACACAGTTAAATGATCAAACAGTTCTATTTCTAACAAGTTTATTTAGCATTTGTTTGCGCTCAGTTTGAATGTCAAACATTTCTATTTGACCCATAGATAGAACCCTATCAGGTACTATTTACCAACCCCTCCGCTCGGGCAGGATACGACACATGGTCAATTTTTAAGCGGAGTTTAACAGGTTTTGAATTCAGAGTTTTCCTTCTCCTAGACTAGTTGCCTCACCAAGGCTGAAGAACCTAGTCCGTCCTACTATTTACCCATAGTTGGAGGGAGAATAAGGGGGTTCATACCTTTCCCAAGAGTATTTGCCCGAAAGTGAACGTAATAGCGCGACTGGAGTACGAACTCGTTTACTACGATTCCGCAGTCCATCGCTTTAACCATTACACCACGAGGACCCTATCAGGTGCTACCATTCCGGATCAGAGTGGACCAAGGAGCAATGGAAATGAAGCAGTAATCTGCATTTCCCACAGCTTCAGCATTACTGGAGCCTCACTATCAGATTGTTTAGTGTCATATCTAGTACACTCGTTGGGGGGAGTCTTACCCCTCTGCTGAGAAGCAGTTGTTGTATCACAACGCCAGCCGACTGGCCTAGTTTCTTAACTTTAGTGAAACGTATCGAATACTACCTAAAGAGTCGTGGGGTTTTATCCTGTTTTCATTATCCTATTCTATGCTTTAAAAAGTGGGTAGAGAGTTTGCCAATGATCTCGGAGACATGAGTTCAATCTCTGGTCAAGTCGTTCCAAAGACTCAAAAAAATGGTACGTGATGCCTCCTGACTTAACACTCAGCATTATTGTTGTATAGCCATAAACATCTCAATCACAGCTGTAATACAATACACAAATACAAAACACAGGCGGACTCTGTTGTTCCAGATACGAAAGGGTTTATCATCTTCTTACTTCGGTTCTTCGACACGAGGCGAAAGACACAATTCTTATTATGCTATCCATCTCCAACGTGCGGCGCATCTTGTGATGTTTAAGATCTCTGTCGGTAGAGATCCGAAAAACCATACTACATCCTCAACGGCCCAAATCCAACTCTCAACTGACTCTTTTTCAAAATCTTCAAATTTTTAGGACTATCTATTCTGGGTATGACGTCATCCACACTCCAGACCCATTTCCTGTCTGGGCGTTTATTATGTCCTTGGTGATTGTCATACCCTTTCCGCATGAGCTTAAACTGCACCCAATGACTATGCACCCGAACTCTTAACTCGAATACTTCAAAGACCAACCAAACTGAATGATGAAATATAATTAGCGAAAAATTATTAATATAAAAAAACAATTCCTTAATTATGTAACATTATAAGTATGAATCAAGAGTAAGAGGAGCAATCCAAGGAAAGGTGTAGCACCCTCCTCTACACCTCATTGTAGTAGCTATAGAAAAGGGAGCCTTCGAGTCGCCCTCGACTACGGTCGCCAACTTTACTTATATATATATATATATATTCTAGGAATGTTCAAAAAGTAAACGGCAAGTCGACATTAATCGACTGGAGTTAAAACCTTGTGAAAGCTGTAAGCATAAAGCAATGAGAGCAATTCAGTACTTTTTGAGACAGCCAGAATTAAAATCCCTTCATCACATTCTGAAGAGTCTTTTTAGTCGTCCGAGAGATGTGTTCATATAAAGCACGGAACATAAATCAGAATCGGATTTGTATTAAAAAAAAGATATGAGAAATCTATATAACTTAACAGTACTTGTCCGAAAAATCCAGCTGAAAGACTGTCTCCGGTTATATACCAAATTACAAAAACGCATATTGACCGAAATGTAATGGGTACATTCTCCATCTAGAAAAGTGTATTGCTGTCTGTGAGGCAAAGAATAACGCTGACTGTATACCCTGCAGAGGTAAGCCTTCCTCAAAAATGGGTGTCCAAGTATTACACTATACTGGATCTTAGGATGAGGCTCCACTACTGGAGGTTTGGAGAGTGTGTTATACTCCTTCATTGCCATTACTCCAAGTTCCACTCGGACCTGGAGAGGTTGTCCCTGTTTGGGTCCCATGTACGGGTTAAATAGATCAGTTTAAAAATTAATCGTATTCAGCAGAACTATATACAAAATACCTTTAGAAACAACTACACATAATATATAAATATGAACATCCAGTGAATGTGATTTCCTAATCTCTAGGCTTAAGATAAACCTAGACGAGTTGACGTGCCGTTAAAATCAATCAATCAATCAATCAACCATTCAATCAGAGAAGAGTAAATTTCAGTCATTTCTTTTATCTTTTTATTTGATGGTTAAAGTTGGAACTCCAGTCGAGGTATTATGTTCACTTTCGGATTAATACGCTAAGGAAAGGCATGAACACCCTTATCCCCCCCAGCTCTTTGTTAAATAGTACTTCTGCTGTTCTTCAACAAAGATAGCTTTGGCAGTAGATATCCCATGATGGTTGATATACCCGTAAAGAGAAAGACTAAATAAATATAGTTTGGCTTTGTTTCTTTGTTTTATAGAATATCAACCTTGGTGGGTTATTTAATGTCAAAGCCATCTTTGATGAAATGTTCACTCTTTAAAATGATTGTGAAGATTCATTTTCATACCATATATAATTTGTTTCTGGTTTCTTTTTTTAATGACAGTTCAACCTTCGTAGGTTATTTAATGCTGAAGTCATTCTTAGTTGTCTGAATTTCTGAGACGAAGCGTGATGATTTTTATCACTAAGGGTTTCGGACTATTGTCTTCTTCTTTATTGTTATTCCCACAACGTTTCGGCCGATATGTCCTCCGGCCTTCTTCAGGTGTTTGTTAACTCGGGAACCCTTAATGATAAAAAGCCATTCTTCTAGAAGAAGTAAAGTGGTACTATTTAACCTATAGCTGGGGCGGGGGGGGATAACAAGGTTCATACCTTTCCCAAAGTTCTAAGCAGGAAAATAAACACAAAAACGCTGAGGGAGTTCGAACTCGTTTACTATGATGTCACTGTTCAAAACGCTGACCGCTACCCCATGAAGACTTCTCCGCTAAGGAACTAGACTGAGTAGGTGAATGCCAGAGATCTGAAAGCAGTTTTTAAATGCAAATTTTCAGTAGAAAATTTACATAGCAGAAACTTGCTCTTATCTGAATGTTGAATATAAGTATTACATTCCTATTTAATTTTTTTTGTTCATTAGCGCAGACATTTCCCTAGATATTCTTGACAAGTACCTACTTAACAAAGCTATTTTCGAAAACTTCTGTATGGATGGAACACACTGAAAAGTTTAAAATTCTTTAAATTAAGTTTTATTTTATATACGAAGTTCATTTAATAAATAAGGAGAATTTTTTTGAAAAAGTAAAAGGAATTTTTTCTGAATTTTTTTTCCATCAATGTAAACTCTGCATTGTTTGAAATTGGTTTATAATGAAAGTTATTTTAATTTCGTAAAAAATATTTGTTTTGAGGCTGTTCAGATAGATGCAAACAGAGTGCACCCGGCTTGAACAGAAGTCTGTTATCAAATGTTTGGTGGCTGAAAAGAGCAAACCATATGAAGTTTACAGAAGAATGTACGATATGTCCGAAAAAGCATGTTTTAGTAAAAAATATGTTTATGATTGGGCAAAATATGGGTTTGCCACTACGAACGCACTGACTCTCCAGTGAAGTAAAAAGTTCGGGTTACAGAGGTCAGTAAAGAAGGCCATGCTGACAATCTTCTGAAAATGAAAAGATCCATCACAATTGATTTCCTTGAAAAATGTGCTACTGTAAACAGTTCTTCCTATTGCCAACATTTGGCAAAAAAACCCCAGTCTGTTGGGGCTGTAGAATACACAACTGCAACTCTACAGAGAGTCAAGACCCTCACAATGAGTGTCCTGGATATGACATTAAACCATCTGGTAGGCTCCAGTGCTTGAACTCTGGTAAATGTGAAGTATCCCTTCATTGCCATTGCTCCCCGGTTCACTCTGGTTCGGAGTGGTAGTACCTGATAGGGTCCTATGTATGGGTCAATTAGAACTGTTTGACATTTAAACTGTGTGCAAACAATGACTTATATTAAACTGAATTGTTAGAAATAGAAATATTTGATCATTTAACTATGGGTAAACAAATGACTCATGTTTAATTGAATTGTTAGTTATACATAGCAATACTAGGAACCATTTAACTTTGTTTACTTATGCTCTCGACTATGGTCACCAATTTTACGTTTTACTTATTCAACAGTGTAAATAAATGACTGATGTTTAATTGAATTGTTAGTGATACATATCAATACTTGAAATTCTTTAACTGTGTGTCTAAAATGAATTATTAGTATTACATAGCAATACTTGGAAACATTAGACTGTGTGCAAATAAAATGAGCTTAGGCTTGTTTAAAGATGTTATCTTCCAACTATGCGTTTACCGGTCATATATTTGATAAGTATGAATAAAGAAGATTTGGCATTAAATGACCAACAATGGTTGATTTGCCATTAAACCTAAACAAATCAAATTAAACCTTAAGCAAATTTCACCTTATTTATTGAATATCTATCTATCTATCTATCTTGTCGATTTCCTTTTATTTCAATCAATCTATCTATCTATATATCTATCTATGTATTGTGTCACAATAAAATTAATAGAAATCTATTTTCAAGTGTTGGTATTTTGTTTCATGCATAAGCACATACGTGGTGCCTTCAATAAGTTTCCAGACTTTTTTGTACAGGCATTTAAAATTGTTGTAGACTCTTGAAAATTCAGTATGTTATTCTGATACATCTTATGAGATGACCGACCAATTTTTATGATTTCACGTTCAAATGAACAGCAACAGCAGCAATTGGAATACACCCTACTAAAGCCTGATTGTCACAGCTGGTGAATTTCAAGAATGCAATCTGGACGTGAGGACACTTTAGAAGAACGGTATGCAATAAAATTGTGTTTTAAACTTGGAAAAAATGCCAGAGAAACGTATGGAATGCTTCAGACTGCTTTTCGACCATCTTGCATGAATCCAGCATCAGTTTTTGAGTGGCATAAGAAATTCAAGGAAGGCACGGAGTCTGTGAGGAATAATGAGAGGTGTGGGAGGAGTAAGGAAGTCAATACACCAGAGTTGATTGGCCAAAGGGTTAGGATTACTATGTTGAGGTTTTAAGGGAGTTCAGGAAGAGATTCCGTCGGAAGAGGCCAGTACTCTTCAAATCGAGTCAGTGGAATTTCCACCAGGACAATGTACCAGTCCACAACTCCATCCTTGTCACAGACTATTTGACCAAGACAGTTCGTCACCCTCCCTATAGTCCAGACGTTGCTCCCTGTGATTTTTGGTTATTGCCTAAGCTTAGAGGCTGTCGCTATGAAACAATTGAGGAGATGAAAGAGGCTGTGACAAAGGTCATTGACACGCTCACACAAGAGGACTTCCATGGGGCCTCCCAGAAGTTGTTGGAACAGTATAAGTGCATTGCAGCCGGAGGAGATTACTTCGAATGGGATTAGAGTTTCATGTGTGTACAATCAATGAAAGTGCTCATACGAAAAAAGTCAGGAAACTTATTTAATGATCCTTGTACATACATATGTGCTACGCCTCTACGTATACATACTCATGTAGAAATGCCCGCACCCACATGGATATGTATAGGGTGCCTCGGGTGGTGTAATGGTTAGCAAACTCGACTAGCAAATTGTCACGAGTTAGTTTGATTTGGTTTGGCTTTGGTTTGGTTTTATGGCACATCAACCATTGTGGGCTATTTAATGCCAAATCCATTTTTATACATATGAAGAGTTCTATTCCAAATAATTCAGTTTAGTACAAGTACAGTTTTTTGTTTACACACAGTTAAATGTAAAAACAGTTCTATTTCAAACAATTCAGTTTAGCATAAGTACACAGTTTCAATGTCAAAAACAGTTCAATTTCAAACAATTCAGTTTAGCATAAGTACACAGTTTACTTCTATTTGACCCAGTTGAAAGGATCCTATCAGATGCTACCACTTCCGGCCAGAGTGGACCAGGGAGCGATGGCGATGGAAGGGTACTCCGCATTTCCCAAAGCTCCAGCGTTACTGGAACCTCATCATCAGTGTCATATCAGGACACTCGTATGGGAACGGTCTTACCATTCTGCAGAGAAGCAGTCGGTGTATTCTACAGCCTCAGCCGACTGGGCAAGATAGAATTCGTGTCTCACTAGGTGCTCCATTCATAAGGCTTTGGGCCACATCTAAGCAAAAAGTTTACTAAATTACTTCAGGCATATGCATAGTATGTAAAGTTGGTGACCGTTGTTGAAGGCTCCCTTTTCGATAGCTACTACACCAAGGTGTAGGGGGGCACTATTCCTTTCCCTGGATTGCTCCATTTTACCCGTGATCCCTACCTTATAATGCTGAGTGTTCAACAAGGTGGTATCTAGTACCATTTTTTGAGTCTTTGGTATGACGCAACCTGGGATTGAACCCCGGTGTTCCGGACCATTGGCGATTTATTACGTGTATCCAAGGACAGAAGAACTTCTAGCGTTACACTAGCACGTTTTTGTGTATAATGAGAAGAAATTTGGTTAGAGATGTCAAGGTGAGGCTTTCAATCCAAAGAATATCGTCTTAACAAGGAAACATAGAGGAGTGATTATAATGCTTTGGGGGCGTTTCTCTGCAAGAGGAACAAGAATTAAAGATTAAAGGTATAATGGATCTTTGTTAAATTTGATGTCAATTTGAAAATGTTGGGTAGAAATTTGAAACGGAAACTTGTATAGGGCTTTATGCATGACAATGATCGGAAACATGTTTCTGATTTGCAAAGTGGCAGTACTAAAAAAACGGAATTACTTTTATGAAAAACATTATTGATCATGAAATTTTAAATGAGTGAAATTATTTTTTAGTAGTTAAATTCATTTGCTTAATTCATTCAATTGATTTTGTTATACAGACACAGGCGCACTTAGGGTAACGGTTATTGTCGTCGAAAATGGATTCAGTGACTCAAGATCAAATCCAGGACGAAGCTGCTTATATTTCCTTTCGCGCTAATGTCTCTTCCTCCCAACTATCGGCAAATAGTTGGAAAAACTGGGTTCTCAATTCTTGATCAGGTAACTAGTCTTGGAGAAGGAAAACTCTGGCTTTAAACCAGCAATACTCTGCTTAAAATTGATCTTGCGGGAAAGAATAAGATGCCTTACATACAGAGCAGGAGATAAAAATTGACTGTTATGCATGGAAGAAAAATTAGCGATAGTCAACACCGAATAGATATGAAACCAGAGATCGGAGATGCAGACACAAACGAAAGCGACTACTAGGAAATGAACCTTCCTCTCCTCCTCAATATCCACTAACTATTATATAAACTTCCACTAAATATATACTAGTCCAATACTGGCACTACAGCTAACTCTAGTTAGCAATCTAAACAAGCAAACCTTCATCAGTCTCATTGGGTGCCCCATTCATTCGGCCTTGTCCCACATCGAAGTAAAAAGCTCCGTAAATTACTACTGGTTTACTCCATTTAGGCTCCTCATGTGGTATAATCGTAAACAAGAGAGACTAGCAAACCTTCACGAGTGAGTTCAAGTCTCATTGGGTACTCCATTCATACGGCCTTGTGCTACATCTTGTAAAAAAGTAATTTACTGCAACTACTTACACAATTACATAGGCGTCTCAGTTTGCTAGTTTAATTTGCGAGCCATTACACCAACTTACACAAGTGAGTTCAAGTTTCATTGAGTGTTTCATTCATACGACTTTGTGCCACATCTAAGCAAAAAGCTTTGTAAATTAATTCCACTGATTCACTCCTTACACCTGAGACTGTCTCTCTTTCTTTCTCTCTCTCTCTCTCTCTCTCTATATATATATATATATGGATGGATGGATGTATTAATCAATCGATTCATTGATCGATATAAAATAAACTGGGCCATATTAAATAAACTTCTACAAGTCATAAATCTCTAATTGGTTTAACAATGAGCGTTTTATTTAGTGTCGATAAGATCTATCTATCTATCTATCTATCTATCTTTGCAGGATGGGTAGTGGTATGTGTAAGATTTTGAAGACGATATTATCCTCGTAAAAACGTGATAGAAACACGCTTCATTATGATTACACATTTTTTTAGCTTTTAATAATAAATCTCTGTCCGTTATCAAGTAGAAATAAGGAGAATAGAATTGCCAACTTATCGATTATCTTTCCATCCCTTCCTTTCATATCTTTGTAAGAATTATTCGCTTTATTTAACTTTAAATATATTTTCTTGATTTGGTCTTGTAAAGTCATGTATGGTTCAAGGTTATATTTTATCAAGCTCCCAATGAAGATCAAATCACAATGGTAACTAGACCAGTCGGCTGGGGCTGTAGAATATACAGACTGCATCTCTCTAGTGGAGTAAGGCCCATACTCCAAGGAGTGTCCTGGATTATGACACTAAACAATAAGATGGTGAGGCTTCAGTAATGCTGGAGCTTTGAGGAATGCGGACTACCCTTTCATTACCATCGCTCTCAGGTTCACTCTGGCCAAGAGTGGTAGCACCTGATAAGGTCCTACCTATGAGTCAAATAGAACTGTTAGACATTTAAACTGTGTACTTATGCTAAACTGAATTGTTTGAAATAAAACTGAGTGATCATTTAACTTTGTAAACAAATGACTGATGTTTAACCGAAATGTTAGTGATTCATAGCAATACTTGGAACCATTTAACTTTGTTGATATGCTAAACTGAATTGTTTGAAATAGAACTGTTTGATCATTTAACTGTGTGTAAACAAATAACTGATGTTTAATTGAATTGGCAGTGATACATAGCAAAACTTGAAAACATTAAACTGTGAGCAAACAAATGATTAATAGTAAACAGAATTATTAGTATTAGCAATAACTGGAAAAATTTAACTGTGTGCAAAAAATGAGCTCAGGCTCGTTTAAAATGTGTTTGAGAATGTTTTTATGAATAATATATTTAATATATATGAATAAAAAGGATTTCGGCATTAGATAATTTGCAATGGTTGATATGCCATAAAACCAAACCAAACCAAACCAAACAATGGTTACGATTCGAAAACTAGAGGCGGAGATTCAAACTCTTATCTCTTGATAATAGTCCAACAAGAAATTATTTGATAAATTAACAGATTGATTTTTACTGTCTGTCAAACCATCTGGGGTTATTTTATGCCTTGATTTTGGAGAAGTGCAAACATTATACGTTTATATTTACATATTTTATGTATTATCCTTCTAGTTTTGCTCACGGTTATATATCAGGTATATCAATCAAACACAAATGATTTCAATAGTTCGGGAGACCGGGGTTCAATCCCAGGTCGAATCATACCAAAGACTCAAAAAATGATACTTGATACTGCCTTGCTTAACACTCAGCATTATAAGGTAAGGATCACGGGTAAAGTAGAGCAATCCAGGGAAAGGAGTAGCGCCCTCCCCTACACCTCGGTGTGGTAGCTATGAAAAGGGAGCCTTCGGGTCACCTTTGACTAAAGGTTGCCAACTTTATTGACTTTACTTTTTACTTATATGGTTTCAAGTAATCATCTCTATTTAATAATAATATTTGTTTGAAAACAATCGCATAGTTCAAAGTAACAAAGAATATTAATCCTACGGAACGAATTATAGTTTCAAGTAATTATCAATACAAATAACGTAAACACAGTCATATGGTTTTAAGTATTTCTATTCAATACAAATAATTTTCAGATAGATCTATTTGACTCATAGATGGGAATCGAACTGCTACCACCACTAGGTTAGATTTGGCCTGGGAGTAATAGTAATCATCTTCAGAAAGGTGTGAACCCCCCTTATTCCCCCAGTTATAGGTTAAGTAGTATCATTGGCCTTGTGGGAGACCGGGGTTCAATCCCAGGTCGGTTCATACCAACGACTTTAAAAATGATACTTGATACCCACTTGCTTAACACTCAGCATTATAAGGTACGTATCAAGGGTAAAGTGGAGCAATCCAGGGAAAGGAGTAGCGCCCTCCCCTACATCTTGGTGTAGTAGCTATTGAAAAGGGAGCCTTCAGGTCGCTCTCGACTACGGTCGCCAACTTTGCTTACTTAGTATCACTGTTGTTCCGCAAGAAGGATAGCGATGGCATTAAATAACCCACAAAGGTTGATATGCTATTAAACAAAGGATGCTAAGAAACCATACCAAACCAACCAGAAAACCAATTCATTTTTTAAGGCGGCGGCAGTGGGGTGGAGGTCTTACTCTTTTGCAAAGGATATAGTCGGTCTATTTAAAATCCCATCGACAGGGAACGAAGAATTATTTAGTTCAATGGAAACGAAAATCTAGAACGAATTTCCAAGGTATGTCAGTTAAAGTACGTGGGGCACGGAAAAGTCCTCGGCACGACCAAGAGCCATGGAACGTACATTCTATTCGACGAATTTATACTGCAGTTCAGCTCCCTTGATTTATCATTTTTAAGTTTCTTTAATCCTTCTAAAATTAAAAAAAATTATTCTTCCTTGGTTACACCAAAAAGTTGCATCATTACCTCATAAGTTTTCAATTTTTCGAACTCAAAACAAATGATGATTACCAGATAGGTTTGGTTTGGTTAGGTTTTATGGCATATCAACCATAGTAGGTTATTCAATGCCAAATCCTTTTTTTATACATATAAACAGTTCTATTTCAAACTAATAAGTTCAGCATAAGTACAGTTTTTTTTTAATTTATAGTTAAATGTAAAAACAGTTCTATTTCAAACAATTCAGTTTAACATAAGAACACGGTTTAGTTCTATTTGATTCATAGATATAATCTTATCAGGTGCTACCACTTCGGGTTAGAGTGAATCTGGGGGCGATGTCAATGAAGGAGTACTCCGCATTCCCCAAAGCTCCAGTATTACTGGAGCCACACTATTAGATTGTTTTATGTCATATCCTGGACACTCGTTGGTTGGGGGTCTTACCCATCTACAGAGAAGCAGTTAGTGCATTCTACAGCCCTAGCCGATTGGGTCAATTACCAGGTAGGAATAGTTACTTGAAGACATATAATTTGTATAAATTATTTGTGTCAAAAAGGAATATTTAAATTATACTAAATGTATTTACTAACTCTTCTGTGCCTGTAGGATGTGACACAAGGTCATTTTTTAAGCGGAGTTTAACAGTTTGAATTCTGAGTTTTCCTTCTCCTAAATTGGCTGCTATACCAAGTTTAAAATGTCAATTCTGTCCTATTTGTCCACTGCTGGAGAGAGAATAGATGAATGCTTACCTTGCTCCAGGGTATTACCATTATGTGAAATGCAAACAGTTATTCTTTCTCGTATCTCACTCTCTTTCTCCTCTTTTTTTCTTTTTCTTTTTTACTTAGTCCTCACCAATAGTTATTCTAACGTTATATTCAAATGTCTATTTTTCTCCTGAATCTCTTTCAAACTTGAGTAATTATATTATTTTTCTTATCAGAACATATTTCCTTTACTTTTCGTTTCTTCTTATCTTATGATTCAATGTCTATTTTACTTTGCCAATTGACATGTATCTTTTTCTCATCAGTCTTTTTATTCTTTTTCTTTTTCACTGATCAGTTGCTCATTATCTGTCTTACTCTTTTTACTTTCCTGGTATAGCCATAACTCATTACTTCTTACCTTTTTCTCTCGTAATCTCAGTCGTTAATATATATATATATATATATATATATATATATATATATATATATATATATATATATATATATATATATATATATATCTTTAAGAAAAAAAAACAAAGACCGGTTAATTCAGGATTATAAATTTATTTCCATCCTGTTTTTCAGTTTCTGGTGTGAACCAAAAACACGAAGAAAAATTTTTTTACAGGACTTCTTCAGATCCAATGGATAATTAATTAAAACAGAATAGACACGTGGGGTGGAGGGGGAAGAGATTAAAGAGTTACCTCCTCGTTTTACTGAATTTCCGTTTTATTTTAATTTTCAAATTTCTTCTGTCAGTTATTATTACGGTAAATTAACTTTTTTATTTATTTGTTTAGTTTATTTTCTTTTCATGTTAAATTCGATAATTAACTTTTAAGAGAAATATTAATGCTTATATTAATTTCGATATATTAATAACGCACACTATCATTTTCTGCGCCTCCATAAATTTTCCATTAAGCGTCCTTTCCAACCAAGCATAGCTCGTAATAAAACCAAGGTAAATGTGGTAAAATTTCCCGGGAACCTTTTTTTTCTTTCCAACCAACACAAACCGTTCCCGTTTTTGTCCCCTTTTTTCTTCAACTTTTGGCCACCATCCATCGGTCTATTTCTCATCTCTTCAATAGCTAAAGAGTGTTTTTTTAAAAATTTTCTTTCAACAATTCCCTCTTCAAAAGCATGGCTCGTATCCAGCCATCATTTCTTCGTTTTTGCTTAACACTAGTTTCTTGCTTACTTCAAAAGGTGAGATAAAATATCTTGGGGGTTCTTTTCCTAAGCAACCCGAACCTTTTACTCTGTCCACTGCTTTTTCTATTGCCCTTCGGTCTATCTTATTTCTCTTTTCAATTGTTAACGAGGTTACTTTAGTTATCTATTTGGTCAACTAAATTTCTCCCTCAAACAAGATTTGAAACCGAGTCATATAAATAAATGTCCGGTGCATACCACCAGACGCATCAAGATTTTGCACACATGCTCCCTAATTTCCCATCTCCTGTTTCAAAACATCTTCTTCAACACTATAGTCTAACCTCTTACCAAACCCCCAAAATTCTCGCCCCTATTCCAGGGGGACCTTCAGAAAACCCTAATCTGGCCACTAACCAGTACCTCTAAATTCTCAACCCCTCACTAGGGGGTGACCTTCACAAAACCTGGTATAACTTCTACCAGAACCCAAAATATCGATCCCATTCTAGGGAGACTTCACTGAACGCTTCCAATTTCCACAACTTTTCCAAACATCAAACCAGTCCCACTGGCCTTGCTACAGATCCAAAGGTATATAGGCATTCTCCCGACAACATATCGTAGATGACCGGATCCTTTTTAAAGATACACAGAAAAAATATCCCATTATAAAATTACAACGTTTTACGATGAGCATTTTCGAATTACTCTAAATTTCATTCATAAAAAAACATTTATATGTATGTTACTCAAAAATACTACTACATCACGGGTTTTGTTATGACGAACTGACAAGCTTATATGTCCCTTCTTTTCTCTCTCTTTTTCCTTCTTCTTTTTTCCCCCTCATGATTCATCGTCCTCTAACATAGCTGTAATCTGTATCAACATGTACAATTACTTATGAGCCTTATCATACTTTTGAATTTTTTTTTTTCGTAATTAAAGAAATTTTATCGGGCGCGAACCACGCAACTTAAAAGCGACAGAGAAAGGTATAGAATTTATCCAATGAGCAATGTACCTTATCCCTCTTTTTTTCTTTTCATGCCTTCTTCTCGATTTTTTTGTTCTAATTTTTCCTTCTTCGTTCTGGGGCGTTGTGTCGAACATTTTTTTTTTAACTTGTTACTTGTCTTTCAATATTTAGCGTTTTTCTTTTCTCCGCTCTTCTTAGTTGGGGTGCCGCATTTTTTTCTTGTCTTTGGAGTTGTTCTGGTGTTTCCTTCTTCGGCCGGGGTAGCACAATTTTTTTTTTGAGTTGAGGTTTTTATTCTTCCTCTTACGTTCTCTCTCTCCCGCCTTAAACAACAGACGCCTAAAATGGATTTCCATCATTCTTAGCCACTTTTAATCGTCTAAAGTACCGTGAATCGTCGAATGGACAAACCAAGTTCAAAATCAGTCCATGTCTTTTTCTTCTTTTTGCAAAAGACATATCAAGTCACCGCGCACCAAATCGAATCCTATGTTGTATAGGCATAATGATATCAATAATAATATAGATACATATGCAAATATCGTCGTTTCGGATACGAACAGGTTTATTAATTTCTGGCTTCAGTCCTTGGCGACATGAGGAGAGAGACACAAATCATAAAAGCCTATGCTAACCAAACTATACTGACCCAACTCCTCACGCGCGGAACATCTTGTGGTGTTTAAGATCTCAATTGATCCCTGCCGGTCGGGACCCCAAAATATGATCTTATCAGATCCGAAAACTCAACTGCGCGCTTCAACGGTAGAAAACTCAACTAAACTTCTTTTCAAAATCCTCAAATTCTCAAGACCATCTCTTCAGGGCGTGACGTCAACCACACTCAGTTCCCTCTAACGGTCGTCCTGCTCTTTTTCATGTCTGGGGGTTTATTATGGCATATCCTTTCTGTGTTGGTGTAAGACTGCACCATCTGACTATTGCACTTGAACTAAAAGTAGTTAAAAGCCTTACAAAACTAAATAATAAATTATAATTAACGAAAAATGATTAATATAAAAAATCATTACCTTAATTATATAACACAAAGAATTGTTATCTGAAGTTATAATTGTTTATAAAGGTTTATTATCATTAATTTCTGGAAACCATCAGATTGCTGACAAAAATAATGACTTCGGCATTAAATAGTAAAATGAACTAACCGTACTATCTCTCTCTCTCTCTATATATATTTTTTTTCCAAAAAAATCCAACAAGCTGTCAAAATGTTATTTGCTCTGTGGATTTTAATTACATTGAGCTCTTTACCTGGATCACTCAATTTAATATTCTATTTTTGAATATTTTATTTGTCCTGATTGGAATTATTTCCTATTCCAGATTTACTGGATTGAATATATATATATGTGTGTGTGTGTGTGTGTGTGTGTGTGTGTGTGTGTGTGTGTGTGTAAGATATTATTCATTCCAGTAAATGTTAGATCGGAATAGATGAAACCATTTAACTGAGGGCAAAATTGAATTGTTGGAATTACATAGCAATATATATATATATATATATATATATATATATATATATATATATATATATATATTCATTTGTTTATTTATATATAATGCACAAAAATGATGAGACAAACAGGAATATTTATTTAGTAGAATTTACTTTTTGGTTGATTGGGTTTTATGGCATTTCAAACTTTGTAGGTTACTTTATGCCAAATTCTCTTCACACACACACACACACACACACACACACACACACACACACACACACATATATATATATTATTCACAATCTAATCGTTTGTAGATGATATTTTTAAATGAGCCGGAATTCATTTGTTTTCACACATTTAAATAGTTTCAAGTATTGATATATAACGCTAACAATTTATTTTAACATCAGTCAAATGTTTGCACATTATTCAATGGTTATATATACAAGTTTAATTAGTTTCAAGTATTGCTATCTAATAATTCTACTTAATATTATTCATTTGTTCGTACATAGTGAAGTGGCTTCAAATATTGTTCATACTAATGATCTTATTTGCTCACAGTTAAAAGGTTTCAAGTATTGCTATTTAACACTATAATTCTATTCAACACGATTTATTCATTTGCATGAAATTAAATGGTTCCAAGTATTGCTATGTAATACCAACAATTCAATTTTGCCCTCAGTTAAATGGTTTCATCTATTTCTATCTAACATGAGTAATTCTATTTAGGATTAATCATTTATTCACATACGCATAGATAGCTTCATGTATTGCAATCTAACACTAATAGCTTTATTTGCGCACAGTTAAATAAATCAATCATTTATTCGCACACAGTTATATGGTTAAACGGTTCTACTGATCCATACATGAAACTCTAACAGGTACTATAACTCCAGTTTAGAGTCGACCTGGGAGTAATGGCAATGCCAAATCTGACTGTGAGGCTCCAGTAATGCTGGAGTTTTGGTGAATGCGGAGTACCCCTTCATTGCGGAGAGGTAGCAGCTGATAGGGTCCTATCTATTGGTAAAATAAAACTATTTGACATTTAAACGTATGCTAAATTGAATTGTTAGGAATAGAATTGTTTGATCATCTAACTGTAAAAAATGACTGATGTTTATTTGAATTGTTAGTCATACATAATGATACTGGGAACCATTTAACTTTATTGACTTATGCCAAATTGAATTGTTAGAAATAGAACTGTTTGATCATTTAACAGTGTATATCTACAAAATAAGTTTACAACATATATCTAATATGTAAAAACAGGATTTGGCATTAAATAACCAACAATGGTTGATATGCCATAAAACCAAACCAAATCAAACCAAAAAATGAGCTGGTGACGTAGCATATACTTTCATTGAATGAAAATTATTTTTTGGTATCCAAGTGTCTTGAACTGACCTTTATATTTTCCCTGCTCTCCGAGACACCTGATACTGAGCTCTCCATTTATGAGACGTGTGTTAAGTTTGCGTGAAGTGTATTTCAAATTAGCCCCGTCAACTTTGGTCAGGCATATATTTATTTGGATATTTACGTGTCAAACCAAATATGCCTATTCAAAACTATTTTTTGCAGATGGTTTAGCTTGAATTTAAAGACATTTGGAGGTCTGTGATTAAAGACACTTTATCTTTTTGTCTTTGTGTTTTTCTATCATTGCTGTGATATTGTCCGATACGTTTTTTTTTCGATTCTTCCTATGACAGCGAAGTCATGATATATATATATATATATATATATATATATATATATATATATATATATATATATATATATCATCATCATCATATCGTGCTGGCAGCACGGATATCCCTGACCCTCTCTCGCCACTCCTTCCTATCGTTCATCGCCCTAGGCAGGTCTTCAGGACAACATCCTGTATCCTCACACAGCTGCTGAATGTACGTTCGTGCTGGTCGTCCTGCTTTTGCGCGGCCGTGTGTGGGGATCCATAAGAGTACATCTCTTATGAGTTCATCTCTGCTTCTCCAGCAATGTCCTGCATGTCTGGTTCTCCTAACTTGAATAGATTTCGTGATAGGGGGCAGGTGGCCGTACAGTTGGTGTCTCGTGGGGTGCCGCTGCCAGGACTTGTTCAGGATTGCACGCAGCATTCTTGTGTAATTGCCATCTAGTTTCTTCTCCAGCCGTTTTGTTAGCGTCCATGTAGTGCATCCATATAGCAGTATCGATGTGACCGCTGCCTGGAAGAAACTGCGTTTCATTTTATCGGTTAGGTCTGATTTCCATATAGTCGATAGCCTATTGATAGCTGTCCATGCTTTCGTTAACCTCGTTTCGATGTCCTTTTCGGTTGATTCGACGCTGCTTCCTAGGTACGTGAATTTGTCTACTAGTTTAAGAGGGGTTCCTTCTAGAGTGGAGATGTCCCCCGTTTGGTTATAGCACATATATTCCGTTTTGTGTGCATTAACATGGAGGCCTATGCTTGCTGCTGCTCGTTCCAGGCTATGCAGAAGTGTTTCGGCTTGGTCAGGTGTATTTGCCAGTATCGCTATGTCATCGGCGTAGTCGGCGTCGGTAATTGTTGTTGCGGGATATCTTCTGCTTCTTTTCTTCGTCAGTTCGAAGCCATTCTCTTTGATTTTGTCAATCGATGTTCTAAGTACGTAGTCTAGACAAATGATAAAGAGATACGGAGCCAGCGTGTCCCCTTGTAGTACTCCTGCTACAATGTCGAAGTATTCTGTGTCTCCATCTGGTGATCGTACTTTTACTTTAGTGTTTCTATAGAGAATCGTTATTGCCGCTACGGTTTCTTTAGGTATGCCGTACGCTAGTAGGATTTGTTCCATCTTTCCTCTGTGAATGGAGTCGAAAGCCTTGGTAAAGTCGACAAATATTAATGTCGCTTGTAGGTTCTTTGCCCGTACACCTTCAAGGATTCTGCGGATGGTTAGTATTTGTGAGGTCGTAGATCTATTTCTTCGGAAGCCATTTTGGTTTTTTCTAAGTATGTTGTCGATTTTGGGTTCTATGCGGTTTCGTAGTAGGGCATTGTAGATTTTGGCAGCTATGGATGTAAGTGTTATGCCTCGGTAGTTTTTGGCTAATCCGAGGTCCCCCTTTTTAGGGAAGGGGAGTATGCATCCCTTCGTCCATCTATCTATCGGATTTTGATTGTATACTGCGTTGCAGTGTCGGAGCAGTATGTCGTCGAATTGTCTGGTCTTCCATACTTCCGGGGGAATTTCGTCCAGTCCTGCAGCTTTCCTATTTTTAATTTTTCTGAGAACCGAGTCGAGTTCTCCTTGTGTGAACGGTCCAAGTTTAATGTCTAATTGTTTGCTAATTATTCTGGTGATTGGTTCATGTGTTATTTTTGGTGGGTTTCCAAGTAAGTTTTCGAAGTGCTGTTTCCACAGTTTTATTCTTTCTTGTTGGTTTGCTGCTTTAAGTTTTGCTTTGGCTGTGCTCTTTCTTCTGCTCACTTCGTTTATTGTTTGCCAGGCAATTCTAGATTGTCTATCTTCTACCGAGTCTCTGATCTTATCTATCTGATTTTGAATGTATTCTGTCTGTTCCTTTATATATATGCCTGCTAATTGATTTTGTGCCGTTTTTAGTTTTAAGGCATTTGTGTTTGTTGGGTTTTTTCGATAGTTTTTGGAGGCTGTTTTCACTAGTGCACGTTTTTCTCTCACCGCTAAGGTTTCCCATGGGACTCTATATTTATATATATATTTCATTTCACTCACAATTATGACACAAAAACAGAAAATGGTGACATTGAAAAAATAAATCTTATAAAAAATAATTTCATTTGTAGCCAAACAATTTCTCTGAACCTCATAAAACTCTGTTAACCATGTAAAAAGAAGAGATTAGATTTTGAGTTGTGAGGTGTTGCAAAGTGTTTGGCTAATACAAATTGCTGTCGGTATTCATCATTATTATTTTTATTATTATTCACCTGATATGAGATTTCAGAATTCACAGAATGATTATCTTTTTCATGATTCCACTCAAAACTATTTTGCTAACCCCAAATTTTCATTTATCCTTTCACTTACAACTATGAAACAAAAACCGTAAGGTTCAAAGAAATATATGATAATAAATAAATATATATTAGTTATATATATTTAATTCATGGTATTTTCTTAACTGCCTGATGCTTGTTGTTTTGGAAAAACCTCAAGGGGTTGCTGTCTAAATTCCATGAATTAAATATATATAATTAATATATATTTATTTATCATTATTATATAATAGCTCTATCCTAGATATTGAGCACTCACCATATTATATTGCACTTGGTTCGACACAAACCCACAAAGTGATTTAGTGACGACCAACACCGTTATAATATATATTAGTTGGGATAGCGTAGACACAGAGTCAATGGTGCTTGGTGACTGTTAGTTTCTCACCTATGTGATCATCAAATCAGAATCTGACCGTCACCAAACGCTGTTGACCTACTGTTTACGCTATGCAAACTTATATATGCTCTATTACCGATATTGAGAATTCTTTATTTATGAATATAGTAAACTACATTATTAATATATGTATCTTGCGTTTGTGGTGTAATGGTTACTATCGTAGGAAAAAGAACGGCGAACCGAGTTCAAATTCCCGAGAAGACTCTTTGCATTTCACATAGCGTTAACACTCTTGGGAAAGGAATGAATTCAATTATTCTCCCTCCAACTATGGGTAAAAAGTTGGACAGGGTGTGTTCTTCAACCTGGGTAGGTCAACCAGTCTAGGAGAAGGAAAACTCTTAATTCAAACCTGTTTAAAATTGACCTTGTGTCACATCGTCTAATGACTGAGTGCACTACTTGAAACCTAAAGTAACGGATTTATAGCGTTTATAATTTTTCTCATTTGCATTTGCGCGCACCCCTGCCACACATATATATAAGTAAAGTTGATGACCGTAGTCGAGGGTGACTCGAAGGCTCATTTTTCAATAGCTACTACACAGAGGCATGGAGAAGGGAGCTACTCTTTTTCCTGGATTGCTCCCCTTTACCCGTGATCCGTACCTCATATTGAGAAGGCGGCATCAAGGACCAGTTTATGAGTCTTTGGTATGACTCAACCTGGGATTGAACCCCAGTCTCCCGGACCGTTAGCGAACACTGTATCCACAAGGAAAACTTATTTGGTATTCTGCTAGTGAACTGATCTTTTTACGTATTTACTGATCATCATCATCATCATGTCGCACTGGTAGCACGGATATCCCTGACCCACTCTCGCCACTCTTCCCTAGGCAGGTCTTCAGGACAACATCCCGTATCCTCAAATAGCTGCTGAATGTATGTTCGTGCTGGTCGTCCTGCTTTTGCACGGCCATGTGTGTGGGTCCATAAGAGTACATCTCTTATGAGTTCGTCCCTGCTTCTCCAGCAGTATCCTGCATGTCTATATATACATAAGCACTTATATATTTTATATATAAGTAAATTCTACCCTTTATTTTGTTACATAAGCATGTTTCCCAGAAATTTTGACAAATTCGTGTTTAAGGTGACGTCATTCGATTTTTTAAAAACTTTTGAACTTCATGTGGTTATTCAAATCGAATGCATTTCGTATTTTTTCAATTTTCATTATGAAAAGAAACCGCCTCTCTTTTGTTGGTTGGCGCCATAGATCTTTCCAATATGGACTCTAGACTTATTAACATGTGCATTAATAAAATTAGAAAACGCTTCGTAAATATCCCCCACCTCCCAGCACAATAATTAACGGGAGATAAAATGGTTAAACATTAGCAATTCATTGTTAATGTCCTGTAATGCAAAAAAGAAAGAAAGAAAAAAAATATATATATCAAAATATCTTAACATATTCGCTAAAATCCCGAATAAAATTTTGCTTTTTTAATGAAAAGGAAATAAATAAATAAATAAATAAGGAAGCAAAAAACAACTTTTTTTTTGAGAAATGAAATAATCATTAAAATATTACGTGTGCCAAAAAATTAAGATATGGAAGGAAAAAAGGAAGGAAAAACTAAAAAAAAAACCCCAAATAAAGCAAAACAAAACAAAACAAAAACTAAAAGTAAAAAGAAAAAAATAACAAGCAAAAAACAGACCCTAACGAAAAAAAGAAAAAGAAAGAAAAAAGTAAAAAATAAAAGAAAAAAAAACGAGAATATTGGCAAAAATCGGCAGATTAAATCGTTGATTGAATTTTAAAATGCATCGAATTGCACATAATGAAATGATGGCAACTGGCTCCAATCATTTTCGGTTTTAAGCTTCAGTCTCTGCTTTTCTGTTATCGCCTAGGGCGCCTAGCATTGATAATAACAACTTTGCTGCATCACTTTCCTAAATAAAATGCTGCCTCTAAAATTCACACAACCACTATTTTAGTTATTTACTAAGTCTGAATGTGGTACAAGGCCATAAGTATGGCTTTATTTCTTTTATAAAATAAAATTATTTTACAAAGGAAAGCATGAAACCATAAGTATGGCGTACCCAGTGAGAACCGGATTCATTATCAATAGTTTGCTAGCGTAGTCATTTATTAAGCTAGCTCACAAACAATTATATGTATTTATCCAACCCCTCGGTCAGGTTTGGTTTGATTCGTTTGTTTGGCAGATCAACCTTCTTGGGTTATTTCATGCGAAAGCCTTTCTTGCAGAAGAACAGTCGTGGTACTATTTAACTCATAGTGGTGGGGGAAGTAGGCGGTTTCCAAGGGTATTAGTCTGAAAGTGAACGTGATATCGCGATTGGAGTTCGAACTTGCTTTAAACAATGTTGCTGTCTAGCACGTTAGCCACTACACCACGGGAGCGGAAATACTTCTCAAGGTGCAATATACACTCCCCCCCCCAAAAAAAGTCATTCTTTTTCTGGTCTTTTTCTTCTGTTACATCCCATCTGTCATAAGATGGGCTGACGATCTATAGCAACGTATGTATATATCATCCTCTCCGTCAGAGACAGGATGTGACACAAGGTCAATTTGTAAGCCGAGTACAGCTGGTTCGAATTCAGAGTTTTCCTTCTCTAAGACCAGTTGCCAAATCAAGACTAAAGAACCCAGTTTGCTCAACTATATACCTATAAATGACGGAAGAAAAGATGGATTCATGCCTTTACCTCGAGCTCGCCTAATGGCTAGAGTAATCGCTTGTAGTCCGGGAGAGACCAGAGTTCAATACCAGGTCGAGTCATACCAAAGACTCAAAAAATGGTACTTGATGCTGCCTTGCTTAACACTCAGCATTATAAGGTACGGATCAAGGGTAAAGTGGAGCAATCCAGGGAAAGGAGTTGCGCCCTTCCCTACACCTCGGTGGGTGTTGTAGCTATTGAAAAGGGAGCCTTCAGGTCACCCTTGACTATGGTTGACAACTTTACTTACTCACCACGAGCTTTAGCGCTAAGTGAAGGCAAAAAAGTTTCATCCTGGATTTAGGTTAGATCCGGCTGAAACTCAGAAGTATGGAGTACCCAGTGCGTATCAAGCTCAGTTGCAAGTGAGTCACGAAATTAGATTCCTGACCAACGCTAGACGAACGCCCTCAGTACCAGTTTCAAATACACCTAAATTAGTTTATATCTCTTTCGAAAGTGGACCGAAAAGCTCCAATGATGACGTCATATCTGCTGTTGATGACTTTTTTGATAAATGGGGTCCAAGTACTACAACATTAATAGAAGAAGTGTGTTTATTGCAAGGAGGACTATGTTGAAAAATAAACCCCGTTCGGGGATATTCCATGAGAGTATCTTGGTCAGGCTACGAACTTTTTAGCCGACCCTCGTACATCATCTGAAAGATATACCCCGTAACCTTTTTTGTCGTGAGAGTGCTACTTTGCTGCGTGTTTTAAGCAGGAATAGTCTATGGAGCCCATCCCACTTCAGGTCGACAAATTGTTTGATTCCTGTTTTCATTCTAGACCAAAGTTAAAGTGCTTAGTAAACACCATTATTTAACCCTAGCTGAAGAGAGAATAGTTGGATTCAAATCTTTCTTCCGCTTTATGTGAAATGCAAACAGCCTCGTTCAGGATTTGAACTCAGTTCACTTTCTTCGACGATAACCGTTACGCTTCAAGTATCTCTTATATATCGTCTACTCTACATTAAAACAGCGTACCAGCCGCTTAAAAAAGAAAAAAAGATTGCATACAGGTATATGGTTTCAGGTATTACTATCTAAGGCTATTAATTTTCCAACAGATCTATTTGAAAGATATACAGGACCTTAACAAAAAAGAAGACTTGGGAGTAATGACAATAAGGGGATACTCATCATTTCCACTGTGCTCTAGAACTGGAATTACACAACCGGATAGAATTTTGTGTCATGTCAAGGAACACAAACACGTATACACACGCACATATACACACATACACACTTATAGAACATACACACACAAAACAGGGGGCACACACACACACAAACAGGGCACGAATACAGAGCACTGACACACACACACACACACAGACACACACACACACTCGCACGCATGCACACATATCGACACCATGGGCTTGTCCAACCTCAGTTTTCCGGGGGGCCACCTGGCATTCGCGCTGGGTGGGTAGAATTAATGACAAAGATTCACATTGCATTAAACCTTCGGGTCTAGCGAGTCTATGACCAGCAAGGTCACCAGGCAGACGTGCAGGGAGACTTAGCAAAGGCTAGTACAGTTCACATTGCACCTAGTGATCCTTTGACCAGCATTGACCAGCAGCGCATGAGTCTCGGTTCGTGCGTGACCTCCCCCTCCCCTATATCCCCACCATAAAAAAGACCTTGTGTCAGATCTTGCTTGGTGGGAGGCCCGGATAAATATCGACACACACATACACACACTCACAGAAATGACGCATACATAAACAGGGCACACATACACACGCACACGAACACACACAAACAGGGCACACACGCAGAGCCAAAAACACGAACGAACAGGGCACATGCACAAACACACACATGAACACACGGAGCACACACACACACACACACACACACACACACACACACGCATACACATACACACAATGAAAGAAAATACCAGGTAAAATTTATTATAGTAATGATTGACAGGGCTTCATTTAAGAAATAAAAAAGAAAATAAATGAAACTATTCCAGAATTTTTTTTTCGAAATTAAAAAAAATTAAATTGTATTATCGCAAAAGCATTTTAATTTATCAAGTAAATTTGACGAGAAAGCGAAGTTGGAATGAAATGAAGGTCGGATGACATAACACAGCTCTGTGTAATTGAAAGAAGTTTAATTTTTTTGTTTCTTCACACAAAACAAAAGGGAAAATGCTAATTGTCAAACTTGCTTTAATGTTCGAGTTAGATTGCCTACGATTAAATGTGTTCTTTCGGCTGAGAGGAATTATAATCAAATGACGAGAGAAAACTGTTATTAAATGATGAATTAAGATCGAGAAATGAGTTGACAAAAATCTCGTTTCAAGGTTAAAATAGGGGAAAGAAGCACCTGAGCTTAAGGAAAAATCCACATTATATATATATATATATATATATCGCAGAAAATGGACACGGACACAAGAGTTTAAATCTTGTATAAGGCTGCTTGCTTTTCACGTAAGCGCTAATATCCTTGGTAAAGGTATGCTTCCAACTATTTTCCCTCCAGCTATGAGTAAATGATAGGACAGAATGGGCCCTTTAACCTTGGTATGGCAACTAGTCTAAGAGAAGGAAAGATTTGAATTTAAACCAGTTAAACTCTGCTAAAAAATTCGATTTGTGTCACATCCTGCTGGCATGGAGGGTTTGATAAACACACACACACACACATATATAACGATTAACCAAAATGGTACGACAAATAGGAATATATCTTATATGTTGTTTATTTTTTTTATTATTCTTAACTAGTTTCGAGGTCATCGTCAGAATAAAAAGTTTTGTGGAAAAAATGTTTTTTTTAGAAAGTTTTTAAAGGTTTAATTTTTTAAAGGGTTTGATACGCTCTATGAAAAGTGAGGTTAGATGTATTAGTGGCGTAGCATATCCATCAATATAATGAAAAATGTTTTTTTAGAAAGTTTTTAAATGTTTAATTTTTTTAAGGATTTGATACACTATATGAAAAGCGAGGTTAGATGTATTGGTGGCGTAGCATATCCATCAATATAATGAAAAATGCTTTTTTTCTGAACAACATATCTTTAATTGGTCTTTTATATATACACAGTGTCTCAATATAGCTGGTTATATAGGTTGTCTCAATATACATGGGACCCATGTGACTACTAATAGCCCTACTAATAATAATGTGTTCTTTTTGTGTCAGATCTGAAAATAGTTTATTATAACAACTATTAATCCTCGATCACAATGCCTGGGATAAGAGAGGAAAAAATATTTTGCATCTCTACTTATTTGGAGATAAAACCATACAAAACTGTACAAGCAAAATTTTGCAGGAAGTTTAACTTTAACAATTATCACCAGAAAAGCCAAATCTATCGTTGGGTACACACATTTCAAGCCACAGGGTCAGTAAATAACCTCAACAAGAAGGCAAAAATGCCCTGGTCTGGCAGGAAGTTGAATTCAAGATGTTCTCACTATGTGGATGCGGTGAGAGACTCTGTTGGAAGGAGTCCTTTAAAGTTCCCCCGAAGACGTTCCCCAAAACTTGGTCTTTTACTAGCATCGTTGCAAAGAATCTTAAAAAAAGATCTTCCGCTGTACCCATACAGAATCCAGATCAAGCATAAACTCACGCCAGCTGAAATGGGAAACATCTCAGTAATAAATCCTTATCGTATTAATGGGTTGTATCTATTTTGAGACACCCTGTATATATAAATATCAGTGTCTCTGAGTGAAACACCTTGCTAATGTGTTTTCCATGCGTTCTTAACACAGTAACGGATATATGCATAAAAGGCCAATTATATCTGTTAAACTTCTAAATTGGTGTTTTCTCTTTCAGCGCAATTTGCAATGTTTTGAACCCTCATTACAAGCATATGTTCTTTTAATAGACTATTTAACCCTTGGGTCTTCACAATTCTTTTTTTTGTATTCCCTTTAATGTACAAAGACTGTCATTTGCTATTAACCCCGACTTCATTCCTGAAGGAAGATTTGCGGTTTTTATACCACTCTGTCAATCCTACATAGAGCATCTGTGGTATAGCAGAGAAAGACAACAACGCTGATGTATAAAAATATAATCAGTTTTTTTTTCTTTTCCTTTTATTACCCGAAATGTACCTATGGCTAGAGTGAGAGAGAGAGAGAGAGAGTCGAAGATGGCTGAATTTGCACACACACACACAGACACACACATACACACGTGCACAGACGGGTGACGGTACGGTTCTTCTGTAAAGCCTCTCTACCATTCGTCTTCGTTCCATCTGAGTTGAAATCTTTTCTTGCTTGCATAATTTTCCAGACGCCCACGCAAATTCTTGTTTTCATACTTTTCACCGATACGTTGCACCTGGACACACCTACTCTTAGCATGCTTCCCAACCAATTTAGGACGCACCCCCGTTGTGGAAAAAGCTGCGTCCTGTTTACTTTAGGAAACAGGTGCTCCTCCTGTTATACCACTCAGGCAACGTAGGCGGCATTTCTGTCGGGTCATCTACGTCATGTTTACTTTAAGTAATAGGTGTATTTTCTGTCATATCACTCACACAATTTATTCAGCATGTCCAAAGGATCTTCAAGTCAATATCCTACTCATCTCCTGTCCGTTATTGCTTCTTACTTTGACTTTGTGTATTCCATGTAGAATAATAACAGAAATAACATTTACCGGCATGAGGGTTCCCAACTAGCGTCCAGTTCGTAGACAAAAATAAAACAGGCTGTAACTCAATACAGTCCCAGAAAATCTGCTCAAGTAAAAGGTGGTATATATATATATATATATATATATATACTCATATGCCTACGCATAGACCATCAACCAATCGAAATCCACGTAATGGACTTGACCACGTGTTCACGATGGAATGTTCCAACGTGCCATAGATAACCCTTCTTCTTCAGAGCTCATTCGGTAATTGTCTCAGTTTGCTCAGCAACTGATTGCTGATTTTGACCACCTACCAAACTCAGTACTCCATTTTTTAGTTGTACATTCGTTTTCCAATGAGCACTCACAGGGTTTCACAATTTCACTGAGCGTTCAATTCATCATTTAAATTTAAAAAGTATATATATATATATATATATATATATTTGTGTGTGGGTGTGAATTCGCTAATTATTTTAAAAACGGTTTTGTTGAATCAGGCAAGTGCTCAAATATTGACCTGACGAGTAGCATTAAAAATTTGCGTTCTTTCATTGGTTCAAAACAATGGGATTCCTTATTATATTGGTATATTTTTCGAATTAAAAAAAGATTATACAGCCTTGTTTTTAGTAAGATTTAACAAGTTACTTGGCAGTTTGTTTTTAAAGTTACTATTGTGTTTACTATAGAGTAATGAAGGCTGTTTTTTTTTTAAATTGAAGTTTCAGATTCGATCGGCTAAATCAAGGCTATTATAAGATTTACAAAACTCATTATAGATATTTCCCCCAGTTCCAGGGACGATTTTTAATAGTGTATATCAACTGAGGTGTCCAATATTTTTTTTGTAGAAAGGCAAATTAACAATATATATTTTGTTTGACTTGCTGCCCTTAACAGATATATTCTTAGAATTGTTTGATTATTCAAACATCATTGTTAAAATGCAAATTATTGACAATGTTAAGTATGTCTTTATTAATCATCAATCAATGAATCATTTTTCAACTTGCATGCCATATCTTTGGTCATAAAATGTAATCAAATACTTTATATATATATATATATATATATATATATATATATATATATGTGTGTGTGTGTGTGTGTGTGTGTGTGATAAAAATAAGTGGAAAAATATTTAAACCAACACTGACAACGGATTCAGCAATGATATTTCGTTCTTTATTCAAAAAAAGAACTTCATCAGCTTGGAAATGCATTTTTCTAAAGTTCAAACCACTTCCTCCTTCACTCTAACATATATTTATATATATCTCCCTTTTTTTCTATTTCTGTCTCTTTTCTTTTAACCCTTTCTTCTTTTTTTTTATTTTTATCTTTATTTCATTTATCTATTTCCTCAATTGCTGATCTTTAGAAAACTCCATTTTCATTCTAATGATGTTCTTCTTGTATAAAGAACGAAATTTCATTGCTGAATCCGGTGTCAGAGTTGATTTATCGACTTTACCACATTTTTATCATCTTGTCAGATTTACCAAAATCTACCATTTCTCCATATATATATATATATATATATAGAACGAAACAGATCTGTCTGTGGATGACTATAGATATATATATACTCCATTCCCCCCGTGGGGTTGAGTTCTCTGGCGAAGAAGTAATCGTGTTGCCATTAGCGTCTATTGCAAGCCTCTTCGTAGATGAATTGAGGTCTCAGCAACCGTTGAACGGATGTATGTAAACAATAGTAATTGTGATTCATAACCGTTTAAAATTTACTTCAGAGGTAATATCTCCTCGTTGCTGAATGGTTAGAAGCTTTGGCTTGGCATTTGAGTCAACCGGGTTTCGATCCCAGCTACGGGAAGATACAGTCTAGCCATACTGATGAGTTCTGATAGAACGAAACAGATCTGTCTGTGGATGACTATATATATATATATAAGGTGTGAGCAAAAGTATTGAGTATAGAAGATTTAATTTTCAAAATTTTTAGTTTAAATGAAGATTTGTGAAACTGTTGTATTTACCACGTAACTTCCGGTATCTCGGAGAAATAGATGACGTCGTGTTTCTTTAGCACGGTCAGTACTGAATGATCTCGGTCAGTAGTAGGACCAACTTCGGACGTAAAACCAACAGCACGAGACTTATAATATTTGTTGGACTGTAACTCTATTTCACTGTGTATCTCTTCTTTACAGCAATACAACAGAAACTTACATAAAAAAGGATGATGTCTAGTTGTTTAGAATGCTGTCTAATCAATGCCAATCTAAAAAAAGCTGTATACTTTTTGAATGAAATGTTTTTAGTGAAACACAGGATTGTGTTAGTGAAACACTCACCATACTGATTTCCATGTAACTGTTTATTGTTTTCTTAGCTGAAAATATTTGATGATATAACAATAGTAAAATAAATATGGTGGTGTTATTCCACGCCATATCAAAAGAGGTGTTTTAGAGATCCTATCATCATCATCATCTTGTCATGCCACCAGCATGGATATTCCTGACCCTCTCTCGCCACTCCTCCCTATTGTTCATTGCTTTTGGCAGGTCCTCAGGGCTACATCCCATATCCTCACTGAGCTGCTGTATGTAGGGTTCGAGCTGGTCTCCCTGATTTTGCTCGACTTTCTGAGGGGGTCCATAGGAGTACATCACTTATGAGCTCGTCCCTGCTTCTCCAGCAGTGTCCTGCATGTCTGCTTCGTCTAACTTTGATAGTTTTCGTGATGGGAGGTAGGTGGCCGTGCAGCCAGTGCTTTGTGAGGTGTTGCCTCCAGGACTTGTTCAATATTGCTCGCAGCATTTTTGTGTAGTTACCGTCAAGCTTTTTCTCCACTGGAAATTTTAATTAAAATAATACCAAGCGGACTATAATGAATAAGATTCAGCAATTATTCATTAATGTCTGTCTTAGTTAAGAATTGTTGTTTTGAAAGGTAGAAAAAATTAGCAAATTCTTGACAATGTTGAACATTACTTCCTTAAACATAGCCAAATGGCTATGTAAAGGGTGGGTATGGTTATTAGGTTTAAACATTCAACATTCTCAAAATCAAAAATCTTTTTTTTTTTTGGCTTTAGCATAAAACAATTTCCAGCCCATTCTCTCAAGGAAGTTAATTTTATCCACAAGAAGTAACTTGCAGTCATGTTGACTGTTTATTTTTGAAAGAGTAATTAAAATCCATCTCGTCTATTTTAATGAAATTAATATTTAGATTCAACTAAAAAAACTGCTAAAACAAATGAATAATAATTATTAGGAGCTTTATTAATTGGTGAATGAAGAAATTTTTTTCAAAACGAGAATGTGTTCAAATACTAGCCAATAGTACAAATTAAAACTGTTATATATATATATATATATATATATATATATATATATATATATATATATATATATATATATATATATATATCATATGGTTTCAAATATTCTGATGTAACTTGCACATAGTCTTGTGGTTTCAAGTATTCCTATCTAATACTAATAATTTGCATGTAACCATATGGTTCCACGCATACCGATGCAATAACAATAATTTGCGCACAGTAATACGGTTTCAAGTATTGCTATATAATCCTTATAATTCTTGCACAGTTATATGATTTTAAGAATTCATATCTAAGACAAATAATTACACTTACAATATATATATATATATATATATATATATATATATATATATATATATAAATTATTATGATAAGTGTAATCATGAGGTGGAATTTGTGAATCTTAGGACTCATGAAGAATATTAAGGAGACATGGATGGTTGGTTTTATGTCATGTAAAACGTCGTTGTTTCTTTTAATGACTTTGTCAGTCTGTTTTGCCAAAAATTATGCGGTTTCAAGTAACTGAAGATAATAAACATTTATAAACAATTATACTTTCGAGTAAAACTATCTAATATTGATAATTTACACACAATCGTATGGTTTCAAGTATTCTTATCTAATACCAATAATTTGCACACAGTCATATGGTTTCAAGTATTCGAGTTTAATACTATTAATTGGTGTGTACAGTTACATGGCTTCAAGTATTCCTATCTAATACTAATAAATGATACGCAATTATATGGTTTCAAGTATTCTGATGCAATACTAATAATTTGCACACAGTTATATGATTTCAAAAGTAATAGAACGGTCCATTGGCCTAGCGGTTAGAGTGTTCGCCAATGGCTCGGGAGACCAGGGTTCAATCCCAGGTCGAGTCATGCCAAAGACTCAAAAAATGGTACTTGATGCCTCCTTGCTTAACACTCAGGTAAGAATCAAGGGTAAAGTAGAGCAATCCAGGGAAAGGAGCAGCGCCCTTCTCTACGCCTCGGTGTAGTAGCTATTGAAAAAGGAGCCTTCGGGTCACTCTTGACTATGGTCGCCAACTTTACTTACTTTACTTATATGATTTCAAGCATTTCGATGTAATCCTAATAATTTTCCCTCAGTTATATAATTTCAGTTATTCTTATCAAATACTATTGATTTGTGCATAATTATATGGTTTCAAGTATTCCTATCTAATACTAGCATTTTGCACACAGTCATATGGTTTTAATTATTCCAATATGATACTAATAATTTTTACACAATTGAAAAAAATCAATCAAAAAAGCAATTGTATAGTTTCGTGAAACTAATAATCATGAACCTTGTAAAAAATTTGAAGATTCATAAGTAACTGATTTTAACGGCATGTTAACCAGTCTATGGTCATTTTATGTCAAGAGGTTAGGGAATCGCATTGATTGTACTTTCATATTTAGTTTTTTTTGTGTAGTTGTTTTATTTTGTAGGTTTTATTTTGCATATGTTCCTATCGAATACTGATAATTTTTAATTAGATAAATCTGACACATAGATTACGCCATAACAGATACTCCTACTCCAGGTCATAGTAGAGTTGGGAGTAATAGCACAGATAACCAAAACAAGGGCGTTGTCATCAGGTAGAATTTACTGACTTATCTAGGGTACCCCTGAATTTGTAAGTAGCACTGACTATATCCCTCTGCTGAGGATATAGTCAGCATATTTTAAACCTCTAATAAATATCCTTGATACTAATAATTTACACACAGTTATATTGTTTGAAGTATTTCCTATCTAATACAAATAATTTGCTCATAGTTGTATGCGTTTTTAACAACGGCATTTAACATAGTTTAATGTTTAAGAAACTAGATTAATAGACTATTGTTAATGATTTTATTTCTGACTGGGGTCTCATACTTCTAGTCTAGTCCAACTGTTGCATATTGACCTTTGACAGACCCTTCAATTAGGGATTTCTAAAACAGCAGTGTAAACAAGAGAACAGCAGGAGAAAGTCACGTGGGTCGACAGTCGGAAGGATAACCAGAACGTATAGGCATTATGAAATTATATATACACGGGTAACCATTGATAGAACTGTCAGTCGGTCTGTCGTCAGTAGGTAGGATAGTCAAGTCAGAGTAGAAGCTGCCCTAGGGTTGGATTTGGTCCCCGGCGGAGAAACTGGAGAAGAACTGGGTGGGGCTCTGAATTTGGTCAATATAGCAGTCTTCCGTCAGCCTGTGTTTGAGTCCTTCGTTTCTTTCTCTCTCGCACACTTACAACCAATTTCGGACTTTTCGGATGAATAAAGAAGAGAGAATTATATTTTTATAAAGAAATGTGTTACGGTCTCTTCATTTCTTCATCATGCTACACAACACAACTACTAAGGTTTGGTTAGATTGGGTTTTATGGCATATCAACTTTTGTAAGCTTTTTAAAGCCAAATCTCTTAAACATATACTAAATATATATAATTTTTGCATAAATAATTTGTTGGTAACATTTTTAAACGGGCCAAAATTCATGTACTTATGCTGAACTGAATTGTTTGAAATAGAACTGTTTTTACATTTAACTGTATGTAAACAAAATACTGTATTTATGATAAAATGGATAGTTTGAAATATAACTGTTTATAAGTATTAAAATGGATTTGGCATTAAATAACCTACAATGGTTGATATGACATAAAACCAAACCAAACCAAACCATCAACTTGAATAATTCTTTTTAGAATCATAATTTGTTTTCACGCAATCAAATGGTTTCAAGTATTCTTATCAAACACCATCAGTGTTATTTGCACATTTCCGAGTATTCATATGTCGCACAATTCAATTTAGCATAAGTCATTTGTTTGTACTCAGTTTGCATGTCAAATGGTTCTATTTGATCCATAGATAGGACCATAGATAGATGCTACCACTCCGGGCCAGAGTGGACCAGGGAATAATGGCAATGAAGAGATACCCCAAATTCTGAACTGAAGTCTCACTATCAGATTCAGTTTAGTGTCATACGCAAGACACTTGTTTGAAGTGTTGTTTTTTTACCCCTCTGCAGTGATGCAGTCGTTGTATTCTGCTGTCCGATTGCGCAGTTGGCTGTGGCTGTAGAATACACCGACTGCACCTCTACAGAGAGGTAATCCCCCCTCCAAGGAGTGTCATGGATATGATACTAAACAATCTGATGGTGAGATTCCAGTAATGCCGGATATTTAGGGAATATGGAGCACCTCTTCATTGCCATCGCTCCCAGCTCCACTCTGGCCCGGAGTGGTAGCACCTGATAGGGCTCTATCTATGGGTTAAATAGAACTAATCTGCGTACTTATGCTAAACAAGATCACTTGAAATATAACTATTTTGATGTTTAAACTGCATATTTATGCTAAACATAATTGTTTGAAATAGAACTGTTTTTGACATTGAAACTGTACTTACGTTAGACTGAATTTATAAAAAAATTGAACTGTTTGGACATTTAATTGTGTGTAAGCAAAATCTATACTCATACTAAACTGAATTGTTTGAATAAGAACTGTTTGATTAAACTGAATAGCTTGAAATAGAAATGTTTTTGACTATTAAACTGTGCACTTACATTTAAACTACATACTTATGCTAAATAGAATTGTTTCAAATGGAACTGTCTTTGACATTGCAACAACTTACGCTAAACTTAATTGTTTGAAATAGAACTGATTATTTGTATTAAAATGGATTTGACATTAAATAACCTACAAAGGTTGATATTCCATAAAACCCAACCAACCAACCAATCAACCTACAGTCCCAGTCGACTGGGCTGGTAACAACTAAGCTAAGCTTAGTAAATAACCCAATGTTTTCAACTATTTAATACTAATTATTTTCAAATCGATTTGACTCACAGATGACACCTTAATAAGAACTACCCCTTCAAGTCAAAGTGGGCCTGGGGGTAATTGCAATGAAAGAATGACTTTAGATGCCATAACTCTATAAGAAAATCGTTGTTTATATTCTTAATCTTGAATTTTTTTTATGGCTCTGATTTGATTAATTTGCCGCTTTTGTTTTATTTTGTTTTACATAAATCCCACCAGTCGAAAGAAACTGCGTTTAAATGTCTGTGAATAAATCAAGTGTGAATGTTTAACTAGTTCAACAATCACTATTTTGTTTGTTATAATTAAGTTCAGAAATATTCGGGGTGCGACGTTCGACCTGTAGAAGCGGCGCGCGGGAAGTGGGGGCGGGGCTGATTGTAATTACATTTCCTCTTTTTAAAATACGCAATCAACTCACATGTCTATCGTTATCCCACGGTGAAAATGAATTGCATGCAGAAAACGACAGAAGAATGAATAAATAAATGAATTAGAGAAAAAAAGTATAAGAAAGAAAGCAAAGGAAAAGAAAGAAAGAAAAGTATAAGAAAGAAAGAAAAGGAAAAGAAAGAACGAAAGAAGCTTTTTGAACAAAACAGTGTCGTTTCGAAAATCCTTCTCAGGCCACTACAAAACCGAATGAGGGCCGTTCCGAAAGTAATGCTTTCTATTTATTTACCCGGAAAATACAATAGACAAAAAGACGAGCTTAGCTTAACGGTTATCGTCGTAGGAAATGAAATGGAATGAAATTTCTCCCCTCCAGCAATAGGTAAACACGAGGACACACTGGTTTATTTAGACTTGGTACAGCAACCAGTCATAGAGAATGAAAAAACCGAATTCTTGCCAGCTTTACTCCACTTAAAAGCTGACCTTAAGCTTTAATTTTTAAATGTTAAAATGAAATAAAACCATTTTTACACCTGAACAACTAATATAAGGAAATGATTAAATTTATACAGGTAGATCAATGCCATTTAAACAGCTGCATCTAGGATTTGAACTCGGGTTGCTGATTCCAATTCCTTTTACGATAACCGTAACACTACGAGCGCCTTCTCCTTGATTTCCCATATATATTTATAAAAGGCTGCGCTATAAGATTATTTCCTATCTGTGATCAACATTCTGAAAATCGACTCCTTTGTTTCCTTGGTCCTTCTGTCACACCGATGTAAAGTTTTTATTTTATTTTTCTTTATTTTTTATCTCTCGCACAGGCGGTAGTTCGTTTGATAAAACTTGATCGAAGACTATTTTTATTTGATGAACACAATTCAGAGCAGAGTTTGTGTGCGTATATTTCGTGTAGGTGTGTTAGTGCATGTGTGAGGTTTGGTTTAGTTTCTTGGTTTGATGGCATATCAACCTTCGTGTGTTATTTAATACCCAACTCATCTTTGTAGAAGAACAGTTGTAATATAGTATCCCAGAAACACTTTTATTTATTATAGATAAAATATTAATTCAGGTATATTTAATTTTTGTAATCAAAGTTAAAGAAGATTAGTACAGAAAATTCCGAGATAACATAGGTGTTTGAACTGAAGATTGTTCTTTATCCAAGCACTGCTGATAACGAGAACAGAAAGAATTGCAAATTTATTGAGTTATCGCAGGTGTTCAAACTGATGACCATTCTGCTTAAGGCACTACAGATGGAACTGAAAACTTCTAAAATCGTTTCAACTGGTATTTAGATGCATTCTACTTAATTTACTGCTATAAACTTATTAATTGCAGCTAGTTTCGTGCTATAAAGTTAAACGACTCAATTAAATGCAACAATTACGACCACAGGGCACTTCAGAACCCGTATGTCACAGTTAAACACTAGGATTCACCAGTGTTGCACGTAATTGGATCATTCTCTTTTTTTGAAAATATAGTCACTTATCAAAATGTGTTACATTTTTTGTGGGCGCCCTATATTTAACCCATAGCTGGAAGGATAAGGGGTTCATACTTTTCCCAGGGGCATGAGTCCGAAAGAGAACGTAATAGCGTGAATGGAGTTCGAATTCGCTTACTATGATGTTACAGTCAAGATCATTAGCCACTACGTCATGTATACACTGTATATGCGTGTGTGTATTATTTTTGACATATTTTGATAGAAGTTCTGATTTTTTATTTAAAAGCGTTTCTTTTTCATGTACATTTTCTTTTTTAAGTAGAGGAATTATATTGTGAATTGAATTACCATGACCAGAAAATCCAGCAAACACTCGTGTGTGACATACGGAAACACTGGTTAGCTGTTTCGACCTTATTAGGTCTCATCGGCAGTGTATAGCATGGTCTCTCCTTGGGAGATCGAACCTGCGAATGTGGATTGGAAGCCCAGTGGTAGAGTTTCAACTCTGCATTCTGTGGTTGCTGATTCGATCTCCAGTGTGGAAGATCACGGTATACACTGTAGGTGAGACCTAACAAGGCCGAAACAGCTGACCAGAGCTTCTTTTTAGTTTGAAATATATCGTACTATAGGCTCTTCTGTTTCTAGGTGCACATATTTAAACTGAACAAGGCATATGCGTGTAGTTTAGTTTGGTTTGGTTTTATGGCACATCAACCTGTTTTTACATATATCCTGTTTTACATATATATTAAATATATGATTTGTAAACAAGTTTTCCAGATACACACAGTTAAATGATCAAACAGTTGTATTTCTAATAATTCAGTTTAGCTTAAGTCAATAAAGTTAAAAAGTTCTAAATATTGCTGTGTATCACTAACAATTCAATTATACATCAGTCATTCGTTTGCACACTGGCACAGTCGGCTGAGGCTGCAGAATACACCGACTGCATCTCTGCAGAGGGGTAAAACACTCCCAACGAGTGTCCTGATATGACACTAACAAATTTGATGGCGAGGCTTCTGTAATACTGGAGCTTTGGGGAATGTGGAGTACCCCTTTATTTCCATCGCTCCCAGGTTCACTCTGGTCCGGAGTGGCAGCACCTGAGATGTTCCTATCTATGGGTCAAATAAAACTAAACTGTGTATTTATGCTAAACTGAATTGTTTGAAATAGGACTATTTTGACATTTAAACTGCGTAATGCTAAACTGAATTGTTTGAAATAGAACTGTTTTTAAATAGAACAAAACTGTGTATTTATGCTAAACTGAATTGTTTGAAATCTAATTCTGCGTTAAATGACCCGGAAAGTGTTGATACGCCGTAAAACAAACAACCAACACATTTACACACAGTTAAATGATTAAACAGTTCTATTTCAAGCAATTTTATTTTGCATAAATCATTTGCTTGCACTCAAGATTGAACCTGGGAGCAATGTCAATGAAGGGGTTCTCCGCTTCCCCTCACCATCAGATTGTTTCGTGTCATATCTAGGACACTCGTTGGGGGAGTCTTACCCCTTTGCAGAGAAGTAGTAGGTGTATTCTACAACCTCAGCCGACTGGGCTGTTTTGCGTGTGGGTGCAAGCATGTTTATATAAGTATGTAAGCGTACATGCATATATGTATGTATATGCATGTGGGATCTAACGTATCTGAATGTGAGTGTTTGAGTATAGGTAGCATATACGTATGTAGGTATATGTGTACCATAGCCAGATACGGCTATGTGTGAAACGGACATATAATGATCATATATATATAACATAGAACATAATAATCTCGAAATTCGAAAAACACGTAACGACTTCTCAGTTCAGGTACGAAACTTTTTATTACCTTTGAGTTAAAGGTTCTTCGACATAAGGAGAAATATACACATTCTTTCTATTCTGGCTTTTTCATCTGTCCCCCCCCCATCTCGCGCGACACCTGCCCAAGACCTCTGCGAGCAAACGAAAGTCAACCGTTTTCTCCCGAGGCTGTCCTCAACTCTACTAACTGACTTTTTCAAAATCCCCAAATCCTCCGCGCGCTTCCGGTGCGTGACGTCATTCGTACTCGCTAGCCCCGTTTCCCATATGGGCTATTGTGACATCTCTGAGTGATACGTCCGCTCCGCGCGTGCGTGCGTGAACTCCTGCGTTAATGTTGCACTTAAGTAACCCATGCACTGAGCTGAAAGGTTCTCAGCCAAACTAAACCCAAAGGCATAAAACGAAATCCCTAGGCCATTATATTACATATAAATATGAGCGTATAGTAGTATCAAAAGGATTGCAGGTGAGTCTCGCTGGCATGATGTTTAAAGTGGTGGTCGGAGAGTTCGAACTCCAGTCGTAGTATTATTTTCCCTTTCTGTCTAATACCTTTGGGAAAGGTATAAACACCCTTACTCCCACCAGCTATTGTATTACTGTTGTTCTTCGACAAGGCTAGCTTTGACATTAAATAACCCACGAAGGTTGATATACCATTAATCAAAGAAGACGAAACCGAAAAAGATAGCCAAACAAATTAGGGAAGTCGGCAGATTTTAATAGATCATTCAAATTGAAGTATTTCTTCATCGGGATGAAAAGGTTAGGTTTTTAATGTCCATAATAACCTCAAGTATTTGGTGTTGATTGTTATTAACAAAGACGGCTGTACGAGTGTATTCTGAAATTCGTTTTTGTTTCTTCTTTTCTTTGTGGAGCTGACCCTTTTGTTTGTACGATTTGACCCCACTAACCAATCACAACGAGGGGAAAGACATCAGCTAGTCGATGAGATCGGACATGCCGCGACGATGACTGCCTCAAAAAGATAATAGCTTTTTTCTCTCCTCGAAACAAGGGATACACTGCTTCTATGCGGTGTTTTATTCGAGTGCAGTTTTTCTTATTTTCCTTGATATTATTGGGGTACTTTTGTTTTTGAGGTCCCATATATATGCTGCTAATGTATTTCCTATCGGTGATCCTGCTGAGGGGTGAGATTCACCCCAAAAGAGTGACATTAAACAGCCAGCACTCATGACTTTTCCAATGAAATAAGCTGTGATGACTTTCGCTTACCTGAATCAAAAGATTAATCACAGAAGCAGCCATTTGTATTGTAAATCGTGTGCCTGAGTAGGTTCAAGTCTATCTTACTATCACTTATGAATATTGCGACCGACGCCCGACAGAAACCCGCTCACACTCCTATTAATATCATGTATATATCTCTATCTCTTTCTCCCTCTTTCACTCCCCACCTCTTTTTCTATTGCTTGCTGCGTGGTTAGATATCAGCAGGAGCCAAACGAACTGAACCATCAATACAATTAAAAGTCAGAAGACAATTCTGATTGGATAATACCAGCCAATTAAAGAATAGAGAAATCATGGGAATGGCAACCGATTTTGACCACTCGATGATTTTTCCAAAAAATGATATTTGCTGAAAGTGCATTGAAAGGAGAAGAAGCACATATGTATTCGTGCTTACACCCCCCTGGAATCTATGAAAGGAAAGAAAAGGTAGCGGGGGATAAAAGTCGACAACCGAAGGGAAGTCAAGCACGAGGAAAAGTACGAAGACTACGAACTCATGGAGTACTCTCTTTTGTGCACTGGAATGACAGTGAAAGAGAAACCCTTAAATACAATCATGGCTATTATGAAAAAACAAAAAAACAAAAAAAAAAAAAACAAGAAAGATAACTTGTTTCTCAAACTGTATTGTAACATTGTTGTATTATAAAAAAGATATTGCATTATGCGATCATTTTCATAGCAACAGTGAAAATACATACTCCAGTAAGTTGGCAAAAACTCGGGGTAGAGAAGAGCTCTAAAGCTAAGTGATCTAAACTTTTTCCAACCACCCGACACAAATACCAGGTGACCGACCCGAAGGGTCTGAAATAGTCGGATGCACTTTAGTGTTATTTTTAGGACACTTATTGGGAATGGGTCTTATCCCTCTGAAAGAGATCAGATTATTCTAAGCACCACTAACCGAACAATACCTTCGTCGGTTCGGGGATACGGGAAGTCTTTTGGCATCGTTTGGTATATTACACAAGTTGAAACGCAAAGAGCTTCGTTCAGGATTTGGACCCGGATCGTTGTGTTCATTCTCTATGACGATAATCGCTCGGCTATCTGCACTGAGAATTTAGTAGCAAAGTATACCAAACAAAGTAGGAACCCTCTCGTTCGCATGATTAGAAATAGCAAATTCTTTTATCATTAAGGGTTTTCTGACTATAGTCTTCATCTTAATTGTTATTTCCACAACGTTTTGGCCGATATTTCCTCCGGCCTTCTTCAGGTGTTTGTCGAACTCGGGAACCTTCACGGAACTTCGAACTACGTCCTTTATTGAATCTACGGGGATCGCCTGTTCTGATTCCGTTAGCCGAGCTCGACAAACACCTGAAGAAGGCCGGACGACATATTAGCCGAAACGTTGTGGAAATAGCAATAAAGATGAAGACAATAGTTAAAAAACCCTTAATGATAAAAATCATCGAGCTTCGTCTCATAAATTTAGACAATAAATTCTTTTAGCATTTAGATATAGTGCAAACACATTTACGTATATTGCGCCGTGTAAAATATTGAGCCATATCGATATTTTTCAATTTTATCGATCGCACGAAGCCATGTCAGTTCGTAAAATTTTCAGAATTCACAATTTCGTTTAAAATGTCTGTGTCATGTAATACTTTTATTTATTTTTATTTTTATTTTTTTTATTGTTCTAACTATTAAGAATGAGTAAAAAAAAACAAAAAAATTAAAAAAGCATCCCCCACCTGAAAAAAAAGATAGAGATTTCTCGATGATAATTTGATTTTTAATTCGTGTTATTTTAGAATCTAGCATAAATAGCTGACTCCAAACCTCAGGCGAATTGCCGCTAGACATATCACCACAAAAGAAGATGGCTGAGAGTATTTTCACCGTTGCAATGAAAATGATCGCATAATGCGATATTATATCTTTTTATAATACAACAATGTTACAATACAGCATTACATAATTATAATTAACTAGCAAGCATATCTGCCGTTGCCTGGCTTATTAGGAAGCTCTCCCTAACAATTATATTCAATCGATGGTGTCTACTCTTTAAAATAAACACTTCAGGACTTGACAGCCCTGTCGGCGGGTTTACAATATCCTGACTGTATCCCTTGCAGAGATGTAAGACCCCCTCAGAAAGGGCGATCTTGGGTATGCCACTAAACTGCATTTAACAATGAAATTCCAGTTCTGAAGCTCTGTACAGAATGAAGTAACCCTTTATCCTATTTACCCAACCCCTCCACTCGGGCAGGATATGACACAAGGTCAATTTTTTTAAGCAGAGTTTAACAGGTTTGAATTCAGAGTTTTCCTTCTCCTAGACTAGTTGCCTCACCAGGGCTGAAGAACCTAGTCTGTCCTACTTTTTACCCATAGCTGGTGGGAGAATAATTGGATTCATACCTTTCCCAAGGGTATTTTTGCTATGGGAAATGCAATCAGTCTTGTCTCGGATTTGAACTCGTGTCGCCGAGTCAATTTTCTGCGAGGATAACCATTACACCACGGGCACCTCTCCCTAACAATTATATTCAATCGATGGTGTCTACTCTTTAAAATGAACACTTCAGGACTGGACAGCCCTGTCGGCGGGTCTTACAATATCCTGACTGTATCCCTTGCAGAGATGTAAGACCCCCTCAGAAAAGGCGATCTTAGGTATGCCACTAAACTGCATTTAACAATGAAATTCCAGTTCTGAAGCTCTGTACAGAATGAAGTAACCTTTTATCCTATTTACTCAACCCCTCTGCTCGGGCAGGATATGACACAAGGTCAATTTTTAAGCAGAGTTTAACAGGCTTGAATTCAGAGTTTTCCTTCTCCTATACTAGTTGCCTCGCCAAGTTTGCAGAAAACAGTCTGTCCTACTATTTACCCATAGCTGGAGGGAGAATAATTGGATTCATACCGTTCCCAAGAGTATTAGTGCTATGTGAAATGCAATCAGTCTCGTCTAGGATTTGAACTCGTGTCGCTGTGTCCATTTCCTACGACGATAACCATTACACTACGGGCACCTCCAAATGAAGTAACCCTTTATTGCCATTACTCCCCAGCCCATTCTGATCCGGAGTGGTTGTACCTGTTAAGTTCCCATCTATGGGTCAAATAGGACTGTTTGAAAACTATGTTTGTTTGTTGGCATATCAACCTTCTTGGGTTATTTAATGCAAAATCCATCCTTCTAGAAGAACAGTAGTGGTAATATTTAACCCATAGCTGGGAGGATAAGGGGGTAAATATTTTTCCCTAGGGTGATTGTCCGAAAGTGAACGTAATAGAACGACTGGCGTTCGAACTCACAGTCTAGCGCTTCAATCATTACGCTACCCCCAGTTTGAAAATTATTTGTATCTTATAGGAAAACTTAATATCATATAACCGTGGGCAAAAATCTTGAGAATCTACACAAAAAATGTAAATATAAACACACTATGTACGCAATTCTCAAACCTCTAGGCCTAAAATAACCCCAGACAAATTAACATGAGGTTGAAATCAATAAATGAATGAATCACAATTGGAGGCAAATTTCAACTCATTACCAAGAAAGTGCCATGTCTGTTCACAGCTAAGTAAAAACATCCTCGCTTTTTTATTCAGCAAGCCGCCAGGAGCCGCTAGTAATCCTTATATTCAATTGAGAGCAGTTTTTTTTCCCCTAAATTAATGATTTCTTTAACGGGACATTTTTTAAATAATAATAATAATAAGCAGTGGAATATCTTCCTCGATATGTAATTCATATCTTGCGGAAACTTGACATGTGAATTACATGAATATTTTGATGGTATTAGTCGCTGTAAAAGTTCGAGAGAAGGAAGTAGAGACTGTGATTACCCACTTCCAGAAGTACTTAGAATATTTTAACTTTAAATTGATTTTAAATGTATAATATATCGAGAAAGCAAATAAAACTGGTATTGGCAAAACATGCCTACCTACCAGTCATGGGTTGTGAGTGGGAGGAAAATTACCCAGAAAAATCTCATTCTATAAATAAATTCAAATTGAAGTAAAGGAGTGTTTCAATGAGATCTGATGGGTAAGAAAAGTGGGAAAAGGGACTTTCTTTATATATATATATATATATATATATATATATATATATATATATATATATATATATCAATCATAATAGGTTGATGGTATTCTCTGCAGAGTGGTAGGAGCCCACAAAAAAAAAAAAAAGAAAAGAAAAAAAGAAGTGTCTTGGTTATAACACTTAACTGGATTTGTTGATGAGGCTCCACCTCTAAAGAGCTGAGGTTTGTGGAGTATTCCTTCATTACCATTATTTCCAAATCAACTCGGACCCGGACTGGTTGTGTTATAAAGCGGTGATGAATAATGAAACCATAAAGAAGATGAAAGAATAGTCATTACACCTCTTTATAAAAATACGGCCACCTGCCTCCCATCACGAAAACTATTCAAGTTAGACGAATCAGACATGCAGGACACTGCTGGAGAAGCAAGGACGAGCTCATAAGTGATGTACTTCTATGGACCCCTGCATATGGCTAAGCAAAAGCAGGACGAGCAGCTCTACCATACATACAGCAACTAAGTGAGGATACGGGATGTAGCCCTAAAGACCTGCCAGAGGCAATGAATGATAGGGAGAAGTGGCGAGAGAGGGTCAAGGATATCCGTGCTGGCGGCACGACATGATGATGATGATGATGATTACTCTCATAAAGGAATGAAGTTGACTGTAAGTGTGACACAGAGACAGAAACAGGGAGACGAAGACACATGGAAGACTTGAAGGACTTGTACACTGCTATATTGACCCATAACTTCTTTTTCTTCTTCTCTTGACCATACTACACTGTGTTATCTTCAGGCCCTTATATCTTTGCTTCTGTTTCCTGGCAAAGGGCCACTGCGAGCTGTCGTCCCACCGGGCCGTTGCCCCATCGGGCGCCTGGCAGCCAGCCTTTGTGACTGACTGTATGTACACACAAGACTCCAGATTCAAGACTCTCCGTATATGCTGTGGGCCGCAGTCTATATTCCATGAATTAAACACACACACACACACACACACACACACACACACACACACATACATATATATATATATATATATATATATATATATAAGAGGATAGGGCATTAAATAACCCACAAAGTTTGATATGTGCCTTAAAACTAAGCCAACCAACCAACCAACCAACCGAAAACAGTAGTGAAAAAACATACAAAGGTTAAATAATTTTATTTTTAGAATTTTCTCTGGAAAAAGAGAAGTATAAAAAAAAGAAGAAAACACTTTATTCCATTAGCGACGGAGACAAAACTTTATGATTTCATAAAAACTAGTCGAATTATTTATTTTATGTGCAATTTCTTAATTAAGTTATTTAATAATCTATATATTTGTTGTAAATCTTAAAAAAAACATTTTTATATTAAATGTAAAATATTGTATTTACAAATCAATTAATCATAAATTACTTTTATAACCATTTTTATATTAAAGAAAAACAGGACCAGTAAGAAAATAGTGTATCTGCACAACGTGATAATATCATCTTAAAAACCTAAAAACACTGGACAAAAATACTTAAATATAAAACAAATGAAAAAAATATCAATGCAATTAATTGTCAGTCATGTTTAAAATAATCTGATTGGTGTAAAGGGAGATAATCGAGATATACTCATGCATTTTTTTTCTTTTTTAGCGAACACATTTATCATTAAGTCGAGACTTTAGCCCAAAATCGATATTAAAATATTTCAATTTTTGTTTGGTTTGGTGTGGTTTATTTGTTTAACGACATATCAACTTCGCATGGGTTATTTAAAACCGAAATTCAATTCCTTTGTATATGTTTGGTAATAATCAAAATACTTAAAGGTTTTGTTTGATTTATTTGTTAAATGGCATATCAACTTCTTTTGAGTCACTTAATGCCGAAATTTGATTAATTTCTAAAGGTTTGATTATAATCATAACAGTCTATTGGTTTGGTTTGGTTTATTTGTTTAACAGCATACCAACTGTTTATGGGTTATTCAAAGCAGAAATTTGATTCTTTTCTAATGGTTTGATCGTAATCATAACTATAATCTTAATGTTCCATTGGATTTAAAAAAAAGTTGTGTATTTTTAATTTATCAGTAATTATTTGTTTGCACACAGTTATAGTATTCCTATTTAACATTGATATTCCAATTCAACACTAATATTCCTATTCAAAGCTAATATTTTTCAAAACAGATCTATTTTATTCATAGATGGGACCTTAACACGTACTACTACTCTGGGTCAGTTCGCTGATTTTTGTGTGTTATGTTATTGTTGATGCGACCGAATATGGGCAGATAGTATTTTTAGCGACTTGTGTTGTTGACTAGTGTTGTCTTAGTTGAATGCTTGTCGATATGTATAACCAAAGGCATATTATTGTAAAGACACATATTATTATTGTAAAGACACATATTATTGTAAAGACACTTTTACCAGAAGCTATTCGTACAGAAGTAATATAAGAATAAAAACTTCCAAAACAGGACACTTACTTTGCTGGTTAGGTTTGCTTTCTTTGTTTAATTGCATATCAAACTTCGAGGATTATCTAAAGCCAAAGTCATCCTTATAGAAGAACAGTATTTTGTGTAATTTATATATATATATATATATATATATATATATATATATATATATATATAGGGGGATATGGCATGTATATGTTGGATGTTTTACTTTATGTGTAATAGTTTAAGAGTTCCGTAATAATCAGATTTGGCTTGGCTGTGTTTTATTGCATATCAACCCTTGTCGATTATTTAATCTAAATTCTGTTAATATATACGTGGTACATTCAATAGGTTTTCAGACTTTTCTTGTACAGGCATTTAAAATTGTCGTAGACTCTTGAAAATTCACTATGTTATTGCTATACATCTTATGAGAAGACTGACTAATTTTTATGATTTCAGGTTCAAATGAACAGCTACAGCAGCAATTGGAAAACACCCTACAAAAGCCAGATTGTCACAGCTGGTGAATTTCAAAAAATGCAATCTGGACGTCAGGACACTTTAGAAGAACGATATGCAATAAAATTGTGTTTTAAACTTGGAAAAAATGCCAGAGAAACGTATGGAATGCTTCAGACTGCTTTTCGACCATCTTGCATGAATTGAGCATCAGTTTTTGAGTGGCATAAGAGATTCAAGGAAGGCATGGAGTCTGTGAGGGATGATGAGAGGTGTAAGAAGAGTAAGGAAGTCAATACACCAGAGTTGACTGGCCAAAGGGTTAGGGTTAAGGTTACTATGTTGAGATTTTAAGGGAGTTCAGGAAGAGATTCCGTTGGAAGAGGCCAGCACTCTTCAAATCGGCTCAGTGGCATTTCCACCAGGACAATGAACCAGTACACAACTCAATCCTTGTCATAGACTATTTGACCAAGATAGGCATCAAGACAGATCGTCACGCTCCATATAGTCCAGACCTTGCTCTCTGTGACTTTTGCCTATTCCCTAAGCTCAGAGGCTGTCGTTATGAGACAATTGGGGAAATGAAAGAGGCTGTGACGAAGGTCATAGACACGCTCACACAAGAGGACTTCTATGGAGCCTTCCAGAAGTTGTTGGAACGGTACAAGTGCATTGCAGCCGGAGGAGATTACTTCGAAGGGAACTAGGGTTTCATGTGTGTACTATCAATAAAAGTGCCCACACGAAAAACGTCTGGAAACTAATTTAATGATCCTCGTATATATATATATAGACAAATTCCAAGCGACATATGCAATAAGGAGATAATAAATGGAGAAAATATTTTTCTCCATTTATTGTTATCTCCTTATTGCATATGTCGCTTGGCATTTGTCTGTATAAATTTATATGTACCAACAACTTATATATATATATATATATATATATATATATATATATATATATATATATATACTCATGATTTGTAAGTAAATAGTTTATAAATAATATCATTTTTAAATAAGCCAGAGTTTATTTCTTTACGTACACTTTAATGACTTCAATATTGTTATCCTTCTCTAATAATTCTATTCAATATTAATCACTTATTTGCACATAGTTAGATAGCTTCAAATATTGCTAGTTAACATTATTAATTCTACTTTCCAAGTATTCCTATCTAATACGAACAATTTGCATACAGTTAAATGGTTTCAAATAACTATTAATAACAATAGTTTGCTAAAACTTGAAAAGTTCAATAAGTACTACCACTCTGGGTCAGCGGGAACCTGGAAGAAATAAAAGGGTACTCCACATTCCTCAGACACATCACTGTTTAATGTAATTTAATGTCGTAACCTAAGAAAAATATAATCAAGGTTTCAACAGGTATTTTTTCCTCAATTGGATTATTGCCCAGTCGGCTGGGAGTGTAGAATACACTGACTGCATCTCTACAGAGGGGTAAGAATTCCCTAACGAGTGTCCTGATTATGACACGAAACAATCTGATGGTAAAGTTCTAGTAATACTGGAGTTTTGGAGAATGCTGAGTACCCCTTCATTGCCATCGCTCTCAGGTCTATTCTCACCCGGAGTGGTAGCCCCTGATAGGGTCTTATTTATGGGTCCAATAGAACTAAACTCTGTACTTATGCTAAAATGAATTACTTGAAATAGAACTCTTTTGACTTTTAACTGTGTGTAAACAAAAAACTATACTTATACGACATTGAATTGTTTGAAATAGAGCAATGAATTTGTATAAAAAATCGATTTGACATTAAATAACCTACAAAGGTTGATATGCCATAAAACTCAAATAAACAAACATCAATTGGGTTATTCCATCACATTTCCCTCTGCATACCTCGCTAAAAATTATTATAATAATAATAGTAATAGTAATAATAATAATTTAAATAATTTCATCTAGTTTTTTAAATATTGAAAATTGCATTAATGATTTGTTATATTTCATATTTGTTCTTATTATTTCCCCAGCTCAAGAAAATCTGAACTTAACCTTTGCCTCTTATGATTTGGTTTAGTTTCTTTGTTGAATGGCATATCAACCTTCATGGGTTATTCAATGCCAAAGCGATCTTTCCGAAGAATTGTAGAGGTACTATTTAACCCATAGCTGTGGGGTGGGCACAGAAAAGTTAATTCTTTTCCAAGGATTTAAGTCCGAAAGTGAACGTATTAGCGCGAATGAAGTTCGAACTCACTAACTACAATGCTGCAGTCCAACACGTTAGTCACGACACCATAGGGACCTCTCTTTACTTTGTGTCTGTCAGCTGAGCTGAATGAACATAGACTTTATCTTTTAATCTAACCATAGAAAGAAGACTTATATATGAACATTTCCCAGCCTGAAACAAAAACTAACTTTTTTTCACATAATTTTTTAAAATTACGGATTTATTTTCCTGTTTTTGGAAAATCAAGAATAAAAATCATGTTATTTAACACTACTGCATAGTTTGAAACGAGCAGCCGCAGGCATAGGCCTCTATGTCAATGCACACAAAACGGAATATATGTGCTATAATCAAACGGGTGACATCTCCACTCTAGACGGAACCCCTCTTAAACTAGTCGACAAATTCACTTATCTAAGAAGCAGCTTCGCATCAACCGAAAAGGACATCGACACGAGGTTAACGAAGGCATGGACAGCTATCAATAGGCTATCGATTATATGGAAATCAGACCTAACCGATAAAATGAAACGCAGTTTCTTCCAGGCAGCAGTCGCATCGATACTGCTATATGGATGCACGACATGGACTCTAACAAAACGGCTGGAGAAGAAGCTAGACGGGAATTACACAAGAATGCTCCGAGCAATCTTGGACAAGTCCTGGCGGCGACACCCCACAAGACACCAACTGTACGGCCACCTGCCTCCTATCATGAAAACTATTCAAGTTAGACGAACCAGACATGCAGGACACTGCTGGAAGTGATGTACTCTTATGGACCCCTACACATGGCCGTGCAAAAGCAGGACGATCAGCACGAACATGCATTCAGCAACTATGTGAGGATACGGGATGTTGTCCAGAAGACCTGCCTGAAGCGATGAACGATAGGGAAAAGTGGCGAGAGAGGGTCAGGGATATCCGTGCTACCAGCACGACATGATGATGATGATGAAGATTTGAGTTGAAGCTTGATAATTTTCATCATTTAGACTGTTCGGACTATTTTGAGTATTCGGACAATTCGATGCATATTAAGAAGAAATGAATGGCTTAAGAGCCAACCTTCTTCGCAAGAACTACTCGACTCCAAAAAAATCTAGATCTAACGACAGATACACCCGAAAACTCATCACAGTCTGTTTGGCCTATGTCAAAGACCTTGTCGAAAAGTTTCAAAAGATATGTAGTCGATCTGATATCAAGACAATATTCAGGAGTGACTCGACTCTTCGAAAATATCCCTTCCGATTCAAGCTCCCAAAAGAATACAACATGACCAAGAATGACGTATATTCCATCCCATGCCGCTATGGTCAAGTATACAAAGGCGAGACTTGCCGTCCACGAAAAATAAGGCCAGAAGAACGAGGTGAAATCGAAAAGTCGAGTATAGCTGACCATATATGGAAAGAATAGCGAAACAATCTGCCCTGTTAGAATGACGTCAAAATAATAGGAAAGAACATCTTAATTTAAATATAAATACAAGGTCAGAGGTAAGGGTCATCCGACGAGAATTAAACTCACTAACAATGACCCGATGGCTTAGTTTGCTAACCATTATAGACCACGGGTTAAAATTCGTGTATTTACATTTTCAGAACATTGGGCACTAGAGAAAGTATAGGCGTTAAACACACAATATCTATCAACTTTTAAATTCTCACCAAATAATACCAGGTTTCAAGTTTTTGTAGGGCGGATTTTCTGCTTGTATTAATTATTAGAAAGTGTTTGAATTTTATGCACAGGCAAACAGTTTGATATATTGCTGCCAAATTTTGTATGTATATATATATATATTTTGAAATCTGATCTCTTTTATGAAAGATTTCTTCTAAGCTATTGCCGTGTCGACACTACTGCATAGTTGCACCACTTGGACCATAAAGAAAAGCTCGGAGAAAAGGCTTGATAGGAACTACACAAGAATGCTACGAGCTATTTTAAACAAATCCTGGAGGCAGCACCCTACAAAACAGCAGCTGTACGGCCACCGGCCTCTCATCTCACAAATCATCAAAGGCGAATAAGACATGCTAGGCTCTGCAGGAGCAGTAAGGATAAACTGGTAGGCGACATTCTCCTACAGATGGACACACCCGCGAAGACCGTCATACATCAGCGCTGTGCGGACACCGGGTACAGTCTAGAGGACCTCCCAGAAGCAATATAGAATGTGAATAGATAGATAGATACTTAGTGCTACCACCATGACTTGATGATATATACATTTATATATATATATATATATATATATATAGCACACGAGTGGAATTGCATTTTCCTTAAATGTTTGCACGTTCCATCGGCAGGATTTAGCATTCGCTGACGGTAACCCTTGCAGTGAGGTAATACACTTAAACAAAACAAGAGGGTGTCTTGCTTATGATACTAAACTGCATCTAGCAGCGAGGCTCCTGTTCGAGATTTCTAGGCAGTGTCGAGTACCCCTTCATTGCCATCATACCCAGGTACACTTTGACCCTAAGTAGGATCTTACCTTAGGTAGGCTCTTAATGCAAACCCTACCATCACAAAAAAAAAAAAAAGAAAGAAAATAAAATAAATAAAAATGCATCTTCTTTTCTCGTGAATGGCATTTGTATACTTAAAAAAAAAACAAAAACAAAAAAACAAACAAACAAACAAACAAAACAAAACTAAATTAAAAACAAAACAGAACATTAAGCATAGAATTTTGTGTTATTTCTGAATGCGCTGTTAAAATCTGAAATTGTAGTATACAACCATTGGGTCTAGACAAACATTGAAGAATACATATATACAAAAATATAATCTTATATTTTTATTCTTCGATGGTGAACTCTCTCCAATTGCTCTCCGGCTCTATACAGCCGGAGAGCAATTGGAGAGAGTTCACGCTAGCGAAGGTGTTGTCGGGAGTCAGAACAGCCAGCGGGAACTGACTTCAGCCAAAATGCTAGACTTGATATAGTCTTTAAACTCCCACACAACCCACACATAATGCTTGTTTTTCATTGCTCACGGCTTACACCTACGCATTGTTTGTTTTTCATTGGCCATAGTTTACACCCATTTAATGCGTGTTCTCTTTTGGTTACAGCTTACACCTACGCCCTGCTTGTTTTCCGGTAATCACTTTGTTTATTTTATCTAAGGCTGGATCTACTTGTCAACAACATCCGCCGGGTTCATCGCAGGTCAAGGTCATATATTACAAAATCATTTGAACGAGAATTAGTCGCCTTATTAGATTACGAAATGATATCAACGCCTTGTATAGTATAATTTCGAAGTTTGCACATTAATTGCATGAAAGAAATCTTTAAGAGCATTGTTATAAACCTAAATTTTTCTATACTCTTGAGAAATTCATGAATCTTCCTTTTTTCCCTGCTATAAGGCTTCAGGTATACCCACGAGGAAGTCATTACAAAGAGATAGTTCTGGTGAGTGTGTCGGTCACAGTATATCACCATGTAGTGAGTTATCTGTGGCCTGCGTTTAAAGAGTTGAGCTTTCAGGTATGCCCAGAGGATAGGTTTAGTTTTATGGCACATCAACCGTTGTTGGTTATTTAATGCCAAATCCATTTTTATACATATAAACAGTTATATTTCAAACAGTTCAATGTAGCATGAGTACAGTTTTTTGTTTACACAGTTAAATGTCAAAAACAGTTCTATTTTAAAAAATGCGGACCAGTAGCCAAATGAGTAGAGTGTTCGCCAATGGTCCGGGAGACCGGGGTTCAATCCCAGATCGAGTCATATTTCCCTGATACAACAGAAATAGCATGGCTGTTGTCGCTCAAATCACGCCTTATACCAGCTCAACATCACTAGTGTCTGCGCGGCGTAAATTTTATGCTAGAGATCATTCGATTGGATCTTGTATCTATACTAGACAATCCGCGAATCCATTGGGTTCTTATTGTATCTACGGTCCATTTTTTTTTCTCTCTCTCTTTCTGTATATATTTACATAAGGAGAGAGAGAGAGAGAGAGAGAGAGAGAGAGAGAGAGAGAGAGAGAGAGATTTTGTATTTATGTAGCAGATTATCTTGAAGGCATATTTTATTAAAGATGACCAGCGAGGATTTGGAGTTGAGAGTTTTATTATTCTTTTCTTTCTCACGAGTAAGATGACCCAAATGGGGATGAAGGCTGTTTGATAATTGTCCGAAATCTCTGATATTAAAGCCATTGTACATGTACTTTCGACCTTCGTAGGTCATTGTCTGGAGTTGGGTGCAACTACACCATGGATTATGAGATCTTTTATGATATCAATGAATATTTTGAATGAGAACCTTAACAGCGCGCAGTTGATGTCGTCATTGAATATGCAGTCCGTTGGTACTGGTTTAAAAAATTCACCGATCAAGATCACATTACTGTGAATCACCGAGGTTGGGAAACTATTTACCTGTACTAGATGCATTAAAGGACAAGAGTTCCTAAATTAAAAGAGATTTTGTTTAGAGTGGAGTGTCTGTTTTTTTTTTGCATATAAGAATGGCTTCTAGTATTTGGAGTTTTTTTTGCAGCTTTTGCCATAAGATATATTTCGTGTTATCTACAAAATTTTAAAAATATTTGTGTGGGTTTTGTGGTCATGTAAGATATGTTTGTTGATACGTATCCTGTTATTTGTTTCTTAGTGATTGTAAGACAGAGAACGAGTATGAGCTGATTGATTGGATCGGGCCTTTCCAACCGATCGTCAAACCCAGTAAAGTGGTGTGTTGACCACTTAGTTCTAGGGTTGAGGGTTTCCCAGCCATTAGGATACTATCCTCAAGCATTGGTGGTCACCATTCACAGCCAACAGGGCGCCTTATTAGGGACGAGGGGGTCTTACTCTTCTGCAAAGGAGCAGTCGGCGTATTTTATTGCTCCAGACGAGAGGGCGGATAGAATTTTGACTTGTTTCAACATATGCTGTCAAAATTTGAAATCATTTGACATGAAATGGTCAAGTAAGAAGATCACGAAAAGATACCAATTTTTCTAAAATACTTGACACGCACACACATATATATTATAATTATATTTTCTTTTCACATCCACATCCACACACACACACACACACACACACACACACACACACATATATATATTATAATTATATTTTCTTTTCACATCCACATCCACACACACACACACACACACACACACACACACACACACACACACACACACATATATATATTATAATTATATTTTCTTTTCACATCCACATCCACACACACACACACATATATATTATAATTATATTTTCTTTTCACATCCACATCCACACACACACACACACACACACACACATATATATTATAATTATATTTTCTTTTCACATCCACATCCACACACACACACACACACACACACACACATATATATATATATATATCGATATATACTTACAAGAAAAAGCACACATAGATTTAAAGACAGAGAAAAAAACAAATGGGCGAAAAATGAATGTGAAAACAGAGAGAGAGAGAGAGAGAGAGAGAGAGAGAGAGAGAGAGAGAGATAAAGTAAGTAAAGTTTGTGACCGTAGTCGAGGGCGACCCGAAGGCTCCCTTTTCAATACCTACGATTGTGAGGTGTAGGGGAGTGCGCTATATATAAATGGCATGTAGCATTCTTGTGTAATTCAAATCTACCCCATGGAAATCTGATCTCACTGATAAAATACAACTGTATGGTTGCACCACCTGGATTCTCAGGAAACGCTTGGATATATGTAGTAACTGAGAAAACTTTAAACTTGGAAGTACGGGAGAGTAATGAGGGGCTCCAATTATAATATGTTTTTTCAAACCAGTTCTGCCATTTTGCCATCGAGCACTTTTGCATTCTTTTCAAAACAGGTTGTTCTTAACTTGTCAACGGGGAGCAGCTTGTTTACAAAAGTTTCACACACACACACACACACACATATATACACACACATATATATATATTTGTATATGGGTGTGTGTGCCTGCATATATACATATATGTGTGTGTACATACATGTATATATAGAGGAGATACACAGAAAGACAGATACTGAGAGAGAGAGAGAGAGAGAGAGAGAGAGAGAGAGAGAGAGAGAGAGAGAGAGAGAGAGCATTGACGGATAAGAAAATTGATAGAGTGGGAAAAGAGTTGGGAAAATAAGTTGCTTAATAGACTAGAATAGTGGTCGAGCGAAAAAAAGATATTGGATAGATAGATAGATAAATTGGTCATTCGATAAGGAAAGAGTGATATATATATATATATATGTATATATATATATATATACGTGTGTGCATGTGTGTGTGTGTGTGTGTGGGTGTGTATGTGTGTGCATGTGTATATATGTGTATATGTATTTCTGCATGTATATAAATGTACATATAGAAAGAGATAGATTGATGAATAGGTGAAGAGACGAAGAGAACATGTTATTTACATAAAAGTATTCACTTAGGGAAGTCATTAGACATTTTTTTGCCCCGAGGTACGCAGATCTTGAATTCGAATGTAAAGCCTTGTGGGAATTATTGGTTTATTGAAAATGGAAATAATAAAAATAAAAGTAAATAAATAAAATCAGGTAGACTGATCGACTGACAGTCAGATAGACAGACAGGCAGACAGAAAAATTACGCACGCGCGTAGGCTTTCCTAAAGTTAAGCACCGGTAACTATCTTTTAGGCCTATATGAAGTATATCATTTGTACCAAAGTAACAAAAAATAGATAAATAAATAAATGAAATAAAGAAAAGAAAAGAAAAAAGACTCTCCTACCCCTCCCCTATACAACCAAACGAAAACAAACAGTCACGCATTTACTGAAAGAGTAAAAGAGTCAGAAACGAATTAAAACCCTGGGAAGTACTAACCCAACACCTCCGCCACGAACAGGGTGTGACACAAGGTCAATTTTTAAGCTGTGTTAGTTAGTTTGAATTTAAGATTTTCCTTTTTCTTGACTAGTTGCTTCATTAAGGCTAGAGAGGAGTCTCCGTAACGTAATGGATAACTTACTGGACTACAACATCGTATGTTGGTTGATTGGTTGGTTTTTATAGCATGTCAACCCTTGTAGGCTATTTAATGCGAAATCCTGTTAACACACACACACACACACACACACACACACACACACACACACACACACACACATATATATATATATATATTAAATGTACATGATTTGGAAACAAAATAGTTGGTAGGTACCATTTTAGACAAGCCAAAACTCATTTGTTTGCACACAGTTAAATGGTTGCAAGTATTGGTTTTTAACACTAGCAATTCTATTTAACACCAGTAATTTGTTTGCTCACAGTTAAATGAGTAAACAGCTCTATTTGACTCTATTTGATGGCGCCCTAACAGTTACACCGGTTCAGAGTGGACCCGGTTGTAATGGGAATGAATGGGTACTCTGCATTCTACTGAGCTCCAAGACTGGAACCTCACCATCTGATGCAGTTTTGTGTTATATTCAGGACTTACTACCTTATCTTACGCATTCTGTATATTTTTCACAAGTTGAATTAAATATCAATCGGGATGTTTGAGTTGTAAGTCTGCGGGTAAAGACTGGTATCATTTGTTAAGAAGTACCAATCATCATGATTATATATATATATATATATATAGATATAATGAGTGGTACTTCTTAACAAATATATATATATATATATATATTCTTGAGAAAGGTATGAACCCCATTATCCTCCCAGCTATGGGTTAAATGAAAGATATGAACCCCTTATCCTTCCAGCAATGGGTTAAATAGTACCACTAGTGTTCTTCTAGGAGAATAGCTTTGGCAATAAATAACATACAAAGGTTGATATGCCATTAAACAAAGAAACTAAACCAAATTAAACCAATTATAAATTAGAAGAAAATATATTAACAACATTGATTCAAATAAACATACTACCCATTGATCCTAATAAAAAAATAAAACTTATCATATTCTATCATAAATTTAAAACCTCCAACTTAGTCAATAAAAATAATTCCGCTCCCTTCATTGGAGTTTTCCAAAAACCTAACGTTATATATTAATTTAAATGTCCTTTTGGAGATTGTATCTCTGAAAGCAACAATATATACTTCAGTTTAACCTCAACTACCTTCTCGGGAAGACTTACAATGCATCTTTCTGATACCAGTTCCATAGCACAACATCTAAAAACATTTATGACCAATAACTGCATTTCGGAAAATTCTTACCGAAAACACAATAATATAAGAACAATAAAATAATAAGTAAAAACTGCAGATTATCGAGGCACTACATATCAGGAATATTCAACCCAAACTTTATAGAATTAATTTTGAAACCAGTGCTAATGTACTTAAATGTATTTAGCTATTGACGCTATTCAAAGAAACCAATTTGAAAAGTAAACGCTACACAATACACCACTATGTCGCTCATTCTTACAGAGTTGTAATGTACGTACAAAAGTTACATCACTTTTGTAATATATCCTCCCCTAATGATGGCCCAAGGTTGGGAAGAAAGTACTTGAGAAATAACTAATTATGGAAGGTTTATCAACCAATTCCCGCCGAATATCATAAGATCAATACGAAAATTAGAAAGGACTAACAAAAAAATATGTAGGCAAAAATGTCTATAATGTTCAATCAAATATATATATATATATATGAAACCGGTCCATTAGTCTAGTAGGTAGAGTGTTTGCCAATGGCCCGGGAGACCGGGATTCAATCTCAGGTCGATTCATAGCAAAGACTAAAAAAATCGTACTTGATGTCTCCTTGCTAGCTTCAATTATGTTCACTTTATGAAAATATAAACTTCTTATTCTTCCAGCTACGGGGTTAAATAGTATCACTTGTTTTTTTACAAGGATGACTTTGGCATTGAATAACTCACAACCAAGGCTACAGAATTCAGTCTTCCCTAGCTGGGCAGAACAGAAGGTTTCATGCCTTTTCCATAAACATTAATGCGAAGTTAAATTCAGCATTATAAGGTAGGGATCAAAGGTAAAGTGGAACAATCCAGGAAAATGAGTAGCGCCCCCCTCTAGACCTTGGTGTAGTAGCTAATGAAAAGGAAACCTTTTGATCGCCCTCGACCACGGTTGCCAACTTTAACTTTATTTATATTCAATTGTTTCGATTTTGAATATTTAGTTAGTTTGAGTTGTCTTTGTTTAATGGTATATCAGCCTTTGCGAACAGCAAAGATGCGGTCGGCGTATTTTACAGTTCCAGCCGACTGGGATAGACGACATCGTAATAAGCGAGCTCGAACCCCAGGCACGCAATTCCGTTCACTTTATGAAAACATAAACCCCTTATTCTTCCAGCTACGAAGTTACATAGTATCACTTACTTTTTACAAGGATGACTTTGGCATTGAATAACACACAACCAAGGCTAAAGAATTCAGTCTTCCCTAGCTGGACAGAACAGAAGGTTTCATGCCTTTTTTCATAAACGTTAATGCGAAGTAAACACAAGCAGCCTCGTCCAGGATTTGAAATTTATATTATATACCCCATGAGTAGTTAAAAAAATCAAAGTTTGGTTTGATCCGGCTCAAAATTAGATGTATAGAGCACCTAATAAGGATCGAACTCACTACTAATTAGTCTGTGAGACCAATTTATTAACCATTAAACCACGGAGGGTTGATCTTCAATTTACTACGTCTAACTTAGTTGTGGGACAAGTTCAAAAATATGGAGCACCCAGTGAAAATCGAACTCATAATATTTTGCTAGAAACCTCGTCCTGGATTCGAACACGGGTCACCGATTCTATTTTCTACATTGATAACGTTATATATTAATTTAAATGTCCTTTTGGAGATTGTATCTCTGAAAGCAACAATATATACTTCAGTTTAACCTCAACTACCTTCTCGGGAAGACTTACAATGCATCTTTCTGATACCAGACGTGCCTCTGGGTAGAAGAGAACAAGAACAAAATTTTATTAATCTGCACCAGTTGGTCACTAACGAAATGCTTTGAGAAAAAGCAAGATAAGAACTATATGAGGGTGCTAAAAGCTGTTTTGAGCACATCATAGAAGCAACACCCCATAAAACAGAAGTTGTAAGGCCACTTTCATCTCACGAACTATCCCAGTAAGACGAGCAAGACATGCGGGGCATTGCTGGAGGAGTCAGAACAAACTTATAAGAGACGTTCTCTAATGGACTCCTACACACAAACACACCAGTGTTGGCTGTCCAGCAAAAATTTACATTAAGTAGCTATGTGTTGATACTGGATGCCATCTAGAAGACTTACCATTAATTATGGCCAATAAGGACGGATGGCGAGAGAGTCAAAGGAATTCTTACTGTTGGCACACCTGGATGGTGATGATGAAGTGGAATGAATAATTTTCTCAGCAATAGAATGTGAGCCTGGGGATTTAAGTGGCTTAAAGGCTAATGGCATGGAGAATAGAATCCGTGAACAAAGTTCAAACCCCAGCTGAGATAGTGTGCGTTAAGTTTGTACTAAGACTTTTGGGAATGTCACCAATCTATCTGTTCCTTCCCGAGTTATCGGTAAATACCCAGGCAGACTGTCCTATTGTGTAGTAACAAGTGTAGTGTAATATGATAACTCAGTATAATGATCAGGAAATGACTCCGATGTCGTCAAGTACAGGTTGATGAAGTACGGGTGTCATCGGAGAAACCTAGAAATTCTGCGAAGGTAGTAGTGGCAAGTGTATTAACCCTTGCTCTTTCCATCGGCCATATCAGCAATGTGGAAAGCTGAGAAATGATTTCTTAATCCACGTCTACAACCAGAAGTATGGCCCTGTTTCTCTATGAGAGTGGTCTCCGAATTTTTCTTTCTTTCTTTCTTTCTTTCTTTCTTTCTTTCTTCATAATCAGTCTCATAACTTAGATTGACCTTGTAGCCCTGTTGTCAGATGACGATTGGACTTCTTAGTATTCATTTTTTTTTGGTTGAAAAGAAAATATTCAAATGACGTGTGAGATTAGAGGCTGCAAAATTCCGAATTTAATTAAATGTCATTGGCAGAAATAGAGAATTCTGATTCAAAACAATTGTTAACGTACCGGAATATTTGTGTACGATATATTAAAACTGGGAAAAAAGTCTGAATAAGAAATATCCCCAATCTACTTGAAGAAGCGGTCTCCCCCGGGTAAGAGGTCAAGACTCGGACTGTAGACACAATCAGACTAACAGAAAAAAAAGGTCAAAAATAGCTTTTACTAATTTCCTTTATATATATATATATATGTATATAACAATTTTGATTTTGAAATTTTTGGGATAAGTTAAGCATTTACACCGACCGGTTAAAAACGATTATTGTTACCATAAAAAATAAATCAACATTACTGAAAAAAAAAAGGGTACGACTGAATGATCTACCAGATCTAAAATTGCTGTTGTGCAGGCTATTGTAGTTGAAGGTATATCGAGGAGCAGTAGCAGCCATGCCACTTCAGTTGCCATCATGGTGGGGATTGGAGAACATTGTGCGTTTCCAGGGCGTGAAATCGAGGAGATTGTCCGTTTCCAGAGCATAGTGACATCCCATTGCCAGCTTGTTCGCCAAATCACTCCTCTCGAGATTAGTTTCTATGAGGATATCTCCGTAGACATCTGAAGAAATGAAAGCACTATAATATCAGAGGCAATGACTTGATGAATTCTGCAGAAGTTCAAGGTGAGGCTTCAGAAGTATCTAGTTGATAAAAGTAAAGATTTGGACGATATAATATTTAAAACAAAATGATGACAGTAACAAAATAAAATGTCTGATATTGTGTTACATAGCTTTTTACATTTTACTCTTGGTCTTACATCTTAGTTAGTGACCTCGTCTTCTGTTTGCCGCTATATCAGCGCTGATCTTCTCATCCGTTCTCTTACTCGGCTCTGTTCTTCTGGCCGCCATCTTTGCTATTGTCGTCGCCTCGTGTCATACTCAGGTGTGTTTTCTCTCGTGATCTTATCTTGTTCTTTGCCATAATTCCAACTGTCTTATTAATTCTTTGCTGAGACAACAACTACGCGGGCAATATTCTTATGCACTCATTTTTATTCTCCGACATCAATTTTACGAGAACGACTTTTACTGAGAGTTTAGAGAACAGGTGGAACACAATCGTTATTTTCAAACATTCCTCGGCAACTGATTAATTCATTCCCAACTTCTAAACTTCGAGAACCGATTTTGTCACCTAATTGAAACCGTCGAATCTGAGCCGTAGTCTCAGATTGAGGTTCGGTTAAAATGGCTTCGATCATATTGAATGATTCACAGTGTTTTCTCACGTGTTTAACTAAATACAAATGCTGTACTATATATCAATAAAAGATCTCGCCAATTTTTCTCTCTTATAGTAAAGAATTAATTTTGAAAAAGATCTATGTGGACTTCTAATTCAAGTCCCCAAACCGAGACATCATTCTGCTGGACCCAATACTTTTGATATTACCTTATGAAATTAATACTGTGGCATTTAGCAAGGCACAAGGACGGTAGATTCTCACCTTCCCAATATATATATATATATATATATATATATTGTTGGGGAGAAGGAACTTCAGTCTCATGACAAAACCATGAAGGTATATTTTTTTAGGAAACAGCCCAGTCGGCCGGGGCTGTAGAATGCAATGACTGCATCTCTGCAGAGAGGTAAGACCTCTCCTCAACAAGTGTCCTGAATAGGACATTAAACAAACTGATAGTGGGGCTTTGGGGAATGCGGAGTACCCCTTCATTTCTATCGCTCCTAGTTCCACCTTGACCTGGAGTATTAGCTCTTGATGGGTTCCTATCTATGGGTCAAATAGAAATGTTTGATACTTAAACAGAGTGCAAACAAATGACTTATGTCCAATTGAATTATTTGAAATAGAACTGCTTGATTATTTAATTGTGTGTAATCAAAAACTAATGTTTAGTTGAATTGTTAGTTATACATAGCAATAATTGGAACATTTTAACTTTGTCATATATACTAAATTGAATTGTTAGAAATAGAACTGCTTGAACATTTAACTGGGTGTGTATGCAAAATGTGTTTACAAATCATATATTCGATATATATGGTAAAACAGGATTTGACATTAAATAACCAACAATGCTTGATATGCCATAAAACCGAACCAAACCGAACCAAACCAAACTAAACCAAACCTTTTAGGAAAAGTTAACTCTAAAATCAAAACTGGAGAATAGAGTTCCCGCACGAAACCTCTGCTGAGTTGTAAAACTCCTTTGACGAGAAAAAGTCTCAGAGAAGTTACTCTGAAATAAAATCTGCTATTTGCTTAGTTCCCGGTTATTTTGCTTGTCATTGGTCTGTAGCTATGTAGACCCAGAGATTGGCATAAGTGTCGTCCAAGCGTATGAGACTATAATCCAACGACGTACAGATGTCTTACAATTTTATCATCTTACGCATCTTATATATTTTCCAGAAGTTGAATTAATTATTAATGAGGATGTTTGATTGTTTTGGTTTGGTTTGGTTTGGTTTTATGGCATATCAACCATTGTAGGTTATTTAATGCTAAATCTATTTTTACATATAAAAACAGTTTTATTTCAACCAATTCAGTTTAACGTAAGTACACAGTTTAAATGTCAAAATAGTTCTATTTTATGCAATTCAGTTTAGCATAAATATGCAGTTTAAATATCAAAAACAGCTATATTTTAAACAAATCAGCATAAGTACATTATTTAGTTTAATTTGATCCCTTGATAGGACCCTATCAAGTGTTAACACTCCAGGCTAGAGTGGACCTGGGAGCAGTGACAATGAAGGGGCACTCTGCATTCCCCAACGTTCCAGCATTACTGGAGCCTCACGATCAGAGTGTTTAGTGTCATATCAAGAAATTCATGGGGGAGGGGTCTTACCCTTCTGCAGAGATGTAGTCGGTGTATTCTCTCGTCCCGGCCAAAAGATGTTTGAGTTGTAAGTCTGGGGGTAAAGAAGGTATCATTTGTTCAGCTGTACCAACCATCATCATTATCATCATCTCTCCCTTTCTCTCTACACTTATATATATATATATATATATATATATATATATATATATAATTGTTTCAATTCTGAATATATGTTTAGTTTGGGTTGTCTTTGTTTAATAGCATATCAACCTTTGTGGTTTATTCAATCCCAAACCTATCCTTGGAGAAGGACAGTAGAGGTAGTATTTTAACCTTAGCCAGGAATATATGGGAATTCATATTTTTCCTAAGGGTATTAGTCCGAAAGAGAACGTAAAAGTGCTACTTGAGTTCGAACTCGCTGACGACGTTGTGGCAGTCCAATACGTCAGCCACTTCATAACGAATATAGATTTGTTTTTGGCACTGATAGACATAACAAAAAGTATACTTAAAATATTTCCATCAGATCGGATTTTAGTACAAAATCAAAAAGGAAATTTAAAGGAAATATAGAAAATAATTTATTTCAGTGTATCTTTATAATATTGTTCTTAATAACTTTGAAACAAAAATATATTTCCAGTGTATTTTCTTTCTGGCTTGTTCACTTTTGCTGCGTTCGGTCTTGTCGGCTGGAGTTGTAGAATATGCCGACTGCATCTCTTCAGAGTTGTAAGATCCCACCACCACCACCACCAACAGGTGTTCTGAATATGATGCAAAACACTCTGATGGCAAGGCTCCAGCCATGGACATTTGGGGAATGTGGTGTACCTCTTCATTGCCATTGCTCCCAGGTCCACTCTGTCCCGGAGTGGCAGCACCTGATAGAGTACTATCTATAGGTCAAATAGAACTGTTTGACATTTAAACTGTATGCAAACAAATTACTTACTTTAAATAGAATTATTAGAAGTAGAACTGTTTGATCATTTAACTATATGTAAATAAACGACTGATATCTAATTGAATTAGTGATACATGGCAATAATTGGAACCCTTTAACTGTGAGAAAATAAATGAATAGTGTCAAATAGAATTATAAGCGTTAAATAGCAATACTTGAAACTCTTTAACTGTGTGGGTAAATTGAATTATTGGTATTACATAGTAATACTCGAAACCATTTAACTGTGTGAAAATAAATTAATAATTTCATGTTTACAAATGTTTACAAATCATATATATTTAATATATATGTATAAAGAGGATTTGGGATTAAATAATCTACAATGGTTGATATGCCATAAAACCAAACCAAACTAAATCATATATATTTAATATATATGTATAAAGAGGATTTGGCATTAAATAACCTACAATGGTTGATATGTCATAAAACCAAGCCAAACTAAATCATATATATCATATATATATGTATAAAGAGGATTTGGCATTAAATAACCTACAATGGTTGATATGTCATAAAACCAAACCAAACTAAATCATATATATCATATATATATGTATAAAGAGGATTTGCCATTAAATAACCTACAATGGTTGATATGCCATAAAACCCAGCCAAACTAAATCATATATATTTAATATATATATATAAAGAGGATTTGGCATTAAATAATCTACAATGGTTGATATGTCATAAAACCAAACCAAACTAAATCATATATATTTAATATATATGTATAAAGAGGATTTGGCATTAAATAATCTACAATGGTTGATATGTCATAAAACCAAACCAAACTAAATCATATATTTTTAATATATATGTATAAAGAGGATTTGGCATTAAATAATCTACAATGGTTGATATGCCATAAAACTAAACCAAACCAAACCAAACCAATAATTTAAACTATGATTTAAGAATTTGTATCTTGAAAAAAAAAAAAAGAAAAGAATTCAACGTGATAGAGAAAAAATGACCTTTAAGAAATTCGGCTGGCATATTTATATGAATTTGGTTTGGTTTGCTTTCTTTCATGGCATAGAAACCTTCGTGTGTTATTTAATCCTAAAGTCACCCTTATAGAAGGGCAGTAGTGATACTATTTAACCCATTGTTGGGACGTGAGGGTAAGAAGGTTAATGCCTTTCGCAAGGGTATTCGTCTAAAAGTGAACGCTATAGCACGACTGGAGTTCGAACTCGCTTACTATGATGTCGCAGTGTAGAACTTTAACCACTACGTCACGGAGAATCTTCTTTAGATGAATTTCATTTGAAATAATGAAAAAAAATTCCATTGTATACCTTGTTTTATTTTCTTCCCTTTTGGTAATTTTATCTTATTTCTCTCTCAGGTTTTCTTTCTTTCTTTCTTTTTTCATGTTAGCTAAATGAAACAGCATAGCAACAAACACTCTTCATAATTCCACTGCGAGTCGTCGCTGACCGTTTTTGTCTGCGCAGAATTTTTTAAAACAAGCCTGAAAGTTTATTGGCTTAACGTTTTACTCTTTATCACCGGCTGGATCTTCCGCCTGCCCAAACCAATCGTGGGTCATTTGCAAAGAACGCCACGACGGCCATTTTATATGTCAAGCGATCAGGCAGAAAAATGGCGACAAAGAGGCGGCAACGCACGAAAGGCGAAACCGCTCTTTCACGCATTCCCGTCGCAGTGTCGGAAAATATACTTTTAAGATATTTATTTGATGTAGCTTTTAAGTCAAATCTTTGATAGATATTGAAGCTATAAGTACGCACATTTGTTCACAGACATATATGTACTCATAAACAGTTACAATAGGATGGGTTCTTGAAAAGATCTCGGCTTGACCAAGAAGAAAAACGATCTTAAGTCATGAGACATACATATTATTCCGCATATTTATTCCACATTTCATTAACATTGAGGCGTGCCTACTGCACGGATCCCCTTGACTCTCTCTCACCGTTCATCTCCATTCTTTGTTGCAGTTGATAAGTCCTCTAGACGGCACCAAGTATCCGTCCAAAGCTTATGAATGTAAATTTTTACTGGTCAGCCAATAATGGTGTGCCCATTTGTAGTAGTTCATAGGAGAAGGTTGCTCATGAGTTTATCTTTACTTCGCCTGCTGTATCCATCAAAGGAAAGAAGGAATAAAGGAAAAAAGGAATTGATTTTAACGGCATGTCAACTCGTCTAGAATTATTTTATGCCAAAAAGGAAATCACATTCATTGTGCGTTTATATTTACATTTTTTGTAGTTTATTAAGTTTTTTTGGCACACAGTCCTATCGAATACGAATAATTTTTAAATAGTTTTATTTGACTCTAAATCGGAGTGCCAGTACCTGGAAGGTACTGGCACTCCGATTGGTTTGGTTTGGTTGGTTGGATTGGGTTTTATGGCACATCAACTATTGTAGGTTTTTTTAAAATTCTAAATCCTGTATATATATATATATATATAATTCATAAATATAACCTCTTTAAATGAGCCTGAGCTCATTTTTTTGGCACAAGGTTTAATGGTATCAAATATTTCTATTTACTACCAATAATTTGCCTGCACAAAGCTAAATTGCCTCTTCGCCAATGGTCCGGGAGACCTGGGTTCAATCACAGGTTACGTCATACCAAAGATATTAAAAATGGTACTTGATACCTCCATGCTTAATACTCAGCAATATAAGGTACGTATCAAGGGTAAAGTGGAGCAATCCAGGGAAAGGAGTTGCGCCCTCCTCTACACCTCAATGTTGTAGCTATTGAAAAGGGAGTCTACTGGTCGCCCTCGATTACGGTCGCCAACTTTACTTTTTACTTATTTCCATATAACAGTCACAATTTAACATCAGTGATTTGTTTGCACACATAGGAGGTAATTAATTTTTAAATGAATTAGAACTAATTTGTTTGCACTCTAGTATTGCTATTGTTTCTATACAGTTAAATGGTTGCAGTTATTGTTGTCTAATACTTATAATTCTATTCAATATTGATCCTTTGTTTTTCCACAGAGAAATGGTTACTAGTATTGATGTAATATAATGGCGGAGGGATTTCGTTTTATATATCTTGCCTTTCGTTTTAGTTAGGCCGAGAACCTTTCGCTTAGTGCATGGGTTAGGTGCACACATTGACCGCAAGTGTTCACGCGCGCGCTGGGCGGATGTGACAATCAGAGATGTCACAATAAAAAACCCAGATAGAAAATATGACCGGGGACGTGAATGACGTCATGCCCGGAAGCGCTGAGGATTTTGGGGATTTGAAAAAAAGCAGTTAGTTGACTTAGACGGGGCAAGTTGATTTTTGGACCTCGCCGAGGCGAGACCAGTTGGGGTCTACGAAATGTGCCGCATGTGGTGGGGGGCAGATGGAAAATCCAGCATAGAAAGAAATTGTGTCTCTCTCTCCTCATGTAAAAAAAAAACTTAAACCCAAAAAGGTAAATAAAAGTTTCGTACCTGAACTAATTTCGTGTTTTTCGGGATATCCTATGTACATTTCAGATATTCATATCTTGGACGTATTTTTTTTTTGTATATTACATTGATATTTAACACTAATGATTCTATTCCAGACAATTCATTCATTTTCATACAGTCAAATGGTTCCAAGAATTGCTATGTTATACCAATAATTCAATTTAGGCACATAGTTAAAGAGTTTCAAGTATTGCGATTTCGTCATCATCATCATCATCATGTCGTGCTGGTAGCACGGATATCCCTGACCCTCTCTCGCCACTTTTCCCTATCGTTCATCGCCTCAGGCATGTCTTCTGGACAACATCCTGTAGCCTCACATAATTGCTGAATTGCGATTTAACATTAATAATTCTATTCAACATTACTTATTCATTGGCACGCAGTTGAATTATTTCATGTATCACTAACAATTCAATTAAACATCAGTCATTTGTTTACATACAGTTAAATGATGAAACAGTTCTACTTCTAGCAATTCGATTGAACGTCAGTCATTTGTTTACATACGGTTTAAATGTCAAGTATTTCTATTTGACCCATTGAGAGCAGCCTATCAGGTGTTATCACTCCGGGTGAAAGTGGACCTGGGAGCAATGGCAATGAAGGGGTACACCACGTTCACCAAAGTTCCAGCATTACTGAAGCCTATAATTGTTTCATGTCATATACAAGACACTCGTTGGGGGAGTTTTAGTAGTCCCAGTCGACTCGATAGGGCCACTTCGGATCATAGTTGACCAGGGAGTAATAACAATAAATGGGTACAACACACTCCCAAGTTCTCCAGAACTGGATCCTTATCAAATGCGCTACGTTTTTGACTAAGTAAACCTCTGGCCGGCTTGGGTAGGAATTGAAACCGCTATCTTCTGACAATGCTTGCCTGGAACCGTAGAGACTCAACGCCTCTATCCGTTGTGCCACGGATAGAGGCGTTGAGTCTCTACGGTTTACTTGGTCAAAACGTGGTGCGATAGACAACAACTATCGAAGGCAGTAATTACTGGGGATACGGTTACAAGACTCAGCATTCCTATCCGAGGTCGCGGTTAATCACCTGAAGAAGGCCAGAGGTTAAATTTGGCCGAAACGTAGTGAAGAAGAAACGACACACACACACACACACACACACACACACACACACACACACACACAAAAACCTACCAAGATGAGGACAAAAAGTCCGCAATAAATAAAAAATCAATTCTCAGATTAAGAAGCCTCATCTCAAAAAAATGATTCCAATTAAAGACGAACAAGTTTTGTTTGATATGTCGTAAAATAACCAAATCAATAAAATTTTTTAGTAGGCTGCTTTACAGTCGCATTTTGTTGAAAAATGAAGTATTGTGAGCTACTGAAAAAAGTTGTAGATAAAGGGTCAATAAACATATTTTGATTTCCACTTAATCTATATTTATAATTCGGATGAGTTTGGTTGTCTGTCCTCAAACGGTTTTATGGAGAGCAACTAAATTTGGTATAAATATTTATGGGACTGAAATGAAGGTTTGAATTTTAATAATATTTCCTCACGTGTGTGTGTGTGTGTGTGTGAGAGAGAGAGAGAGAGAGAGACAGAGAGACAGAGAGAGAATCGACTGTTAAATGAAGAAATAACATCGAGGGTGAAGAAAGAGAGTGTAAAAAACGTTGTTTGATTGACCGGAACACGAGTCGAGTGAATAAAACCCAACAACACTGGATAAATAGATAAATTGCTTATCGGTAAGGTTGGTTGGTTGGTTTGGTTTTATGGAATATCAACCCTTTAAAGATTATTTAATATTAAAACCTTTTTATACATATGTTGAATATATATGATTTGTGAACAAATAGTTCATAGGTAACATTTTTAAACGAGCCAGAGCTTATTTGTTTGCACACAGTTAAATGGTTTCAAATATTGCTAACACAAATAATTCTAATCAGTATCAATTAATTGTCTGTTAAATGGTTTCAAGTATTGTTGTCTAACACAAATAATAATTTTAAGATTAGAATTGATAGTTATTGAACAAAATATTTGAATAATTGAAAAGGCGGAATTAAATTGTTTTTAAAGTAAATTACTTTAAAAATTAAAAATATTAAGAATAACTGATGCTATTTGGATTTTACGTTTCTAATTCATCTCATGACACTTCTTGTGAAACTTCTCGTGATGCTTCTCGGGTTGATAAGCGTAAAAAAACAATGACGTCATTATTTGAAAAAAGATCTTCATAGTTCTTGAACGCCTTGCTTAATCACGTCAAATTTTAGAAATGATTTTCCATGTTGAATTATTTCTATATTTAGATAAACAAGGGACACCCGAGGAAGGCCGGAGGATACAGCGACTGAAACGTTGTGTTTTAACTTATCACAATAACGATGAGGACAGCATTCCGAAAGTAGTATTAATTATTTGTTGCACACAGTTAAATGGTTTCAAGTATTGCTATTTAACATTAACAATTCAATTTAATATCAGTCATTTGCTACCGCACTTTTGAATGGTTTCAAGTATTCCTATCTAACACCAATTTGCAAGCAGTTATACAGTTTTTAATAACTGATAATAAAAATTCTTTGTGAACAATTTTAGCTTTAAGTAAACTAATCCACAAATAACATAAATCATAGTTAAATTTGATCAATAGATGTGTCTTTAACAAGTGCCATCACTTTGGGCCAGAGTGGACCTAGTAGTAATGCCAATGAATGGCTACCCCACATTCCTTAGAGCTCCAGGCATAGAGTCTCAGCATTAGATACAATTTAGTGTCATGCCCAGGACACTCGTTGTGGGTTGGGCCTAATTTCTTTGCAGAGATACAATCGGCATATTCGACAATCCCAGCTGACTGGGCCGCATTGGTAAAGAAAGTTATATATATATATAATATATATATATAAACAAATTGTTGATGGTTAAGAACTTGTTGATGGCCAAGAAAACATAGAGGTTTAGGGAATTTGTAGACATGTTTATTATTAAAAAAGGGGGAAAAGACCGGTTTCGACTGGCTCTTTTCAAGTTGTTACTACCAGTAAATTAAAAGGGGGAATATAATGGAGAAAAAGATGAGGAGAGAAAAAAAAGGAGGGGGGCAAAGTAGGAGAGATGAGCAGAAGATTAAAGACCGATTACATTCAACCTCAACAAGCAGTCCCTTTGTTTACAAAGGGAAAGTTGAAGGGATCGAACATAAAGGGTCTCCAACACTTTAAGGTGATACAAGGAATGTGACCGACTCAGAATACTGAATCGGTCGACATTGAAATCTGCCACACATTCCCTGTTATTTATCATGTGGTCTGCTATGGAAGACTCGGATGTGTTTACAAGCTAGCCTCTTTTAAGCTCCAGATTTAAAATACGAGCTGGCAAATGCTGCTTGATACTCAAGTCCAACCGGTTATATATATATATTTGTGTGTGTGTGTATATCATCTTAATTACATTCTTTGAGTGGGTGTAGAACTCAAGGTTGCTTGTTCGCTGTCTTCTCAATCACTGACTGTACCCACCCAGCAAAAAAAAAAAAAAAAAAAAAAAAAACGAACATAAAAAAATAAAATGTCGCTTATGAGTTTGTCTTTACTTCCCCAGCAGTGTCCTGCATGTCTTGTTTATCTTACTTGGAATGTTCGAGAGATGGGAGGTAAGTGGCCATTCAGCTGCTATTTTGAGGGTTGTTGCTGTCAGGATTTGTTCAAAACAGCAAGAACTATTCTTGTTAGTTCCTATCAAGCTTTTTCTCCAGGAAGTTTCGTTAGTGTCCATGTGATGCATCTATATAAAAGTACTGACACTGCCTCAGTTTGAAAGAAATACCGTTCTATTTTATCACATAGATCAGACTTCCTTATGATAAATAACGTACTGATTGGAACACACGCCTTCACTAGGTTATGTTAGTGTCACTTTCAGTACATGAGATAATGCTGCCAACGTATGTGAACTGGTTTACTTATTTTAGAGATTTGCCACTTTGAGTGGAGATGGCTACTTCTTGTTTAAAACACATGTACTCTGTTTTATTTGCGTTCGTGCAGAGGCCAATGCCTGCTGCTGTTTGCTTCAGACTATGCTTTTGGGATTCGTCTTGGGTTGGTGCGTTTGCGAGTAGCGCAAAATCATTTGTATAATTTGCGTCTGGTATAGTTTCTATAGATATCGTTTGTTTCTTGCCTTTTTTAGCGTAAAACTATTTTCTTTCATCTATCGATATTCGAAGTTCGTTGTCTAGGAAGATTATAAACACATATGGTGTAAATGTATCTCCTTGCAAAATCCAGCAACAATGTTCAAAAAGTCTGTATCTCTATTACACGCGCGAACCTTTGCTTTCGCGTTTCTACAAAACTTAATTATAGCTGAAACAGTTTCTTTAGGGACACCATATGCTAGAAGTATTTGCTCCATTTTCCTTCTATGTATGGAATCAAACACCTCAGAGAAATCTACAAACAATAGTGTTGCCTCGAGATTTTTTGCACGTACTCCTTCGATGATTTGACGGATAATCAGAATCTGTGATGTTGTGGATCGATTTCTCCGAAAATCGTTTTGATTTTCCAAAGAATTTTCCCAATTTCAGGTTTGATACGGTTGAGAAGTAGAGCATTATGAACCTAAGCAGCTATAGAAATAAGAGTTATGCCTCTGTAGTTCATGGAGATTCTGAGGTTACCTTTCAAGGGGAAGGGGAAAATGCAGCCTTTTCTCCATTCCTTTTTTTGTGTTTTGTTTATATACGGCGTTACAAAATCGAAGAAGCAAGTCATCAAATTTCCTTGTTTTTCAATACATCTGGAGGTATTTCGTCGAGGTCAACAGCTTTTCTGCTTTTAATTTTTGTCAGTACAGCGTTAAATTCTTTGATTTAGGTCAGAGGCCTTCAGCCTGTTTTTCTTACCACCCACTTTAATATATTCTTCCAAGCTGTAGTATTACTGTATGGTTTCACCATTTATATCATAACGAAACACTTGGAGAAAAGGCTAGATCTGAACTACGCCAGGATGCTGCGTATCATTTTAAATAGATCCTGTTAGCAGAGCCCTACAAAATAGCAGTTGAACTACCACTTCCCATCTCACAAACCATCAAAGACGATCAAGACCCAGCTGAAGAAGCATGACAAAACTCATAAACAACCAGTATTGACCGACCAGCAAAACACTATATACATCGGCTATGTGTAGACTCAGGGTCCAGTCCAGATATGACACTAAACAATCTGATGGTAAGGTTCCAGCAGTGCTGGAGCTTTGGGGAATGCGGAGTAACCCTTCATTGCCATCGCTCCCAGGTCTACTCTGGCCCGGAGTGGTAGCACCTGATAAGGGTCCTATCTATGGGTCAAATAGAACTAACGGCATAATTATGCTAAACTGAATTGTATGATTAAACTGAATAGCTTGAAATAGAAATGTTTTTGACAATTAAACTGTACTTACATTTAAACTGCGTGCTAATGCTAAACTGAATTATTTGAAATAGAACTGTTTTCGACATTAAAACTGTATTTACACTTAACTGAATTGTTACATATAACTGCTTGAATAGTTTGAAATGGAAATGTTTTTGACTATTAAACTCTGTACTTATGCTAAACTGAATTGTTTTGAATAGAACAGATTATTTACATAAAATGGATTTGGCGTTAAATAACCTACAAAGGTTGATATGTCATAAAACCCAACAAACCAACCAACCAATTGTGATTGTTTTGTTTTTTACCGAGTTTCTTATTTCATTTATTTGATCTTGAATATATGGATGAATGTAGGTTGGGTTTAGTTTGGTTTCTTTGTTTGATGGCATATCAACCTTTGTAGGTTATTTAATGTCAAAGCCATTTTCCTAGAAGAACAGTAGTGATACTATTTAACCCATAACTGGGAGGATAAGGATACCTTTCCCAAGGGTATTTGCCCGAAAGTGAACGTAATAGCGCGACTGGAGTACGAACTCGCTCACTACGAGTCTGCAGTCCATCGCATTAACCATTACACCACGAAGATACCCGCCCTGGATGAATGTAGAGTTCCATGGGAGTCACTAGTAGGAAAAAAAAACGAGATAACATCAAATTAATATCCTTACTTAAAAGAAACCCCAAAAATGCCAAACTTAAGAAAGCTCAGAGAGAACTAACACATACCAAAAGAACGACAATATTCAGGTTTAATTAAAATTTAAAATTAGGATTTATCGTTAGTTCTTAAAGCTGGAGATTTAGAATTACATTACTCAATTAGGATTAACGATTTGTAAAAATATTTAAAAAAAAAACGTTCACATCGATAAATCCCGTGTCACACACTGAAATTAGAAATATTTCACTACAAAAGTCCGTAAAATTTATGGAAGACAAATTTTAACTTTGTAAGATAATATAAAAACAATCTAACCATTAAATCACTTATTTTTTTGTGAATTTTTCTTTTATATTAACAAATTCCGGGATCAATCTTTAGATGTAAACAACAAAGATCGTAAAATAGAATAAAGGTTAGTTGGTTGGGTTTTATGACATATCAACCTTTGTAAGTTATTTAACGACAAATCCATTTTTATGAGAATAGTCAGTTCTATTTTAAACAATTCAGTTTAGTATGAGTACACTGTTTATTTGTCAAAAGAATGTCTATTTCAAGCTTTTCAGTTTAATCAAACAGTTCTAATTCATTTAATTCAGTTTAGCATAAGTATCCAGTTTAGTTCTATTTAACCCATAGATAGGACTCTATCAGGTGCTACCATTCCGGGCCAGAGTGGACATGGGAGCAATGGCAATAAAGGGGTACTCTGCATTCCCCAAAGCCCCAGCATCACTGGAACCTCACCATCAGAATGTTTAGTGTCATATCCAGGCCACTCATTGGGGAGGGGATCTTACCACACTGCAGAGGTGCAGTCGGTGTATTCTACATCCCCAGCTGACTGGGCAATAGAATAAGGGATTCAGATAATTTTAGACTATTAATACAATTGGAAATAAAGAAATAAGTCAGAAATTAACCATGATAACGTTTGTTCGAAGCAGTTTGAGAATTTAACACTGTTGCTTCTACTATAGATGTTTAAATCCTCGATGATTCTGACTGAGTTTCACTTCACGCCAATGCCCTTTGAAAAGGGAAAATTCCATTTGTTCTCTCCTTCCAGCTATGTGTAAATAGTAGAATAGACTGGGCTCTTTAGTCTTTATATGTATTGACAAACCCCTCCGCACGCAAAGGATGCGACACACGGTCAATTTTTAAGTGGAGTTTAACAGGTTTGGATTCAGAGTTTTTCTTCTCCTAGACTGGTTGCCTTACCAAGGCTGAAGAACCTAGTCTGTCCATCTATTTGCCAATAGTTCCAGGGAAAATAAGAGGATTCATACCTTTCCCAAGGGTAGTAGTGTTATGTGAAATGCCATCAGCTTCGCCCAGGAGTTGAACTCGTGTTGCCGTGTCCATTTCCTACGACGATAACCATTACACCACGGGCACCTTCAAGTCTTTAGTGTTTGTTGGGTAACCAGTTTAGAAAAAGGAAAACAATGAATTCAAACTCACTGGATTCTACTCAAGAATCAAATTTGTGTCACATTTTTCTTGTGGCGTAGAGATTTGGTATATGCCTACTCCTATTAGAATCTAGTAAAGAATCAACACTGAAATTGCCTTTTCTAAATAATTCATACAACTTATGAATATTTCTTCTATTAGGTGTTTCGGAAAATAATGTTTAATTGTTGAATAAACTTTTATTCTTGAATTTAAACAGCATTTTAATCAGTCAAATTATGATCCGTGAACCTCTATCTATTTCTGCTTTCAGTTAACAAGTTTTTTGAGTCTAAGAAATCTCTTCACGCAGTTTCTACTTCTCCTATTGAAGGGAACGTTTTCTTTGCATAAGAATGTGTCCACATGCTTAAAAAAATGATTGTTGGTGAGTGAAATATCAGAAGAGTATGGAAGAGGTGGCAAATTTTCATATCCCAAATTCAGTGAACATATATCTATTTCTGCTATCAATTAACAAGTTTATTTTGGCCTGTACGATTAATTAATCTCTCAGGTTTTCAGCACCAAGAAATCTTTAAATGCAGTTTTTATTTCTCATTTGGTACGGAATGGTTAAATGGATAAAAAAAAATGTCATTATGTTTGAAAAAATGATAGTCGTTGGGTAAGAGATCAGAAGAATGTTGTGGATATGGCAAAGTCTCATATCCTAAGTTAGTGAAATTTTGCAGTGTCATCCTGGTTATGTGTGCTCGAGAATGGCGATGAAGTAAAATTATGACCAAACTTGAAAGGTAAACTCATTACTTTTCCTGTTCATATAACAGTCAAAATCAAATTCTAAAAGGGGTGATGGAAAATTAACAAAGGAAAGTCTTTGTTCATTAGAAATGTAATTTTTTCATCCAAATACTATTCATCATCATGTCGTGCTGGTAGCAAGGATATCCCTGACCCTCTCTCGCCACTTTTCCCTATCGTTCATCGCCTCAGGCAGGTCTTCTGGACAACATCCCGTATTCTCACATAGTTGCTGAATGTATGTTCGTGCTGGTCATCCTGCTTTTGCACGGCCATGTGTAGGGGTCCATAAGAGTACATCACTTATGAGTTCGTCCCTGCTTCTCCAGCAGTGTCCTGCATGTGTGGTTCGTCTAACTTGAATAGTTTTCGTGATAGGAGGCAGGTGGCCGTACAGTTGGTGTCTTGTGGGGTGTTGTCGCCAGGACTTGTTCAAGATTGTTCGCAGTATTCTTGTGTAATTGCCGTCTAGCTTCTTCTCCAGCCGTTTTGTTAGAATCCATGTAGTGCATCCATATAACAGTATCGATGCGACCGCTGCCTGGAAGAAACTGCGTTTCATTTTATCGGTTAGGTCTGATTTCCATATAATCGATAGCCTATTGATAGCTGTCCATGCTTTCGTTAACCTCGTGTCGATGTCCTTTTCGGTTGATGCGACGCTGCTTCCTAGGTAAGTGAATTTGTCTACTAGTTTAAGAGGGGTTCCGTCTAGAGTGGAGATGTCCCCCGTTTGATCATAGCACATATATTCCGTTTTACGTGCATTGACTTAGAGGCCTATACTTGCGGCTGCTCGTTCCAAACTATGCTGTAGTGTTTCGGCTTGGTTGGGTGTCGCTAGAACAGAATTAAAACAATTTCTACTAAAATTGGAATGCATTTTCCGAAAAACTTAATATAAAATAAATGTAAATAGAAAAACTTCAAAAATTAACGATGACAATTTTTATGTTGATCGTCTAGGGTCCAGCGTAATTAAAGATTATGACTTTTTGGTCTCATTAATGATTGGTTAAAAAATTTAGTACTTTGGTTACACAACTAACTCTAGACTACGTCCACGTTGTTTTTTTTTATGTCAGGTCTGAACTTATATTATTTTTTATCATTGTTCAGGTTTCATATTATGTCTGATAGAATTTATTTTTATCTGTGGAGTCAAAGTTTCTAAACTATTTGTCGAGAAGTATTTTTGGACGTTTCAATAAGATTAAGTAGTTAAATTGATCCATGTAAGAAATTAACACAATTTCAAACTACTACTACAATTACTAGCCGTAAAGAAACTTGTCAAATATGATTATGACAATTTTTCATCAAACGAATTCAGAAATATTTACTCTATTTAACAATGAGAATGTTTGATTGAGTAATTCGGAGAACAGGAAACAAGTGCATCTACGATTACTAAATGTAAAGAATCAACATTAGCAATGCTTTATCTAAATAATTCGAATAAAACCAAAGAATTAGTGTATGTGTGTGTGTGTGGTTAGATAGTTGAATATATACGTGGCGTAACAGTTATTGTTTTTCGGAAATAAACTCAATGAAGTGAGTTCAAATTCTGGATGAAGCTGTATGTATTTTACTTCACGCTCATGCTCTTTTCCCCTCAGCTAAGGTAAGACAAGCTGGGCTTTCTAGCCTTAGTAATCAGGATTGGAGAAAGACAAACACTGAATTGAAAACCTGAAAGGTGTTGTTCGGAGAATCGGTGGAATATTGATGTACTATCCTTCTGTTATCAGCTCATCGAAAAATTGTGGCTGGCTCTACACAAATATCCATTTTATGAACAAAATATTGAGCCTTGGATGTGACTTAAAGAGCAGTAAATATAAAGTTAATCTTAAGGTAAGAAATTTCATTCTTATTTACTTTTTCGAAATAAAAATTCACGTATAAGTCTGTAAGGCTAGACACCCCCACAAAAAAAGGGCTTCCTGGGTATTCCACTAAATTGTATAGAATAGCGAGGTTCCAGTTATGGAGCTATGGGGAATGTGGAGTCCCTTCTTCATTGTCATTATTCCTAGGTTCACTCTGACTCTGAGTGGAAGCACTTGTTAGGGTCCCAACTGTGGGTCAAATAGATCTCTTTGCAAATTATTTGCATTCGATAGGAATATTTGATAAAATCTCTTAAGAAACGACACAACAAATGTAAATATAAACGTACAATGCACGCAATTCTCTAACATTTAAGCATTAAATAATATCGACAAGTTGACATGCCGTCAAAATCAATCAATCTAAATAAAAATTGAAACGCAGGAACTTCACTTGATGTAAAGGTTAGCAATCTAAACTAGAAGACCATTGTTAGTTTTATTCTCCCTTGGTCTTCCATATTTCTATCTTTGTACAAGACTTAGTTAAATCTTAGGAAATGGTTATTTAAAGAAAAACATTCGAAGAAATGAATATTTGTATTCATGTTGTTACTTTTCCTTCAATGTTAATTATATATATATATATATATTGTAAGGAAACGGTAAAGATTTTTGTTTATTCCAGAAAAAAAGGCAGTTGACTAAATTTCATTATTTTAGACATTTGCCTTTTAGTTCCAGTGTTACTAAATATTTCATTCAATTGTTGAGCGAAAATAAATAAGAATACAAAATGTTAAAGAAATGGTTCTACTCGGCTTTGAATCCTGAGAAGAAAAAGCGAAAGAAGAAAAGAAAGAAAGAAAGAAAAGAAAGCCCTTGTTTTTTTTTTTTTTTTAAATGGCCGCTTGCTTTTCGTAGTTGTTCGATGACTAATATTTTTTTTTCTTTTTTTCCGTAAAAAAAGGCCACCTCGCTAGATAACAGTAACAGCATCCCACGTTATTTTTGATTTCCGCTTGAAAAGCATTTGTTTCCGAAAGCAATTTCGTCGGAAGCAAATCTGTTTTGGTGAATGGACGCTCGATTAGCTTCCCACGCCTCTTCATGAGTTGAAAAAAATTCCCACCAAGAATAGAAAAGACTTGCCAATCATCGTCTAATAAGACTGAAGATGAGACTTGTGAAACAAACTTGACACAACTCAAGAGCGCTTCGCTAATACAATCGTTCGGCCATTCCAACGCGGCCGAAAAACATGTCTAACTCGGCAATCAACGATGTAGACCTCCGGGAAATGGAACTGCGTAACCTGAATAGAACGCCCCGCCGAATAAATAAAATGATTAAAGGGAGGTAACTTGGTCGATTGAATGCTTCTACGGACAGCAAGTTTGAGAAAATGAGGGGCCCAGCCGACCGTGGATAACACAATTGCTTTCAGCAATACCACGTAAGTGGGTATGTGTTTTGATGGTTGTGTGTATTGCTGAGTGTGTGCATATGGATATGCTTTCAAATTTGTATATAGTTATGTATGAATATGTATGCATGTATGTATGTACCTGTTCATGCAATTATGTATATCTATATTCATAGGTGTGTATGTTTACTTATCAGATGAGTATGTATGTTTTCGATCTTGACTTATGAATACGTTTACATTCACATAGATAAAATCTTTCCATAGATTTTAATGCATATAAATGAACACACAAACGCACACACACACACACACACATATATATATATATATATGTGTGTGTGTGTGTGTGTGTGTGTGTGTATGTGTGTGTGTTAGATAATAATATCCCATAATGTAACAGTTACGAAATCCGACGGAAAAAATTAACAAAAACAGTTGAAATTTTCTTTAATTATATTTTTATACACCTACTGGAAAGAATACCCGGGGTAGTGGTTAACGAACTGGACCGCTACATCATAGTAAGCGAGTTCAAAATCCAGTCGTACCATTACTATTGCCATTACTCCCAAGCCCACTCTGATCCGGAGTGGTAGTATCGGTTAGAGCCCCATAGATCTATTTGAAAATTAATTGTATTTGACAGAAATACTTGAGACAATCTATTTCTTCCGTGCATAATTACACCTGATCTACCCGAGAGGAGCCCCCGTGGCGTAGTGGCTAACGTGCAGAACTGCGACATTACAGTAAGCAAGTTCGAACTCCAGTCGCACTTTCGGACTAATACTCTTGCGAAAGTATGGGTTGAATAGCACCACAACTGTTCTCCATGCATTGCTTTGGTATTGAATAACCCACAAAAGTCTTGTCAATCATTGTCTAATAAGACTAAAGAGGAGACTTACGAAAAAAGGAAATCTAACAAAGCTGCGCCCAGTTGGCTGGGACTGCGGAATACACTGACTGCTTCTCTGCAGAAAGGTTAGCCCCCCCACCTCTCAAAGAGTATCCTAGATATGGCATTAAAAAATCTGATGGTGAGGCTTCAGTAATGCTGGAATTTTGGGGAATACGGAGTACCCCTTTGATGCCATCGCTCCCAGGTCCATTCTGTCTCAGATTGATAGCACCTGATAGGATCCTATCTATGGGTCAAATAGAACTATGCTGTGTACATATACTAAACTGAATTGTTTGAAATAGAACTGTTTCTGACATTAAAAATGTGTACTTATGCTAAACAGAATTGTTAGAAATACAACTGTTTTGACATTGAAACTGTGTACTCATGCTAAACTGAATTATTCTAAATAGAACTGTTTTGACAATTAACTGTGTGTAAACAAAAAAACTATACCTATACTAAATTGAATTGTTTAAACTAGAACATATTATATGTATAAAAATGGTCTTGGCGTTAATAACCAAAATGATTGATGTACCATAAAACCAAACTAAACTACTACTACTACTACAACTACGACTAAAATAATAATAATAATGATAATAATAATAATACTACACCAACCAGAGACGTAAACACAAAACATAGACCAAGGAAGACAACCAACTTGCACTACACCGCTATTTTAGGAGCAACCCTATAGAAAGAGGATATAGGAAAAGAATGATAGAAATCTGGCAGGAATGTTTTAGTTTTGAGACTTGCTGATCAAGTCAGGACAATAATAAAGAAAGGTTGGTTTTCTGACTGAAATACTAGAAATACACCAGGAAATAAATAATCAACAAGGTAGTAATATAATACCTGACAAATTAAATATTAATAATCAAAAATAGCCCAACGGAAATGAATTGCCAACTTCGGAAAGTGGAAACACCACACAACCAAACACCGCACAACCAAACAATACATAACCAAACAACCCAGAGCAAACACTAACACAAGAACAAAAGGTAAATCTAGAAAATTTAAAGAGAATTATAAACAGTGAAAAGACTACCTTACCATCGTTAAGAAACATAGAATGGCGAGCAGTAAAGATGGAAACGAATAAAATAAATCAATCCAGCTTACGAACACTTACGCATGACATACGGAAACACTGGACCGCTGTTTCGGCCTTATTAGGTCTCAGGAGCAGTGTATACCGTGATCGCCACCAGCGATTACAGATTGCAGAGGGGAAACTCTACAACTGAGCCAACAGTCCATATCACACAACAAGTGACGCCAAATCAACTAGTCATAATAATTGCACGGTCAATTATCCTGAATGTGTCTTGTAAGTTACATCCGTACTCTTTACAGAGGATACGGTCACCTCCAGGGCCACGTCTTCCGATAAGGATTGGAAATACGCATCCGCGTAATTATTATGAGCTCAAGGGCAAGGATATAGATGTATATTTTTCTTTTTTTTTTCAATAGAGGAATTATATTGGGAATTGAATTAAAATGACCATAAAATCCGGCGAACACTTACGCATGACATACGGAAACACTGGACAGCTGTTTCGATGTTATTAGGTCTCATCAGCAGTGTATGCCGTGATCTCCACCACTGGAGATCGAACCTGCGACCACAGATTGCAGAGCCGAAACTCTACAACTGAGGCAATAGTCCACATCGCACACAAGTGACGCCAAAAGGTCGAAACAGCTGTCCAGTATTTCTGTATGTCATGCGTAAGTGTTCGCCGGAATTTCTGGTCATGGTAATTCAATTCACAATATAATTCCTCTACTAAAAAAATAAAAAAATAAAAATATACAAAATAAATCAAGTACTACCTTATATATCAACGAATGATAAAACCAAATTAAATGAACTAATCTATGCAGGAGCGAAATTAGTTTGTGGGAAAATTGGGATTCCCTCAAAAAGCACGAACGAAAAATCAAAACTAGGATGCGAAATTCGATTGGAAACGCAGATAAAAAAATCTACGAAAACAGGCCAAAATGATAAAATAAAGGAAAGATGCTGGAATATGTTGGAACAAAAAGGAAAAGGCAACACAAGAAAAAATAATAATGCAGCTTAAGGAAATAAACCAGAAAATACTAGCGAAAGAAGGGAGATAAAAGACAAAGCGTAAAACAATACAGACAAAACAGGACATTCCACAACAACGAAAGAAAATTCTATCAACAACTGCAAGGAGATGACACGAAAATATACCAACAACCAGATGCAAAAGAAACCGATCGATTTTGGACTAAAATATGGCAACCAAAAGCATAACGAAAAAGCTGAATGGATAAACACTATGACAAGAGATTTAGAAGGACTCGAAGAAGGCCTGAAAGTGGAAATAAATATCGATTTGCTCAAAATGAAACTAAATTATATAAAACTGGAAAACGCCAGGCCATGATGGAATAAATAGTTTCTGGTTCAAAAAATTCACCTCCATTCACGACAGACTAGCACTAGAAATGAACAGATTTCAACAAAAAGCACACGTACCCTGATGGATGACCAAAGGAAGGACCATATTAATCCAAAAGAACCCAAACAAAAGAAACGCCCCGAACAATTACAGACCCATAACTTGCCTATTGATGATGTGGAAAATATTAACAGCACAAATTTGCAACTCGCTAACAAGCCATGGGATGCCGCAAAAGATCCAGAAGCACAGGAGAGTTACTTTACATAGATCAGCACAACCTAGACGAGAGCCAGACCAGAGGGAAAATCTAGCTATGGCCTGGATCCATTACAAAAAGCTGGATGATAAACTGCCTCAAAATGTACAAAATATCAGATGAAATCATAAACTTTATCAAGAAAACCTCGAGAGTGCAATTGACAGCAGGAGAAAGAAGCATAGCTGTAGCGAAGATCCAGAGGAATTTTTCAAGAAGATGCACTATCACCCTTACAATTCATAATAGCCATGATGCCACTTACCCACATACTCAGAAAATGCATAGCCGGATACAAAATTAGTATATCACAGGAAAAGATCAATCATCTGATGTACATGGATGACATCAAGCAGTTTGCAAAAAATGAAAAAGAACTGCAAACTCTAATACACGCAGTTAGAATATACAGTCAAGACATAGGAATAGAATTTGGCATAGAAAAATGTGCCATGCTAGTAATGAAAAGTGGCAAACATCATCTGACTGACGGAATGGAACTACCAAATCAAGACAAGATAAGAACGCTTGGAGAAAAGGAAACGTACAAATACTTGGGCATCTTGGAGGTTGACACCTTCAAACAAGTGGAAAAGAAAGAAAAAATTCAGAAAGAATATCTCAGGAGAACTAGAAAGCTACTCGAAACAAAACTATCTAGCAGAAACCTTATCAAAGGAATAAATACCTGGGCTTTAGCCCCTCTTTAGATATTCTGTGCCTTTTTAGAAGTCGATCATAAAAAAAAAAAAACTTATACAATTGGACCAAAGAATAAGAAAACTAATGACCAGGCATAAAGCATTACATCCACGAGACGACGTTAACAGACTATATGTATCAAGAAAGGAGGGGGGAAGAGGACTTGCCTGCATTGAAGGCAGCGTTGACGCATCGATACAACGACTCGAGGACTGTATAGAGAAGCATGACGAAAGACTGATTACAGCCATTAGAAATCATACTAACAACATGATGGACAACAGAATGACAATAACTAGGAAACAAAAATGGGAAGAAAAACAACTCCATGGGCGTTTTAAACGACTGATAAACAACATCTCACACGAGAAAACCTGGATGTGACTAAGAAAGGGAAACTTTAAGAGAGAAACAGATCTCTCCTTATCGCAGCATAAAATAACGCCATAAGAACCAATCATATCAAAGCGAGAATAGATAAGACGCAACAAAATAGCAAACGTAGGCTATGTGGTGAGAGAGACGAAACCACCAATCACATGATAAGTGAATGCTGCAAATTAGCACAGAAGGAGTATAAGACTAGACACGACTGGGTGGGCAAGGTGATCCACTAGGAGATGTGTAAGAAATTTAAATTTCACCATTCGAACAAATGGTATATGCACAACCCAGCATCTGTCCTAGAGAATGACACACACAAAATCTTGTGGGACTTGGACATACAGACGGATCACCTAATCTCAGCCAGAAGACCAGACCTTATAATAATCAACAACAACAAAAAAAAGATAACTCCCAAAATTATCGACGGCTGACCACAGAATAAAACTGAAAGAATGTGAAAAGAAGGATAAGTACCTCGACCTTGCTAGAGAATTGAAAAAACTATGGAACATGAAGGTGACAATTATATCATTTGTGATTGGTGCTTTTGGTACAGTAAGTAAAGTATTATTAAAGGGCCTGGAAGATTTAGAAGTTTGAGGACGAGAGGAGACCATCCAAACTACAGCATTATTGAGAACGGCCAGAATACTGAGAAGAGTACAGTAGACTTAAGGAGACTTGCTGTCACTCAAACTCGAGTGAAAGACCATCTGCTAAAACTGATGGGAAAAACTAATGAGTAAATAATAATAATAATAATACCAGACCTTATAATAATCAACAAAAAAAGCGAACTTGAAAATTGTGGACTTTGCTGTCCTGGCTGACAACAGAATAAAACTGAAAGAAAGCGAAAAGAAGGGTAAGTACCTCGACCTTGCTAGGGATTTAAAAAAACTATGGAACATAAAGGTGATGATCATACCAATCGTGATTGGTGCACTGGGTACAGTAACTAAAGGACTATTAAAAGGACTGGAGGACTTGGAGGTTGGAGGACGAGTGAAGATCTTCCAAACTACAGCATTATTGAGTACGGCCAGAATACTGAGAAGATTCCTGGAGACTTGCTGTCACTCAAACTCCAGTGAAACACCATCAGCTAAAACTGAAGTGAAAAACTCTCAAAGAGTAAATAATAAAGTGAAAAGAAGGATATATACCTCGACCTTGCTAAGGAATTGAGAAAACTGTGGGACATGAAAGTGACGTTCATACCGATTGTAATTTGTGCTCTTGGTACAATCACCAAAGGATTAATAAAGGGACTGGTCGACTTAGAAATAAGAGGACAAGAGGAGACCGTCCAAACTACTGCATTTTTGAGACCGGCCAGAATACTGAGAAGAATCCTAGAGACTTGAGGAGACTTGCTGTTACTCAAGCTCCAGTGAAAGACCATCAGCTAACGCTGATGTGAAAAACTTGTTGAGTGTGATATTGTATTTTATGGTCCCCGACGATTTTGATGTTTTAGTTTTGTGTATTTAGAATAAGGTTTGATATTTATGCTTTAAGGTTTAATATTTACTTCCCCCACAAGTTTATGTTGGTGTTTGATATAGTTTGTTTTAGAAAAAAGGTGGAATAGGGCATAATATAAGGCACATGGAAAAAGTAGTAAATGAAGGAAGCCAATGAAACAAATGAGTAAAAGATATGAAACAAATAAAGATTGTAAAACGGCGTGGACAAAAAGAACAAGGCGACGAACAAAAACAAATTTATACTCCACAACAATAAAACTTACATTGATACATAAAAAATATTTCTAATTCTACTAACAAAATAATAGTGTGTGTACATGTGAGTGTGTGTGTGTGTGTGTGTGTGTGTGTGTGTCTAACACAACTAAGCTATAAAAGGATTACATGTTAAAATGTCCTTTTTTATGATTAGAAACGGGCAGTTTCTCTGAGACTGGAAAGCGTCTCATAGTCATTGTATATGAATGTCTGCGAGGCCCATCCATGTTGTTGCTTCGCTCTCCTGTTGATTCACGCTGGAGGGAGTGTGTTGCTGCTGCGAAGAAATTTGGTAAAAGAGAACAAGGGTGTTTGAAGACGACGTATTAATAGAAAATACGCGTCTTGTAGGTGGCTCCGAACGCAGGACTTGAATTTACGCGCGGACGTAGTTTTAAGCATGTCACGTGGTCCTTCTGGCCAATGGTTTCCCGAGACTGAATATGTAAGCGTCTGCCATCTTTGTGGGAACAAGTAGCATACCGCCAAAAATAATTTATAGGAGTGTAAAGTCCTATAAACTCTCCAGTAGTAACATAATAATAATAATAATAATATTCTTAATTAATTAAGGGGAAAAGAGCTTATAATCTACTGGATTTTTGTTTCAGCTGTGTTTAATTGTGCTGAGTCATTCAATTTTAATTGCTTTTTTAAAGCTTTTATATATAAGCAATTTTTATGGTAGGTTTTATCATGAAGTGATTGTGGTATAAGCATAAAATTAAATAATCGTAATTTCTTAACTCTGTCTTTTTTATTTGTTCTATTGAGTTGTAACCGTGCAAAAAGATAAAACATCTGACAATGTTTACATTTACTGGAAGAAAGAACATTTAGTTTTTGGACATTCACTGCCTATATATCGCTAACCCAGCTGAAACCTTGTCGGGTTACGAGAACTTTTATTTCTACGTAAATTTTCTCGTCCGTCAGACAGGTATTTGAATACTACTACTATTACTACTACTACTACTACCACTACAACCACTATTATTACTTCTAATTTGTGTGAGAAATTGAAATTTAACCGTACTACAAAATGGTATTTGCACCATACAGAATCCGTCCTGGAGAATGAGACGCTTAAAATTCTCTAATTCAGGTTAGGAAACCTAATTTAGTATTGATTAACAAGAACAAAAAAGAACCTTTCTGTGTGTGTGCGTGCGCGCATTTTCTCGTGTGTGTATGTATGCGTGTATATTTGCATATGTATATGGTATCAAATATTCTTATCTGATACAAATGATATACAAAATTTTATGATTTAACGTAACAATTCCTATCTAATAATAATAATAATAATAATTTGTTTGCACACAGCTATGTGCTTTCAAGTATTCCGATCTATCATGAATAATTTGCAAGCCATTCTAAGGTTATGAATACATAGAATATTTACAAAGGAATAAAATTTACCATTCAAATAACTTATTTAAATACACCAAACCAAACTGAACCAGACCATTCATGGAAATGTTTGTACATATGTTTAAATTCAGTTTAAAAAAAAATCATGGAATTTTATGTCATATAGTATTTTAAAAAATCCCGGAGAAATTCCACTAACACAGATACTACCTTCTGATCAATGGCAGAATTGCAATCCCATAAAAAATGACGGCAGTTGTACGATTAAAAGTAAATGATATAGCTGATTCATGGTTTTTGGATGATTACTTGAATCAGGTTGGGTGCAAAAGTCTGTTAAAACTAAAAATACTTTGGATACACCCTGATATATATAGTGGCGTAACGGTTATCGTCATTGAAAATGGACTCGGCATCCGAATTTTAATCCTGGATTAGGCTCCATGCGTCTCATTTTGTTTTAACGACTTTGGGAAAGACATAAATCCATATATATTCTTCCTGCCAGCAAAGAGTAAAGAGTAGGACAGAGTTCTTTAGCCTTTAATGGCATCCAGTCTAGAAGATGGTCAAATCTGACTCCAAACCAGCAGCACCACGTTTAAAAATTGATCTTGTGTCAAATCCTGAGAAGGGATTGGTTAATTAAATACAAGCAATATGAACATTCTAATGATAGATAGATAGATTCAGATTAGGATAGATAAATAGATTGATAGATCGATAGATATGAACAGAGATAGATAGATAGATAGATAGATAGATAGATAGATAGATAGATATGGAGATAGATAGATAGATAGATAGATAGATAGAATCAGATTAGGATAGATAGATCGATCGATAGATAGATAGATAGATAGATATGAACAAAGATAGATAGATAGATAGATAGATAGAATCAGATTAGGATAGATAGATAGATAGATAGATATGAACATAGATAGATAGATAGATAGATCGAATCAGATTAGGATAGATAGATAGATAGATAGATAGGAACAGACATAGATAGATAGATTAGGATAGATAGATTGATAGATAGATATGAAAAGACTGAGATAAATAAATTGGTAGACAGATAGATTGATTGAGAGAAAATGATGCTCTGTGTGAACACAAACCTAAAAAAATGATTCAGATGGAAATTCGCTTGGAAATTGCTTTTTTCTCGGTTAAAGTATTTTAAGTGTATTACTCAAAAAAAAAAAAAAAAAAAAAGAAGAAAAATTCCTGATAGGAGAAGAGTTTATTTATTTATTTATTTGTTTATTTTTTCTGAGTTAAAGATGCAAATAAACGTAATGAGAATTTTAATTATTTTAGTGCTTTTTAAGAACTACTATATGCTGAACCCCTTTTACTATAAAGGTTAAGCGTAATTAATTTCTTTTTAAAATTAATAATCAAAAGATTTTTGCATTTTATGTGCTTTTAGCTGATTTCATTTCGCGCTAATGACCTCGGAAAAATATAAATCCACTTCTTGAACTCCCTTACCCGCCAGCTATGGGTCAAATAGTACTATTGCTCTTGTTTTACAAGGATGGCTTTGGCATTGAATAACCCATGAAAGTCGATGTGCTATTAAACAAATAAGCTGAAATTCGACCACAATCTATTTCTTTCAACCACGTTGGGTCATTTTGGGTTCTAGTCTTTTATGGCCATAAAAGTCGATGTGCTATTAAACAAATAAGCTGAAATCTGACCACAATCTATTTCGTTCAACCACGTTGGGTCATTTTGGGCTCTAGTATTTTATGACCACCAATCAAGGAAAAGGAAAGCTTTGAATTTAACCCAGCAGTTCTATACTTAAAATTTGACCTTGTGTCGCACTCTGTTGGTGGCAGAGGGGTTGGGTCAAATCATAGAAGTATAGTGAACATCGTGTTGACAGATTGATAGATAGAAAAAGATGTTCTGTGTAAATTCAAAATGTAGTTTACTTTAGATGCCTACATGAAATAAGCTTTAAAGGTGTAATGGTCAGTAAAATGAAAATACTTTTGATATATCCTCATACATCTCTGGTTCAATTTTCCACTAATTATGAATGGATTTACCAGACCTCTCATCTAGGTGAAATTTAGCATGAAGACATTTTCATGGTGGCCGATGGACACGCACGAATCGAAACTCATGTGTGTTCATTACAAAAAATGCTTGATCCCACTGACATGTCTCTTTAGGGGCGCCTCAGGATCTAAGGGATAGACTTAACCCTGCTAAGCCGGAACTGCCAGAGAGAAAGGCTCTACGGGTCCTCCTGGATCTCTGATAAGGAATTCTTTATTGTTAACAGGGAATTTCATTCAGAACATTTTTTTTGCGAGATGCGGCAATTTGTATAATTCTAAATGAAGACAACAATAGGCCAACAATTTTCAAAGAGGAAATGATGTTTATTGTAGAAATATAAATGAAGTTTATTGTAGAAACATGAATGATATTTATTGTAGAAACATAAATTATATTTATTGTAGAAAAATTGATAATGTTTATTGTAGGAAAATGAATGATATTTATTGTAGAAAAATAAATGATATTTATTGTAGAAACATAAATAATGTTTATTGTAGAAATATAAATGATATTTATTGTAGAAAAATAAATGATATTTATTGTAGAAATAGAAATGTTTATCGTAGAAACATAAACGATATTTATTGCAGAAACATAAATGATGTTTATTGTAGAAAAATAAATGATATTTTTGTAGAAATATAAATGATATTTATTGTAGAAAAATAAATGATATTCATTGTGGGAACGTAAATGATATTTATTATAGAAACATAAATTATATTTATTGTAGAAACATAAATGATATTTATTGTAGAAAAATAAATGATATTTATTGTAGAAAAATAAATGATATTCATTGTGGGAACATAAATGATATTTATTGTAGAAACATAAATTATATTTATGGTAGAAAAATAAATGATATTATTTGTAAAAACATAAATTATATAAATTGTAGAAAAATAAATGATGTTTATTGTAGAAACATAAAAACATAAAATAACAAAAAATAAAAGTCTCAATTATTTTCTGTGTAAAAATATAAAATTGAATATAATTTTTAATTTCATTATATTGCTTGATTTTCTTCAATGAAGCATTGATTCTTATTTAATATCCATAATATTTATCAAATATCCATAATATTTATTTAATATCCATAAGATTTATTTAATACCCATATTGTTTATTCAAAGGGTGTAGAAAAAACTTAAAGAAAGCGAACAAAAACAACTAAAATATTCACCGAAATTTTGTGATTAGAATAAGATTAAAGTACAACTGATAAAAAATTTAAGTACAACTGAGTAAAGTACAACGAATCATTAATGAATTATAATGATTCTGTTTGTTATGCTTCCTTAGGCATCTCCGATTTTTACAATCTTCTCACATCAATCTTTCAAAAAAAAAAAAAAAAGGAAACAAAGAATCTTTTCACCGAACGTATGCACTATTAACATAATATCTATATACTCTATATACACTATTAGCATAATATCTATATACTCTATATACACTATTAACATAATATCTACATATTCTATATACATTATTAACATAATATCTATATACTCTATATACACTATTAGCATAATATCTATATACTCTATATACATAATTAGCATAATATCTATATACTCTATATACACTATTAGCATAATATCTATATATTCTATATACATTATTAACATAATATCTATTTACTGTGTATACACTATTAACATAATATCCATATACTGTGATGCTGCATAAATAATTATCCCAGGATGGGAGTTCATTCTATGCGCATGTAACGTCGAGGGCAGTCTGGCACTTGACCCTCCGCAAAATAAGTCCTAGTCAAGACTCCCTTTTCGGGCATATGGTAAGCTGGCAAATAATGTGGGGGTTAATTTGGGGCCAGACTGATCACCAACGATGGCGAGGGGGTTTCCAACTTACTTTCACATACCCCACCAAGTCCCTCGTTTTTACCCCCTCGGATAACGGAAAACATGGACTTCAAGGTTAAAAGAAATATTAACTGTTGTCAAATTTCCAAAAATTTCCTTATAATGTTTTAAGGTGAATAAGACATTTAGCGAGAATTAATGAAAGCGATACGAAGCTGAAACAGATAAGTGCAAAAGAAGGCGACTCGATAGATAGATAGATAACACAACCAATAGATTTCAACACAAAGGTGCATTTAAAATATAACAAAGTTTTAATAGGTGACGACCAAACAAATAATGATAAGATTTAAGAAACAATTCCTTTTACTTTTCTCTTTTCTTTTTAAAATATCGGCTATATTAAGCCAGCAGGCAGTATCAAACTAAATGTCTCTCAACAGTCCTTTTCTTCTTTCTCCTTTTTTCTTTCTTTCTTTTTTCTTTTACTTGAGAAAATGCCTAAGTCGCCGGGCTGAGGCATGTAACAAAGTTCATTCACTAATTTACTGTCGAGGAAACAGCACCCTTTCAGTTTCTCTCTTTCTTTTTTTAAATACATATAATTCCCCAATATTTAGGAAGGGTAGAAGGAAAAACAGTTTAAGTTGTACTTATCTTTGACAAGGCTTAATTTTCAGGATCTTTTCTTTTACGGGCGAGTGACATCACCAGAATATGGCTGATTGTTCGCACATCTTTCTAACGCTGACTTCTGTCCAGAACTAAAGATTCTTCTTGCGGCGAGGGGACTTCCCGGAGTTTGGCTATAAGTCAGCATATCTTTCCACGCCGACTTCTGTCCTCAAACTGAAGATTCTTTTCTAAATTTCCTCTGTCCAAAAGGTATCATTTTGGCACTAAAGGTCTATAGCCAATCATTTGACTTTTCTCTTTTTCTACCATTGGATCCAGGTATGATACCCGAGTGAGCTGGATTCCATTCTTTGTTCAATAGGCTGCAGGTCATGTAGTGCGAGGGATTGGCCTTCATTCTCCTACCGTTTTAGCGGTCAGTTTTAATGACTGTTGATTCAAACACAGAAGGGTAGGGAAATTGATCTCCCTTTCCCTCTCTCGGTAGCATACCACGTCACAATACTGTATATACACTATTAACATAATATCTATATACTGTATATGCACTATTAACATAATATCTATATACTCTATATACACCATTAACATAATATCTATATACTGTGACGCGAAGAATTTACTTTTATCCCAAAACGGGGTTTTATTTTCGCACGTGTGAAGAGGGGGCAGGTTGGCACTTGATCCCTTGTAGAATAAGTCCTCGTTCAGAGTTTTTTCCTCAGGCATATAAGAAATGGCATATTATGTGAGGGATTAATTTAGGGCTAGACTGACCGCTGCTGGCAAGGGTTTCCAAATTTCACACTATCCACACACCCACCAGGTCGCTTTCCTTCCTCCCCTAGACAATGGAAGATATGGACCTCTTGGTTGAGACGTAATAATATTAATTATAGTAGTAGTCGGCAACTCCGGTTTCCCGTGTGATATTTTAAAGGAATTTATAGGACAATTTTAAGCAAGATAACATAAGGCGAACAGAAGCTGAAAAGGAAGCATGAAGTAACAAATTCGTAGCAGACGCCACAAATAACAACTGAGACCACGTGGTAACATTAAAATACATGAATCTTTTACTACAATTATATACACCTTTAAAGTGTCAAATATATATAATAAATGAACAGTCCATGAACATAAATGTCTTTCTTCTTTTCTATTCTTTCGTTTTTCTTCAAATTGAGAGAGAGAGAAAGAGAGAGAGAGAGAAAGAGAGAGAGAGAAAGAGAGAGAGAGAGAGAGAGAGAGAGAGAGAGAGAGGGTATACAAAATTTGGTATAAGGAGAAACAGGGTACTTATCTTATTTCTTTGATGGAGTTCCGTGGAGACTCTTTCTTCTTTTACGGGCTAATAGACTTTATGCTATTTTTAACACTGGCTTGAAGAACTTGGGTCCCTCGTGTCCGAGATATTTTTTTGTCTTCTTCTACCCGGAATACTGGCTTTGGTTCGTCTGCCCGCTACGAACCCTGTCCAACGACTAACTTTCTTATTTTCTATTTCCGCTGACGGGAAGGAGTCCCCACTTCCGTTTTGGGGTCTCAGCCAATCATTTGGCTTCTCTCTTCTTCCCCTTGGTCAGGCGATTTTTTAGGGCTACTAGATGTCAACCAAGTCCCATTATTTTTCCATCAGGTCACCCAGTACAAACATCTGTTTTTTCCATTCTGACCTGGGTTTGTTAATTTGGGATTGACCTACATTCTTTCATGTTTTAACGGCCATTCTTTGACGGCTTGCTACTGTTAATTCGAACACGGGGAATAGTATTAATCTTATTTCTATCGTCTCAGTGGGAGACCACGTGACAATACTCTATATACACTATTAACATAATATCTATATACTCTATATACACTATTAACATAATATCTATATACCGGTCAAATTCTATTAAGTAATTCATCTGATAGATCCCACAAAATGCCCTCTTAAATTATATTTTTTTACAATATTTTCTTAAGCCATCCAATATAATCAATTTTTTTTTTTTGCTGCTTTTGGTCTGATTTGGCAATTTCTTCCAAAATGTAGTCCTCGATTAGCAAAAAATCCAATAGGTTAGTGGACTTATATTTTGAAATCTGTCTTGACAATGAATTTCCAGTTAGAGGAAAAACACTGAAAAAATATTTACCATAATTAAAAATTCCCTTATTTTGAAATTTCAATTAGATCTCTTTTCATTCTTCTTTCTGTTAAAGAGCAAATCAAAATTTCTCTTATCACACCTGGCCCTGTCGGCTAGGGCCGTAGAATACACAGACTGCATCTCAGCAGTGGAGCAAGATTCCACCATCGAGTGTCCTAGATATGACACAAAGCAATCTGATGGTGAGGCTCCAGTAATGCTGGAGCTTTGGGGAATGCAGTGTATCCCTTCATTGCTATTGCTCCCTGGTTCACTCTGAACCAGAGTGGTAGCACCTGATAGGCCCCTACTTATGGGTCAAATAGAACTGTTTGAGATTTAAACTGATAACAAACAAATGACTTCTGTTAAATTGAATTGTTTGAAATAGAACTGTTTGTCATTTAACTGTGTGTAAAAAATGACTGATGTCTAATTGAATTGCAATATTTGGAACAATTTAACTTTGACTCATGTTTACAAATCACAGATATCTGATATATGTGTATAAAGAGGATTTGGCATTAAATAACCTACAATGGTTGATATACCATAAAACCAAACAAAATCATATGTATTTAATATATATGTGTAAAGAGGATTTAGCATTCAATAACCTACAATGGTTGATATGCCATAAAATCCAACCAAACCAAATTATATGTATATAATATATATGTATAAAGAGGATTAGGCATTAAATGAATAAACAATAATGGTTGATATGCCATAAAACCAAACCAGACCAAACCAACCAAAATGATATATATTTAATATATATGTATAAAGATGATTTAGTATAAAAAACCTACAATGGTTGATATGCCATAAAACCCCAACCAAACTAAACCAAATCTTATCACGCCCTGAAATAGTAATTGTATATTTTCTTATTATTTTTGTCCCTCTTCTTTGTATGCCTTACAATCTCAGTATTACTATATTTACCAACCCCTCTGCTCGGATAGGATATGACACAAGGTCAATTTTTAAGCGGAGTTTAACAGGTTTGAATTCAGAGTTTTCCTTCTCCTAGACTAGTTGCCTCACCAAGGCTGAAGAACCAAGTCTGCCCTGCTATTTACCCATAGCTGGAGGGAGAATACGTGGATTCATACCTTTCACAAGAGTATTAGCGCTATGTGAAATGCAATCATCCTCATCCAGGATTTGAACTCATGTTGCCGAGTCCATTTCCTGCGACGATAACTATTACACCACAGGCACCTCCAAAACAATCTCAGTATTACACTCCAATTTCCACGGTTGATACTTTAGCCTGAGTACCATATTCTACATGAGAGTTTATAGGAGTTTGATTCCGTTTAAAACCACATTTGCCTCCTTTGAAAAAAGTTTTAACCATCTAGCTAATCATTCTATTTTCCATATAAAAATGAAAAATTTTCGACGAAAAATAAAGACTATTCATAAGATTATTATATTTACTATTGCTACTAGTTGTACCCTATAGTAGTTCGAACTCTGGCAAAAATTATGGAATTCAAACGCTTTGAAGACGTTCGCTTCAGTTTTTAATTTAACATTAAATTGAAGGTGCAATGGAAGCGGATAGAAAGAGAAACAAAACTCTGAATTATGTTTATGAGCAGTTTAAACAAAAATCTCACTATGCAATTTCGTTTCTTCTGTATAACTGTTTTGAGCAAATAAAAAACTGATTATGAAGTTCTGTATAACAGTTGAAGATTAAAAACTGACACAAACTATGCCATCCCTTAAAAGAAACTCGTTGTATTCCTTTTCTGACTTTCCTTCCACCCAAACAATCTCACCAGCACAGCGGAAGAAGCAAGCAGCTTTTCCCTTAGGAATTGCCTCTTCACCAAACGGTAACGTGTGCTGATGATTTGTTGTATAGTGGCTCGTACCACTCGTAACTTCCAGTATCGTGGAGGTATAAAATGTTTTTTTTTAAGCACGTGGATTCTGAAAGATCTCGGTCAGTAGTAAGACCAACTTTGGACGTAACACCCACTGTGCGAGACTTATAGTATTTGTCGGACTTCTGTTAATAAATAATTAATTCTATTTCACTGTATATTTCTTCCTTATCACGATACAACATAATTTTTATCAGTTATTTTGCCTGATGCCCAACTGTTTTAAGCATCAAAATCGAATTCTCAACAGTATAAAATACTCCCCTGGGAAAATCATCTTTCATCCCGAAATCTCCCTACAGCAATGAACCTCACACACATACAGTATGCATACAATTAAAAAATCAAGAATGATATTTTCGTAATACGTATTTACATTGCCAAAAAACTAGTTGGGTTTGACGAAACAAAGATAAAGATATTGATACATCTTATTTAAGGAGTGAAGGATTCTCATTCATATTTCATAATTATATCTGCTGTATCAAGAATTTGGATTATTTAGAAAATGTTATGTGCGAACGAAGACCTCATGAAATTATCATTCAGTCACAGATTAGACTAGAAAAGGCTTTATTCTAGCAGAGCACACAAAAGAAAAAAAAACTCGTATGAGATGCCGTTTTTTTTGTGTGGGGGGAGGGCGGTTATAGTTATATATATATATATATATATATATATATATAAGATAAGTGACGTTCAGTGTGTACGCAGACCAATCACAAGCAAAATAGTTTTGCTTTTAAGAGCAATTCAAATAAAAACCTCTCTTTGAGGTTCCGTTTTTTCTGTGTTACAGTTATGAGCACTTCAAATAATAACTTCACCTAAAGTTTTTTTTTGTGTTACTGTTACGAGCAGTTCAAATAAAAACTTCGACATGAAGTTTTTTTTTCTGTGTTTCGTTTATCAGCAATTCAAATAAAAAACCTTGCTTTGAGTTTCTGTTTTTTTTTCTGTCTTACGGTTATAAGCAGTTCAAATAAAAACCTCGCTATGTGGTTCCGGTTTTTTTTTGTATTACTGTTTTGTGCAGTTCAAATAAAAACCCCGCAATGAATTTTTTTTTGTTTTACCTTTATGAGAAGTTCAAATAAAAACCTCGATTTGAGGTTTTGTTTTTCTGTGTTACGGTTATGATTGCTTCAAATTGAAATTTTGCTTTGAGGCTCCGTTTTTTCTGAGTTATGGTTACGAGCAGTTCAAATGCAAACCTCGCCTTGAGCTTCCTTTTTTTCTGTATTACGAGTAGTTGAAACAAAATCTTTGCGGTGAGTTTCCGTTTTTTCTGCGCTACGGTTATGTGCAGTTTAAATAAAAACTCCGCTTAAAGTTTCCGTTTTTTATGTGTGACATTTATCAGCAGTTAAAATAAATACCCCGCTTTGAGGTTCTGTTTTTTCTGCTACAGTTACGAGCAGTTGAAATAAAACCTCGAATTGAGCTTTTGTTTTTTCTGAGTTATGGTTTTGAGCAGTTAAAATAAAGATCTTGCTGTGAATTTTTTTTGTCTGTGTTACAGCTATTGACAGTTCATAGAAAAACTTAATTTTAAGGTTCAGTTTTTTCCTTGTTACAATTATGAGCAGTTCAAATAAAGAACTTGCTTTGAGCTTCTGTTTTTTTATGTTACGGTAATAAGCAGTTCAAATAAAAACCTCGCTATGAAGTTCCGTTTTTTTGTGTTACGATTATGAGCAGTTCAAATAAAAACCTTGCCAGGAAGTTTTTTTTTTCTGTATTCAGGTTACGGGCAGTTCAAATAAAAACCTAACCAAGAAGTTTTGTTTTTTTCTGTGATACGGTTATGAGCAGTTCAAATAAAAACCTCACAAATGAGGTTCTTTTTTTTCTGAGTTATGTTTATGATCAGTTTAAACAAAAACCTCTCTATGCGGTTCCGTTTCTTCTGTATAACGGTTTTGAGCCGTTCAAATAAAAACCTCGCTATGAAGTTCATTTTTTTCTTGTTATATTTACGTGCAGTTCAAATTAAAACCTTGCTTTGAGTTTGTGTTTTTCTGTGTTACGGTTTCGAGCAGTTAAGATAAAAACCTCGCTTTGAGTTTCTGTTTTTTGTGTATTAGCAACTCAAATAAAATATCACTTTTTGGCTCTTTTTTTTTTGTGTTGCGATCTTGACTTAAGTTCAAACATGCTGAGAATTTCAGCAATTGTCATAAATGACGAAACATAAAGGCGTGAGTAGCGTAATGGTTATTGTCGTAGATAATGGACTCAGCAAGCCTGTGTTCAAATCCTGGACTGGGTTGTTTGTGTTAAAACTTTTGGGACCGGCAATATAAATTAATCATCGGTCAGACTGATTTCTATCGTCTTATAGGTTTGCAAACCAGTTTATGAGAAGAAAAGAAAACTCTGAATTCAAAAGCAGCAGGCGTGATGGCAGCATCTTCCACCCCTAAAAAGCTACTGAAAATGCAGCACCAAACCTAACGTTGTGTAGGTGCGGTATTATGCTTCTAAGGGAATCTACAGGATTGCACATACTTTAATAACTGGTGCGCTTAGCGGAATAGTTATCGTTGTAGGTAATGGAATCAGCGATCCGAGTTCAAATCTTTGATGAGACTGTTTGCGGTTCTCTTCGTACGAATGCCCTTAGGTTAAGCAGGAATTAATCTGCTTGTTGAGGTGATGAAAACAAAAATGTCGATCCTCGAATCCAAATACTCGCCTCCCTTTCTCACTGTTTGCATCCCGATAGCGCTTCTTATTGACTGAATAAATCTAGCAGTTACATGGTTGAATCGTCAGGTGTGGAGGAGCTCATGGTGTAATGGTTATCGTCGTAGAAACTGGACACAGGGTTATATATATATATATATATATATATATATATATATATTGTTTGAATTTCTGAGACAAACCTTGAAGATTTTTATCATTCAGGGTTTTCGGATTATTGTCTTGATCTTTATTGTTATATTTACAACGTTTCGGCCGATATGCACCCGGCCTTCTTCAGGTGTTTGTCGAACTCGGGAGTGTACACGGAACTTCGAACCATGTCCTTTATCTAATCCACGGGAGTCGCTTGTTCTGATTCCGTTAATCATAACCGGGTGTATATATAGATATATGGCTAACTATTAGCCAATATACGACTAGAAATACTCCTATACTAATTTCAAAAGTGACACCAAACACATCTGGGGAGAGTCCTGGTGGTGTAATGGCTAACGAGCTAGACTGTGACATCATTTAGTGTTTGAACTCCAAAGATGCTATTATGTTCAATTTCGGACTAATATCCTGGAGAATGTTTGTTTCCCCTAATGCACCCACTAGCTATGCGTTAAATAGTACCACTTATATTCTTCTTTCAGGATAGCTTGGCGTTAAATAAGCCACGAAGTTTGGTATGCTTTTAAATAAAGAAACCTAACCAATCCAAATCAAAAAGCATCTGTCTCTGCCTCTTGTCACGTTCACTTGTTTCTCACAAAACTATTCTCTTCCTATCTATGGACAAAAGTGTAGAGCAGACTGTTCTTTAGCCTTGCCTTTTGGCAACCAATCAAGGAGACTGAAAACTCTGAATTCAAACCAGCTTTACTCGGTTTAAAAATTGACCTTGTTCACATTCTGCTCGTGGCGAAGGGGCAAGATGAATACATACATACATGAATCTGTGGCAATAATTGTTTCCTGTTTTGTGTTTACCTAGCGAAACGGATATTTCAGCTAGTGTTTAGTAGCATTATTGTGGCTGCAGCATCGTTTTGTTTGATTGCTGCAAATTACACACCGCTGTGGGAGTAAAATTTGTTTTAATCTAAAATTGCTCGTCTAACGAGGCGCAATGAAAGTCTCAATGGTCAAACGGGAAATTTACCGAGAGAAGACAAACAAGAAGAGCGATGATTAAAAGTAATAAAGTTCAAAGAGTGAAACAAAGCGCGAACGAGTCTTTAAAGACGAAAAACAGACCAATTAACACCAATCATTTAATCATTTTGAAAGGGAGAAAAAATGTCTGAAAATGTGCAAGAAAGAAAGCGGAAACACGCGAAATAAAATTGAAGGCATTTCAAAATGATTATTTGTAATCACGATTTAGAGTATAACCTTTTTTTTTAAAATCCATATTTTTTTGTCGAGTTGTTTTCTTTCTTTCTTTCTTTCTTTCTTTCTTTCTTTCTTTGCCCTCTTTCTTCGTCTTCCTTCTTATTTTTTTTGCTTTCTTTCTTTCTTTCTTTCTTTCTTTCTTTCTTTCTTCACGTGCGTCATTATTTCATTTCTCTTTCTTATACTTTTGATTTATTCTCATCTTTCTTTCTTTCTTTCTTTGCCCTCTTTCTTTGTCTTCCTTCCCTTATTTTGTATTTTTCTTTGTCTTTCTTTTTCCTTTTCTTTTTTCAAGAAACAAAAAAGATTTTTAGATTCCTTCTTATTTTTTTCTTTCTTTCTTTCTTTCTTTTTTTATTTCTTTGCCCTTTTTCTTCGTCTTCCTTCCTTTATTTTGTATTTTTCTTTGTCTTTCTTTTTCCTTTTCTCTTTCAAGAAACAAAAAAGATTTTTAGATTCCTTCTTATTTTTTTTGCTTTCTTTCTTTCTTTCTTTCTTTCTTTCTTTCTTTCTTTCTTTCTTTCTTTCTTTCTTTCTTTCTTTCTTCACGTGCGTCATTATTTCATTTCTCTTTCTTCTACTTTTGATTTATTCTCATCTTTCTTTCTTTCTTTCTTTCTTTCTTTCTTTCTTTCTTTCTTTCTTTCCCTTTTTCTTCGTCTTCCTTCCTTTATTTTGTATTTTTCTTTGTCTTTCTTTTTCCTTTTCTTTTTTCAAGAAACAAAAAAGATTTTTAAATTTCTTCTTATTTTTTTTTTGCTTTCTTCCTTTGTCTTCTTTCTTTCTTTCTTTTTTTCTTTCTTTTTTGAATTTATTCATTCCCATAATTTTCTGTTTTCCTCATCCGTCGTATTCTAATGTATAATTCACTTCTCTGTATTTTTGACATATGCATTTCTCCATCATTTCAATTAATTTTTCTCTTCTTCTCTCCACCTCGCACCTGTCACTCATCCTTTCATTCATATTTCATGACGTTAAACGTTTTTGTTTATTTTCATTTATTTATTAAAAAAAAAATCTTTTTTTACATATGATTGAATGATTATAACTCAAATGCACACGTTCAGATACTCACACGTTTTGATTCTAACACGTTTAGATACTCACACGTTTTTATACTAACACATTAAGATTCTCGTAGTTTTTATGATGAATTCATATACCCATTGAACAGGCTACGCTGATATGTTAACATACTATCACGTGGAGGGACATGACTGCTCATGTATAGAAATATATTTGCTACGTATTAGCATGAATCAAAAGTATTTTGTGTTGCTTTTCTTTAAAGAGCTTTACTTCAAAGCCTATTTCCTGTCGGCACTAAAAGATAATCTATAGTTCCATTAGACGAGGTGAATTCAGAAAGTACTGAAACTTAAGCCATATTTCTGCCCGGTAGGAGGAACTAAAAATACGCATATCTTGTTCGTCTAATTTTGATAGTTTTAGGGATGTGAGGTTGGTGACCGCACAGCAGCCGTTTGGGGGGGGGTGCTTCTAGGATTTGTTCATTATAGGTCGTAGCATCGTTGTTCAATTATCGTCAAGCTTTTTCTCTATACACTTAGTCAACGTCGATGTGGTGATTCCATATAGTAGTATAGACCTGACCGCTGCTTGGAAAAGTTGCGTTTTATTTTATCTGATAGGTCTGACTTCGATTTGTGACGTGGTATGCCCCTGAGAGGTGAAAGGTAGGATAAATTTCCCCTACCTTCGGTGTTTGAACTAACAAGCCCCAAAGACTGACCCCTAAGGCAGTCAGAATACAGGTCAAACAAAACTACTAGCACTTCATGACCTGTAATCGGGTGGACAGAGAAGAGAATGCAGGTCATTGAGTAACATGACCGGATGAAATAGAGATGAGGAAGAAAGAGGCCAAATGATTGGCCGAAGCTTTTAGCGCCGAAAGTAGTACCTTTTCGTCAGAGGAAATTTGGAAAAGGATTTTTAGTTTTAGGACAGCAGTCGGCGTGAAGAGATGTGCTGAACGGTAGCCAAAACTCTGGGTACCTCGCCTGCAAAAAGAATCTTCAGTTTTGAGGACAGAAGTCGGTGGACAAAGACGTCGGTCTACAGTCCAAAACTCCGGGGAAAGAGTAGAACAGGATCTTTGGACTGAAGATAACAGAATTGCTTTCAGGCAGATTCTACAGAATGCCGCTCGCCCGTAAAAGAAAGGTATCTGCGAAGTAAACCCTTCGAGAAGCTAAGTACAACGTAAAACTGTTTTTCCTTTTACCCTTCCTAAATATTGAAACTATATGCACTCTCTCAAGTTAAAGAAAGAAAAATATAAAGAAAAGAAAAGAAAAGAAAGAAAGAAGAAAGAAAGAAAGAAAGAAAGAAAGAAAAGGAAGAAAGAGAGACATTTGTGTTTAATACTGCTTACCTGGCTTAACAAAGCCGATAGTTTAAAAGCAAAGAAAGAAAGAAAGAAAAGAAAGAAAAGAAAAAGAAGAGAGACATTTGTGTTTAAGACTGTCTGCTGGTTTAATATAGCCAGCACCTTAAAAGGAAAGAAAGAAAAGAGGAAGGAATTGTTTCTTAAATCTCATAAACATTTGTTTGGTCGTCGCCTATTAAAGCTTTGTTACATTTTAAATGCTCCCTTTGTGTTGAAATTTATTGGTTATGTTGTTTATCTATCGTGTTGCCTTCTTTTGCACATTATCTTTTTCAGTCTCGCATCGCTTTAATTTATTCTCGCTAAATGTCTTATTCGCCTTGAAAACATTACAAGGGAATTTTTGAAATTTGACTACAGTGAAATATATTTTGTTTTAACCTAGAAGTCAATGCTTTCCGTTATCCGAGGGGGTAGAAAAACGAGGGGTTTGGTGGGGTATGTAAAAGTGAAATTGGAATCCCCCTTGCCAGCGTTGAGATGAGTCTAGCCCCAAATTAACCCCCACATTATTTGCCAGTTACCCGAAACAGGAGTCATGACTAGGACTTATTTTGCGAGGGGTCAAGTGCCAGACTGCCCTCGACGTCACACGTGCGTAAAATAAACCCTCGTCTTGAGATAGAATATTTATGCACCGTCACACATTTGACCGATAACCTAATAAGTTGGCGATCTTAGTCGAAGGTGACCTGAAGGATCCTTTTTAAATAGCTACTTCACCGAGGTGTAGGGGAGGGCGCTACTCCATTCCCTAGATTGGCCCTCTTTACCCTTGATCCTTACCTTATAATGCTGAGTGTTAAACAAAGTGACATCATGCACCATTTTTTGAGTTTTTGGTATGAATCGACCTGGGATTGAACCCTTGTCTCCCGGACCATTGGCGAATACATTAACTATATATATACATATATATAATCCATGCTTTTATGTTTGTTCATTATCTTTATGTATATATCACTAAATATATCTATTGCCGTATGTGATTATGTATATCTATAATTGCATTACCAAATTCCTATGTAAATAAAATACGCTTTAAACTTGAATTAAGCTGGATTAAAGTAAAATTATCATTAAATCGGTTTATGAAAACCCACATAAATACGAGGGTCTTTCAAAAAGTTCTTAGACTCTCCCATATTTTAGAGTCATCACTTTTGCTTGGGATTTACCGACACAGAAATTAAGAAAGAAATCTGAATTAGTTTTTCTCGAATTAAATCAAGAGATAGTATTTTACCACAATAAAAATGTTCACTTCTGGCTCTTCTTTCTCAGTGGAGCTAAGAACTTTTTGAACGACCCTTCTATCTATCTATCTATCTATCTATCTATCTATCTCGTTTCCTCGTGGTGTAATGGTTAAAGCGATGAACTGCGGAATCGTAGTACGCGAGTTCGTACTTCAGTCGCTCTATTACGTTCACTTTCGGGCAAATACCCTTGGGAAAGGTATGAACCCCCTTATTCTCCCTCCAGCTATGGGTAAATAGTAGGACGGACTAGGTTCTTCAGCCTTGGTGAGGCAACTAGTCTAGGAGAAGGAAAACTCTGAATTAAAACCTGTTAAACTCCGCTTAAAAATTGACCTTGTGTCATATCCTGCCCGAGTGGAGGGGTTGGTAAATAGTATCTATCTCGTTTCAGTCCTATCATCTAAGATACCCGTGTATTATCTGCTGCAGAAGAAGATGAACATATTCGTTGAATATTTAGTTCGTTTACAAATTTTAAAATCGATTTAAAGAAACACGTAATCTATGCCGTTCATTTGAATATTTATTGATTTTGCTGTTTCCGACACATCAAACATTCTATTGTCTTCTCAAAACATGTGATAAAGATATGTAACTTCATACAAGTCGTATTTACCCATATTACTTACTGGTTGTAAGTCGGTCATTACGAAAAAATAATGGATGTAGCGTCGTTTATTTTAAAGTTTCGGATAATTGTTAGTATTAAAAAAGTCACACTGCCATTATTTATGGATATTATTACAAAGTAGTTTTAAGTTGGTCATTAATAAAAGTGAAAGACGGATAGTCGCTTTTATTTCTTTTTTTTTTTTACATCGAGTATAGCAAATAGAAGAAGGCTTTGGGTTCATTTGGTGATCTCAGATATCTTAGACACTGCTACCCCAAATTAACAAATATTTAAAATAGATATCTAATTTTATTACTTTCCAGACTTGGTGCGGGAATATGAGCTTAAATTTCTAAGGGGAGAGACCGCATGGCGCAGTGACAAATGTGCTGAACTTCGACGAGGTAGTAAGCGGGTTCAAAATCCAGTCACGCTATTACTTTCTCTTTCGGACAAATACTCTTGGAAAAGGTATGAATCCTCTTATCTACACAGTCATGGATTAAATAACGCCACAACTATTCTTTTATAAGGATGGCTTTGGAATTAAACAACTCTTGAAGATTGCTATGCCATTGAATATCGAAACTAAATCAAACTAAATTTCTACACCATTTTGTTATTTAAGGCCAGGTGACCAAAAATTGAATTTAGTCCTTGCGTTTTTTCGTGTGGCCGAAATAAAGAGGGTATGAATGAATATCGGGAGTAGAAAGCCATGTATTCCTTATAATGAATACCAAGAGAGTGGGTAAGCGCTGTGAATCCGATATCCTTTTATAATGAGTAGGATAGTAGGATAAAGAAGAAGGAAAACATCCCGATTAAAAATCAGTTTCAGTCTGATTGTTTATCATAATTTATAAGTTCCCCTGGCATAACTCTACAAGTCCCCAGAAGGTTGGTTAAAATCTAGTTTAAAATACTGAAGCCTTGGCTGAACAGACGGACGGACATACAGACGAGTATGTGATGAATTATATAAGATAAAAAAAATTGAAGCGTAATTTGTATCATTTTTTAAAGATTTGTAAAAATTATTTTCAGTGAAACGTATCGATCTCTTAAAAAGCTTTTAGGTACGAGGATAAGTCTTAAGAAAGAGATCATTCAATTGTACACGTCACACATTATTTTGGAACCGACTCCTATTTTAAGTTAAAACAATTACAAAAGTAAAGAGACTGAGGCTGTATTTACAAGACGGAAATAAACAACGTATGAAACATTAATTTTCTTCAAAATAAGAAAAAGATAGATAGATAGATAGATAGATATGAACGGACTGAAACAAAGAAAAAAAAGATAGACAGATCGACTGATAGACAGAAAGAAAAAAGATAGATAGATAGATAGAAAGAAATTGATTGAAACAGAAGGAAAAAAAGAAAGATAAAAAATAGATTGATAGAGAGAAAGTTGGGTCGATAGATATAAAAATACTGAAACAGAAAGAAAGAAAGAAAGAAAGGAAGGAAGATCAATAAGTATAAATAGGCTGAAACAGAAAGAAAGAAAGAAAGAAAGATCGATTAGTATAAATAGGCTGAAACAGAAAGAAAGAAAGAAAGAAAGAAAGAAAGAAAGAAAGGAAGGAAGATCAATAAGTATAAATAGGCTGAAACAGAAAGAAAGAAAGAAAGAAAGAAAGAAAGATCGATTAGTATAAATAGGCTGAAACAGAAAGAAAGAAAGAAAGAAAGAAAGGAAGATCAATAAGTATAAATAGGCTGAAACAGAAAGAAAGATGAAAAAATAGATAGATTGATTGATAGAAAGATTGGTAGATACACAAAAACAGACTGAGAAAGAAAGAAAGAAAGAGAGAAAGAAAGAAAGGTAAATAGGTAGATTGATAGAGGTAGGTAGATAGATATAAAAAGACGGAAAGAGAAAGAAAGAACGAAAGAAAGAAAAGAAGGAAGATAGATAGCTCGGTAGATATAAATAGAATGAAACAGAAAGAAAGAAATAAAGAAAGGAAGAAAGAAAGAAAGATAATCTTATTGTTTTACTTTCGATACACAATCAAAAAGTTTGAGAATCTGCCAATTAGACAACGACTTGGATTTTCGAACGTATCTCCTTTCTCAGTAAAAATCAATAATAAAATTAACAAAAAATCTACTTAATTTCATAGTGAATATCTGAAAGGCCGCTACTTTCTTTTAAAAATTGTGAAATACCCTTTATGATTGTTGGATGGATAAGAGAAATTCGGAAAAGGTTTGAATATAGGTTGAGAATATATAGGGATTTATTTATATTACCTTTTTCTTTCATTGGGTGAGGTCGGTTTATTTGCTTTTAAGATAGATAAATTAGTAGAAAGAAAGAAAGAAAGAAAGAAAGAAAGAAGATAAACAGATAGAAAGAAAGATAAACTAAAAGAAGAAAGAAAAACAAACAGAAAAAAAGAAGGAAAGAAAGTTAAGAGAAAGAAAGAAAGAAGATAAACAGATAGAAAGAAAGAAAATCTGAAAGAAGAAAGAAAAATAAACAGAAAGAAAGAAGGAAAGAAAGTTAACAGAAAGAAAGAAAGAAAGAAAGAAAGAAAGAAGATAGACAGATAGAAAGAAAGATAACCTGAAAGAAGAAAGAAAAATATACAGAAAGAAAGAAGGAAAGAAAGTTAACAGATGGAAAGAAAGAAAGAAAGAAAGAAAGAAAGAAAAACCAATGGAAAGAAAGAAAGAAATATAGAAATAAATAAATAAATGAATAAAGAAAGAATGAAAGAAAGAAAGAAAGAAAGAAGATATAGATAAACCGAAAGAAAGAACGAAAAAAAGATAAAAAGAAAGATAAAAGAAAGAAAGAAAGAAAGAAAGAAAGAAGGTAAACAGATTGAAAGAAAGATAAACTGAAAAAAGAAAGAAAAATAAACAGAAAGAAAGAAAGAAAGAAAATGATAACAGATGGAAAGAAAGAAAAAAAGAAAGAAAGATTGATAGAAATAAATAAATAAATAAATAAATAAAGAAAGAAAGAAGATAACGAGATAGAAAGAAAGATAAACTGAAAGAAGAAAGAAAAATAAACAGAAAGAAAGAAGTAAAGAAAGTTAACAGAAGGAAGGAAAGAAAGAAAAAAAGAAAGAAAGAAGATAAACAGATAGAAAGAAAGATAAACTGAAAGAAGAAAGAAAAATAAACAGAAGGAAGAAGGAAAGAAAGTTAACAGAAGGAAAGAAAGAAAGAAAGAAGAACCAATAGAAAGAAAGAAAGAAATATATAAATAAATAAATAAATAAATGAAGAAGACATAGATAAACCGAAAGAAAGATGAAAAGAAAGATAAAAAGAAAGGAAGAAAGATAAACAGAAAGAAAGAAAGAAAGAAAGAAAGAAAGGTAAACAGAAAGAAGGAAAGAAAAATATAGAGAAAGAAAGAAAGAAAGAAGGATAGATTAGTAAACATGAGTGTCCTGCGTACGACACTAAACTACATCGAGTGGTGAGGCTTCAACTCTGGGGAGTATGAAGTCAACCTTTTGTTGGCATTACTCTCAGGTCGACGCTGATGTCGAGAGGCATGTTATGGTGCCATCTATGAGTTAATTAGAACTGTTTGAGACAATAGAGTTTTAAACAGTTTTGAAGATAATTTTTTGATATATGTAATTGAACACCATAACAGGGAAATTAAATATAGCGTCATTTAAATCAACAAGAACTAATTAAAATAAAACCAACCAACCAACCGACCGACCAACCAACCAAAAATTTTGATCAGGTAGAGATACATAGACATGAACGATATATATATATATATATATATATATATGTGTGTGTGTGTGTGTGTGTGTGTGTGTGTGTGTGTGTGTGTTTAGCTTATTTAAAATGGCGGAAATTCAGGATTGAACAGAGATCTGTCATCATATCATTGGTTACTAACAAATACAAATCATATAAAATTTAAAGAAGATGATGTCATGTATGGAGAAGAATATTCTTGTAAAAAAATGTTTACAATTACATGGCTTTTCACTCCAAGCCTGGGTCGAAAAGACAGTCGATGGAGTGGAAACATAAAGGTTATCTAGTAAAGGAAAAGCTCCAGGTGAGGCGGTCAGTTAAGCAGGTCAAATTGACTGTATTCCGGAACGTGAAAAGACCCATGACTATTAATTTCCTTGAAAAAGGTGCAACCGTAAACAATTTTTTCCTATTGCCAACTTCTTAGGTAAAATTCAGCTTATTTAATAAACGACCCTCATGTATATATATATATATATATATATATATATATTTGTAAGTTAGTAAGTTGGCCGACCGTTGTCAAAGGCGACACGAAAGCTCCCTTTTCAATAGCTATTATACCAAGGTGTAGGAAAGGTCGCAACTCATTTCTCTGGATTGTCCAATTACCTTACCTTAATTTGCTGAGTATTAAGCTGAATGGCATCAAATGCCATTTGAGAGTCTTTGGTATTACTCGACATGGGATTGAACCTTGGGGCCCCAGACCATTGGTGAACACTTTAACCATTATGCTAATGAGCCGGTTATATATATATATATATATATATATATATATATATATATATATATATATAGAGAGAGAGAGAGAGAGAGATATTGATAGATAGATATGAACATGATTCAGATAGATAAAATGAAACATAGATAGACAGATGGATAGATAGATAGATATATGTATCCTGGGTAATGGATGACTGACAGAAAATGAATAGAGAGATAAATAGATCGACAGATATAAATTGACAAGAGCAAATAGAAAGAAAGAAAGAAAGATGATAGATAGATAGATAGATAGATAGATGTATCTTGGGTATGACTAACAGATGACAGAGAAGATGAATAAATAGATAGATAGATCGACAGATATAAATTGACTAGAACAAATGGAAAGAAAGAAAGAAAGATGATTGATAGATAGATAGATAGATAGATGTATCTTGGGTATGATTAACAGATGACAGACAGAGAAAATGAATAAATAGATAGATAGATTGACAGATATAAATTGACTAGAACAAAAAGAAAGAAAGAAAGAAAAAAAGAAAGAAAGATAGATGTATCTTGGGTATGACTTACAGATGACAGACAGAGAAAGGGAACAGAGAAATAGATAGATCGACAGATGTAAATTGACTAGAACAAAAAGAAAGAAAGATAGATAGATAGATAGATGTATCTTGGGTGTGACTAACAGATGACAGACAGACAAAATGAACTGATAGATCGATAAATATAAATTGTCTGGAACAGAAAGAAAGAAAGAAAGAAAGATATTTTGATAGATAAAATAACCCACTCTGGATAGATAAAACGACAGATGAACAGATTTTGGCAGATCAATTGTTAAATAGATAGAATTGTATGAACCAACTGATATCTATTTGAAGATTCAACCTGACAGATAGACAGACAGACAGATAGATCGATAGATATATTTCCCGTATTTTATTTCAGGTGAAAATAATCCTAAGAAATGGACATACAGTTAATTGCTACGGATGCTCTATCGGAAATATGAGCTGTACAGACGGTTTCATTGTATCTAGCATTTTGAAGAACATCCTCTCTTTTTCTCTCTGCCTCACACTCTTCTTTTGTAATCGTATCTAGTCCTACGTGGGTGTGCAATTATGAGCCGTCCCATTGGCAACAAGAGACTCCGTAAATGCTATCAAACACGAAAACTCTGGTTTTGTAAAATAGATAATTCCTTGTATATGATTCCATTCAAAAATATTATTATTTTACTCTTGAGAGTTTTCCACACCCGCGTCAGTTGATGGTTTCAAACAGGGGTATGAGTGACAGCAATTCACCTCAAATCTCTAAGACTCTTCTCAGTATTCTAGCCGATCTTAATAATGCTGTAGTCTTGATGGTCTCCACTCATCCTCTTATTTCCAAGTCCTCCAGTACCTTTACCACTCCTTTGGGGATTGTTCCAAGTGCACCAATTAGAATAGGTATCACCGTCACCTTCATATTCCATAGTTTTTTTTTTAGTTCTCTTGCAGGGTTTAGGTACTTGTCTCTCTTTTCGTTTTCTTTTATTTTTATTCTGTGGTCTGCCTGGACGGATTATCCATATTTACCCAACCCCTCCGCTCGAGTAGGATATGTCACAAGGTCAATTTTTAAGCGGATTTTTAACAGGTTTGAATTCAGGGTTTTCCTTCTCCTAGACTAGTTGCCTCACCAAGACTGAAGAACCTAGTCTGCCCTACTATTTACCCCTAGCTGGAGGGAGAATAATTGGATCCATACCTTTCCCAAGGGTATTAGTGCTATGTGGAATGCAATTAGCCTGGTCCAGGATTTGATCTCGTGTCGCCGTGTCCATTTCCAAGGACGATAACCATTACACCACGGGCTGGACTAATTATTATTTTACTCCTTGTGAGTTTTTTTTCACGGGCTGGACTAATTATTATTTTACTCCTTGTGAGTCTTTTTTCACGGGCTGGACTAATTATTATTTTAATCCTTGTGAGTTTTTTTTCACGGGCTGGACTAATTATTATTTTACTCCTTGTGAGTTTTTTTTCACGGGCTGGACTAATTATTATTTTACTCCTTGTGAGTTTTTTTTCACGGGCTGGACTAATTATTATTTTACTCCTTGTGAGTTTTTTTTTTCATCAATGTTAACAGGAGGTCTTTCGCAGGAGCCTGAGTAACAGCAAATCTCCTCACATCTCCAGAACTCTTCTCGGTATTCTGACTGATCTCTACAATACAGTGTTCTGGAAGGCTTTAATTCTTTATTTGATTTCCAGTTCCTCCAGTTTCCAATCGAGACATTTGGGTATCGTTCCAAGCGAACTTCCACATTTTTTTTAGTTCTCTGTCAGGCTCGAAGTATTTGTCTATCCTTTTGTTTTCTTTTATTTTTACTTCGTAGTCTGCTAGAACGGTAAAATCCACACGATCACAAGTTCTTGTTAACTATCACTAGGTCTGTTTGTCTGGCCGAGATTAGGTGATCCGTTTGTATCTCAAAATCCCTGGGAACTTTGCGCATTTGATTCTCCAGGACGGATTCCGGGTTGTACATATACCACTTGGTAGCATGATCAAATTTCAGTTTTTTTTTCACATTTCCCAGTGGATCATCCAGTTGTGTCTAGTCTTAGATTCTTTTTGAAATAATTTGCTGCATTCACTTATAATATGATTGATTGGTTCGTCTCTGTCATCAAATAACCTACACTTGCTATTTTGTTGCGTCTTATCTATTTTTAGATAATAAAAGAAAAGAAGAAATAAAGAAAGAAAACAAAAGAGAACTTACCTTCAAATAGATTTTGTCGTTCCAGCAGATGACAGAATGAAAATAAAAGAAGGCAAAAGATAGATACGTGGATGATGCCAGAGAACTGAAAAAGCTGTAGAACATAAAGGTGACCAATTGTGGTTGGTACGCTTGGAATGTTTTCCAAGAGTTTGGAGAAGGAATTGGATGAATTAGAAAACAGTGGAAGAATCGAGACTATTCAGATTACAGCATTGCAGAAATCGGCCAGAATACTGAGGAGAGTTCTAGAGACCTGAGAAGATTTCCTGTCACTTATACTTTAGTGAATAACTACCGGCTAATGCTTTTGTGAAAAACTTGCAAGAAATAAAATAAAAAGACGAGCATAAAAGGATTATAGTGACCACTGAGCGAAAAGGTGATCCCCAACGACCTCTGCAAGATATCAAAATTTAACGATACAAACAAATGGTATATGCACAAACCAGAATCCATTCAAGAGAATGAGACGCAGAAAATTCTCTGGGATTTTGAGATATAAACAGATCACCCAATCTCGGCCAGAAGATTATCCTAATCTGGATTCATCTTTCATTGATGTATCACCAGAATGAAACTTTAAAAACCAGTTTCAAATTTGGGGATTAGTAATGACTAGAGAAACAAACATTAGAAGATTTCTTAGCTGTTTCGGTAGCGTTTTTACTATTCTTAAACTCCTTCAACATTACATGTCGAATATGCACTTTCACTTCCTCCATTTTAGAAATATGATCATAGATTAAATTATGATGCACATTCTTTCCCTACCAAAATAAGAACGTCCGATGAAAACACCCTTAAATCAACTAATTTCCAGTTGCGTTTAAAACACTGGAAATTTGAAATGTGTGCTTCCAATTTGAAATGCATCGTTGCAAATAGAATTTATTTATGGCTCAAGCTAATATATATACAGAGAGAGAGAGAGAGAGAGAGAGAGAGAGAATTTAAAATACTTGAATGCAAATTGTAAATTGTGAAATAAAAAGAAAAATTATACCATTAATTCAAATAATGTAATCTATTTTGTTTAAGTTTTATTTCATGAAACAAGAATATTCAGCTAATAAATAAAACCTATTTTGTGTCTTATCTATTTGTAGTTGATTTACTGCTAAAGGTTAATACCCCATAAGTGTGATAATTCTGTATTTTTTGCTACGGTTTGTACGTTCCAAAATTAAGAGACTATTCTGACGATCCCTGTACAAAAACGAAAAAGCAACGCACACACACACACACACACACACACATATATATATATATATATAAAATTTAAAATATCTAATTTGTCATTCTATAACTATTATTATTACTCTTTTGATAGTTTTTCACACCAGCGTCAGCTGATGGTTTCTCACTGGAGTTTGAGTGGCAGTAAGTCTCCTTGACTCTTCTCGGTATTCGGGCCGAAATAGAACTGTTTTTGTATGCTAAACTGAATTGTTTGAAATAGAACTGTTTATATGTATAAAAATAGATTTGGTATTAATAACCTACAGTGGCTGATATGCCTTAAAACCAAACCAAACCAAACATTGCTGTCTCGGTGTCGACTCACTCTTCGAATTTAACTCAATCTCTCAAAACTCGCGTGATTGAATTTAGCCAATCAACTAGCAACAATTTGATTTCAACTCTTTCTCACGGTTTTCTCAGGCTCGCTTTAATAGAAGTGAACTTTGACCCGTAATTTGCAATTTCGTTTCCAAAAATCTCTGACACAGTCGTCCTCTAGAGTTCCGAGGGTATTTGTGGAGTTCATTACGTAGCAGTAGGAATCCGCGGATAATGGCAAAGTATGTATACGAAAAAAATTTTTTTATCAGGAAATGGGTATATTTAAGAAATTAATATTTGAAAAAAATTTTTCCTAAGTTTTTCCTTGTCCCCTCCGAAAGAAAAGTATCCCAAAGTTTTGTTTAAAAAGAAAAAAAATTCATTAATTATAATTTTGAATTAGTCTGTTGACATAAGTCAATATTTAATTTAATGGACGATATATTTGATGTATGCGACAAACTCTCAAGATGAAGCGAATAAGACACTCCCCACCCAAAGAAAACAAACAAACAAACAAACAAACAAACACCCCCCAGCAAAAACAAACATTTTATTTGTCAATGGACGAAATTTCATTATTAATTGGAATCTTCCCGCTCAAGATATGATGGCTCAGACTTTGATGGTAACATTATCTCAAGGTTGGATGGTACTGATTTGCTTAAATGAATAAACTAAATTACCGGTCGCCCTCCCCCCACACAGTCTAAAGGAATAACAAATTTCAGACAGCGTAGCGGCTATACATTGATGTTCATGCTAGACAGTCTAAAATTCTAACCCAAAGATTTTGAGTTGGGAATATCTCTTGCGTGAGAGGTCAAGGAATATTCAATCGTCAGAGAGTGTAGGGGATCGGATATAGTGTGTATTTTGAGTGAAGTTTGAAAGGATTCGATTGCCAGAGAAGGGACCAGGAATAGCATATTTGAGTGAAGGGTAGTATATCCGACTATCAACCACGATAGTCAGAAAATTTTGATGGTCCAAATCGAACAGTCCAATTGGTCATCTTGCTTTAAAAAATCAATCGTATTTTGACTAATTATCGACAGATAGATAATAAAAGTAAAACTGAAATTCCTTGCGATGGAATCGGTTAGAATTAATGAGACGAGAAAGAAGTCGAGTACCCGCAGGCTTCTCGAGAAAACCAAAGAACGAATGAGAATTCGACCACCCTTCTTCGAAAAGACAGGTAAAGACCCACTCTCCGAAAAATCCTCAGACAACATAGCAATCCAAAGCGGTTACCCATCATATACTCATCTGACTACGAGACATAGAGTCATTTATCCTCATTTGTATCGATACTACTATATGGATGCACTACTTGGACGCTAACTAAACGGCTGAAGAAGAAACTAGACGGCAATTACACAAGAATGTTGAGAGCAATATTGAACAAGTCCTGGCGACAACACCCCACAAGACACCAACTATACGGCCACTTGCCTCCCATCACGAAAACTATACAAGTTAGACGAACCAGACACGCAGGACACTGCTGGAGAAGCAAGGACGAACTCATCAGTGATGTACTCCTATGGACCCCTGCATATGGCCAAGCAAAAGCAGGACGACCAGCTCGAACATACATACAGCAGCTATGTGAGGATACGGGATGTAACCCTGAAGACCTGCCAAAAGCGATGAATGATAGGGAGAAGTGGCGAGAGAGGGTCAGGGATATCCGTGCTAGTGGCACGACATGATGATGATGATGATGATGACAATTAAAATAATACATAATTCGCTTTTGTACTGCATAATGACATTTAAGATGGCCCATCAGTACTGGTGTGTCCATATATAGGAGTCCATAAGAGAACTTCACTTTAGTTCGTCCTGACTTCTCTAGCAGTGCCCAGCAATTCTTGTTCGTACTTGGAGTGTTTATGAGATGAGAGTCAAGTGGCCGTAGGGTAGCTGTTTTGTGGAGTGATGCTTCTAGTATTTGCTCAAAACAGGACACAGAATTATTGTGTAGCTCCCATGTAGCTTTTTTCCCGGACGTTTTTTAAGAGTCGAGGTGGTGCAACCATACAGTAATACTGACACGACCAGGGGCTTGGAAAAAAACCTCTACCAAACTGATTCTACAAGGCTCATTAAATAAGTTTCCAGACTTTTTTCGTATGGGCAATTTTATTGATAGTACACACATGAAACTCTAGTCCCCTTCGAAGTAATCTCCTCCGGTTGCAATGCACTTATTGTACCGTTCCAACAACTTCTGGAAGGCCCCATGGAAGTCCTTTTGTGTGATCCTGTCAATGACCTTCGTCACAGCCTCTTTCATCTCCTCAATTGTCTCATAACGACAGCCTCTAAGTTTTTCCTTGAGCTTAGGGAATAAGCAAAAGTCACAGGGAGCAAGGTCTTGACTATAGGTAGGCTGAGGAAGTGTCTTGATGCCCATCTTGGTCAAATAGTCTGTGACAAGGATGGAGTTGTGGACTGGTGCATTGTCCTGGTGGAAATGCCACTGACTCGATTTGAAGAGTGCTGGCCTCTTCCGATGGAATCTCTTCCTGAACTCCCTTAAAACCTCAACATAGTATTCCTTGTTGACTGTCCAGTGGGAACCCAGTGCATGTAGATCATGCCAGTGCTGTAAAAAAAAGGGATCATCAAAAGTTTGTGGGTGGATTTGCTCTGTCTGGCCTTCTTGGGTCTGGGAGAGCCAGCATGCTTCAACTGGGAACTCTGTCTCTTGGTCTTTGGGTCAAAGCAGTAGATCCAGCTTTCATCCCAGATCACCAGAGCATCAAGAACTGCGGGATCTGAATTGATCAGCTCGATCATCTCCTTGCTATCATGACAACGTCTTTCTTTCTGATCTTCTCTGAGCACCCTTGGGACAAACTTCGCGCAAATCTTCCGAATCTTCAGTTCCTCGCGAATAATTGTGTGTACAGTTCCCACACTGATATCAAACTGTGCACTTATTGTCTCTATAGACACACGACGGTCCTTATCCATGAAATTCTTTATTTAGCCCATCAACTCTGGTGTTCTGACTTCCTTACTCCTCCTACACCTCTCATTATCCCTCACAGACTCCCTGCCTTCCTTGAATCTCTTATGCCACTCAAAAACTGATGCTCGATTCATGCAAGATGATAGAAAAGCAGTCTGAAGCATTCTATACGTTTCTGTGGCATTTTTTCCAAGTTTAAAACAGAATTTTATTGCATATCGTTCTTCTAAAGTGTCCTCACATCCAGATTGCATTTTTGAAATTGACCAATCAGTCTTTAGTAGGGTGTATTCCAATTCCTGCAGTAGCTGTTCATTTGAAGCTGAAATCATAAAAATTGACCAGTCATCTCATAAGATGTATTGCAATAACATACTGAATTTTCAAGAGTCCACGTCAATTTTAAATGCCTGTACAAAAAAGTCTGGAAACTTATTGAAGGCTCTGAAACTAAAAATAAAATAGCATAAATATATGTAGGAGTGTACTTATTTTCCGACTATCAAGTATGATTGGTTACAGAGTTTCATTGTTTTAGAGTTCTGTAATATCATCATCATCATCACGTCGCGCCATCAGCACGGATATCCTTGACCTAATCTCGCCACCCTTCCCTATCATCCATTGCTTTCGGCAAGTTTTCAGGGCTACATCCCGTATCCTGTACAGACCTGCTGTATGTTGATTCTAGCTGGTCGTCTTGCCTTTGCTCGTCCATGTGAACGGGTCCGCAGGAGTACGTCACTGATGAGTTCGTCCTTACTTATTCTGCAGTGTCCCGCATGTCTGGTTCGTCTAACTTTGATAGTTTTCGTGATGGGTGGAAGGTGGCCGTACAGCTGGTGCTTTGTGGGGTGCTACCTCCAGGACTTGTTCAATATTGCTCACAGCATTCTTGTGTAGTTGCCGTCAAGCTTTTTCTCCATTCGTTTAGTTAGCGTCCATGTAGTGCATCCATATAGCAGTATCGACACGACCGCTGCTTGGAAGAAACTGCATTTTATTCTATCGGTTAGGTCTGACTTCCATATGACCAATAGGCTATTGATAGCTGTCCATACCTTTGCTAGTCGCGTGTTGATGTCTATTTCGGTTGATGAGACTTGAAGTAATAAAACCTTGGTATCTAATGTTTAAAAGAAAATGAATTTTTAAAATAGAAGCATTGGTTTGGGTGTATTTATTTATGGACAGTACTATACATCTTGTTTTAGTTTGCTAAAAATTAATAGAAACATTTAACTGATTGCTCTAATCGCGAATAACTGAAACCATGGCTGGCGGTTAGGTAGATAATGATATCCTGCCTTATGATTTATTTGCATACCTGGAAATCTTTCGGACTATTGAACCTCTAAGCTTTGTTGGTGATGTTAACACCACGTTTTGCACACCTGGAATATCTTTCGTTTGGCATACCTGGAAATCTTTCGGACTATTGAAATTCTAAGCTTCCTTGGTGATATTAACACCACGTTTTGATTGATTCTTTTTTTTTTTTTTTTGGTGGAGGGCTTTCGTAAGGTGTAAAAATCTGAGAGAGAGAGAGAGAGAGAGAGAGAGAGAGAGAGAGAGAGAGAGAGAGAGAGAGAGAGAGAGAGAGAGAATTCATCTTTTTGTTTGGAAATATAATCATGCTTACCTCTAGCATGCCACCCACGCAATTCCCGCAGCATTTCCGCCGGGGCCACCTGCGCCCAGTTTACTTAAGGTACCAGGTGCATCTCCCGTTATTTTTGTTCCCAGTGTCCAACTTCCGCAGCTGGCTCAACATGTCAAAGGGTCTTCACGTCAATATCCAACGCATTAACTCTTAAACCATTGCTGTTGCAGCAAAGTATGAGGCATTTACCCATCAATAATGAGTGTGAACTTTATTGGCTCTTGAAACATGGATATTGCAACAAAGTGTCAAGTCTCAGAGTTAGAAATGATCCAAAAAGAACACTCGTCCTCCAGTTGAGTGGACTGGCGCGCAAACCAATTCTCTTATGGAAACAGTCGTGGGCCAGAAGATTTAACTTTGTTTGTTTCAAAGGTTATCGGCCGGGTTTCAGTTTGGCGTTAGGCTTAATTAGCAACACATTGGGTTTATTTATTTAACGGCATATCAACTCCTTATGGTTAATTCAATGCTGTAATTATGAAAGGTTTGCCGATTTAAAATGATTGCAAAGACAGATTTTTGTACTGTATATAAATAGAGACCATAATTGTTAAACAGACTTCGGCATAAAATAACCACAAAAAGTTGATATACCCTAAAACTAACCAACCAACCAACGAGCCAATTCTATTCTGTAAACTGTCAAGCCACCAGGAAATCAACAAGAAGACGAGTAAACAGACATTCACTGACTGACGAATATATCTCTGAATTGTGAATTGAATTACCATGACCAGAAAATCCGACGAACATTTACGCGTGACATACGGAAACATTGGACAGCTGTTTCGACCTTATTTTTTTCTGGTCATAGGAATTCAATTCACAATATAATTCCTCTACTTAAAAAAAAAGTATATCTGTGTATGTAAATGATATACTGGTATGGTTTCGTTTCTTTATTTAATGGCATATCACCCTTCGTGTGTTATTTAATGCCAAAGCCATCCTTGTAGAATAACAGCAGTGATACTTTTAAAGACATAGCTGGAGTGGGGATAAAGGGTTCATACCTTTCCCAAGTGAATTTTATTGTGAGACTGGAGTTTGAACACGCTTACTACGATGTTGTAGTTCAGCACGTTAGCCACTACGCCATGGAGACTTCCTGCTATGCTGTTATGCGTGGAATTTCTTCTGCACAATCGACCATCTACTTCATTTAAATCTGCAGGAATAGAGAAACCCTAAAACATTTTGTTTTTTAACAATTTTTTTTTGTCTTTTTTCATTCAAGAGATTTTTTAATTGGGATAATTGATAGGAAAGAGAGAGAGAGACAGAGAGACAGAGAGAGAGAGAGAGACAGACAGACAGACAGACAGAGATAGAGAGACAGAGATGAAAAGAAAAATAGATAAATAAAATTAGAGATGGTAAAAAACTGAAACAATGAAAGAGAAAGAAGAAAGAGAAAATAAAGACAAAATTAAAAAAAAACAATAAAGTATATATATATATATAGAGAGAGAGAGGGTGATTTAGAAAAAAGAATGCGAAAAAGAAAAAAAGAGATGGAAAATTAGCAGGAAAGGATCGCAAAAGACCAATTAGTGTCCTTGAAAGAGGAGAGAGAGAGTGAGAAAGAGAGAGATAGAGAGAGAGAGAAAGGGAGAGAGAGAGAGAGAGAGAGAGAGAGAGAGAGAGAGAGAGAGAGAGAGAGAGAGAGAGGATGATTCAGAAAAAAGAATGCGATAAGAAAAAAAAAGAGATGGAAAATTAGAAAAGGAACGCAAAAGACCAATTAGTGTCCTTGAAGAAAGAAGAGAGAAAGAAATCCAGCGTTAAATAAGAAAGAAAGAAAGAAAGAAAGGAAGGAAGGAAAAAGCATTAAAATAGATATATGAATAATTGAATCGAAGAAGAAAGATAGGAATGAAAAAAATGTAAAATAAGTAAGAAGGAAAGGAAGAAAAAACTCTTCAAGAAAGCGGAAAACGTCGGGAAAACACTTAACTGAAATAATTTGCAGATTCCTATAGCGTCGTTTAAAGAGATTAATTTTACTAAACAATTGCAATAATGATGGTATTATGATAACATCCTCCTATGGGAATTTAAGGTTTGGCTTGATTTTATCGCATATTAACCATTGTAAGTTTTTAAATGCCAAAACCTGTTTATACATACATATCAAATATATATGATTTGAACACATTTTGTTGATAACATTTTAAAACAAGTCTGAGCTTATATTATTGCACGCAGTTAAATGAATCCAAGTAATGATGTATGTAACTAACAATTCAATTCAATATCAATCATTTTTTACACACTTAAATTATTAAACAGTTCTATTTCAAATAATTCAATTTAGCATCAGTCAACAACGTTAAATGGTTCCAAATATTGCTATGTATCCCTAACAATTCAATTGCACATATGTTATTATTTTTCACTCAGTTTTAAAAGTAAAACTTCTATTCGACCCATAGATAGGACCCTATTAGGTGCTGTCACTCCGGGTAAGAGTGGACCTGGGAGCAATAGGAATGAAGGGGTACTCCACATTCCCCAAATCTCTAAGGCTCGAACCTCACCATCCGGTTGTTTAATGTCATATCCAGGACACTCGCTAGTGGGGGTCTTACCCCTCTGCAGAGATGCAGTCGGTGTATTCTACAGTCCCTATCGACTGTGCTCGGAAATTCAAATTCCCTAAACTGCTCGAATTTTCGGGCTTGATGTCACCTGTACCCCATGTCTATCTGTGTCTATTTCTATTCTGTGTCTATCTGTCTGTCTGTCTGTCTCTCTCTCTGGATCTATCTGTGTTTATCCTTCGGTCTTTTCTGAGTAACTCCTCTAGTCTTCTCTGACTGACCTTACTTGTATATATATATCGGGATAAACATTTCTTACTTGCGGATTTTCGGCCACCTATAGACTGACAGATTGTACGTCTCCAGGAGACCTTAACAGGTGTGATGATAGAATGGAAACTTTTTAAAGTCGCGACTCCATGTTTATCTGACCATCTCCACTTATACTCAGGTTGGATTCGAAGTTCCCGCACAAAATACATACTGCCATACACACACTGAACATACCCACGTAAGTATGTTCCGGCCGTTATATGGACATCCACATATATACACATACATATACACATACCGATGGTCAACTCACAACTCTACACATATGTATACACCCACAAACATACATGTACTCACACCTACTCATATGGCCAGTCATTTACGTATACATACAGCTAAGTCTATATTCTGCCACAGTAGCGTCTAAAGTATCACACTCGTGCGAGGAGGATTTGGTTACAATTTCACCATAATCAAGCAATACTTCCTGCAAAAGTTTTAAGGGGGTGTCCTCGTGGCGTTATGTTTAAAGCGATGGACTGTGGAATCGTAGTAAGCGAGTTCGTATTCCAGTCACGCGATTACGTTCACTTTCGGGCAAATACCCTTGGGAAAGGTATCCTCCCAGCTATGGGTTAAATAGCACTACTACTGTTCTTCTCGGAGAATGGCTTTGGCATTAAATAACCTACAAAGGTTGATATGCCATTAAACAAAGAAACCAAACCAAACCAAAAGTTTTAAACGTTTTCTCGGCTATTCTCTCTCTGGTCTTTCTATCTTTCTCTTTTTCTCTCTTTCCTTCTGTCTTTCCTTCTCTCCAGCTCAATGCCAAATTTTTGCCCGACAATTAAATCCTTAGAATTAAGACGAGTATATACATCATCATCATCAAGGCGTACTGACTGTTGGGGATCCCCTTGACTCTCTCTTACCATCCGTCCATATCGAACTTAGTAGGTCCTCTTGAGCAGTGCTTCTCACACTATAAGGTAGAGTGGACCTAGGAGCAATGACAATGAAGGGGTACCCCACATTACCCGAAACTTTTGAGTAGTGCTTCTCAAATTATCTGATGTGGTGCTACTGGAGAATATTTTTCCAATATGCCACAGACCGGTGCCATATTTGTGCCATGTTATTATTGGATCATTTAACAATATTGTTTGAATATTTGTAGTGATGTTAATTTATACCAGAAAAATATAAAAATATGATGAATATAATCATCATCATCATAATCATCATGTCGTGCCGCTAGCACGGATATTCCTGGCCCTCTCTCGCCACTTCTCCCTATCGTTCGTCGCCTCTGGCAGGCCTTCAGGGCTACATCCCGTATCCTCACATAGCTGCTGTATGTATGTTCTAAGCTGGTCGTCCTGCTTTTGTTCGGCTATATGTGGGGGTCCATAGGAGTACATCCCTTATGAGCTCGTCTCTGCTTCTCCAGCAGTGCCCTGCGTGTCTCGTTCGTATGTACATGAATATAATAATCTTACATTACGTTGGTTGGTTGGGTTGGTTTTTTTTATGGCATATCAACCTTTGTAGGTTATTTAATGCTAAATCCTCTTTATACATATATATTAAATACATAATTTGTAAACATTTTTTGTTGATAACATTTTTAAACAAGCCTGAGCTCATTTATTATTAATCATTTGTTTGCGCACAATTAAATAGATATACATATATGATTACCGGACATTGGCCTAGCGGTTAGAGTGTTCGCCAATGGCCCGGGAGACCTGGGTTCAATCCCAGGTCGAGTCATACCAAAGACTCAAAATGGTACTTGATGCCTCCTTGCTTTACACTCAGCATTATAAGGTACGGATCAAGGGTAAAGTAGAGCAATCCAGGGAAGGAGTAGCGCCCTCCCCCACACCTTGGTGTAGTAGCTATCGAAAAGGGAACCTTCGGGTTACCCTCGACTATGGTCGCCAACTTTACTTTTACATATATGATTAATAACTGAATAGTTTGCCTGTAATTTAATTTCTTAATGGTTTAGAACTAAATTGTTTGCACACTTATATTGCTATCGTTTTTAGACAGTTAAATGGTCTCAATTATTGCTCTCACCCCGCAAAAACAATCACGGACGCCGACTACGCAGATGACTTGGCGTTACTAGCGAATACGCCTAATCAAGCAGAGACATTACTGCATAGTCTGGAACGAGCCGCAGCTGGCATTGGCCTCCATGTCAATGCAAACAAACAAAACCGAATATATGTGCTACAACCAAACGGGCAACATTGCCACACTAGACGGAGCCTCTCTGAAACTAGTCAACAAATTCACCTACCTAGGAAGCAGCGTCTCATCAACCGAGAAAGACATCGACACACGACTGACGAAGGCATGGACAGCTATCGATAGGCTCTCGATCATATGGAAGTCGGACCTAACGGATAAAATGAAACGAAGTTTCTTCCAGGCAGCGGTTGTGTCGATACTGCTATATGGATGCACCACATGGACGCTTACGAAGCGGCTGGAAAGGAGGCTGGACGGAAATTATACAAGAATGTTGAGAGCAGTATTAAACAAGTCCTGGCGACAACACCCCACGAGACTCCAACTATACAGACACTTGCCCCCCATCACAAAAACTATACAAGTTCGACGAACCAGACACGCAGGACACTGCTGGAGAAGCAAGGACGAGCTCATAAGCGATGTACTCCTGTGGACCCCCGCACATGGATGTGCAGGAGTGGGACGACCAGCACGAACCTACATACAGCAGCTGTGTGAGGACACGGGATGTAACCCTGAAGACCTACCGGGGGCGATGGATGATAGGGAGAAATGGCGGGAGACGGTCAGGGATATCCGCGCAGGCGGCGCGACATGATGATGATGATGATTGCTCTCAAACGATAAAGTGGTTATAAGTAGGAAATGGACACGGCGGCACGAGTTCAAATCCTGGACCAGGCTAATTGCATTTCACATAGCACTAATACCCTTGGGAAAGTTATGAATCCAATTATTCTCCCTCCAGCTATAGGGAAAATAGTAGGACAGACTGGGTCCTTCAACAACTAGTGAGGCAACTAGTCTAGGAGAAGGAAAACTGTGAATTCAAACCTGTTAAACTCCGCTTAAAAATTGACCTTGTGTCATATCCTGCCCGAGCGGAGGGGTTGGATAAATATGGATAAAGTGGTTATAAGTGTTGCAATTTAACACTAATCATTTTATTCAACACTAATCATTCATTTGCAAACAGATAGTTTCAAGTATTGCAACGTATCACGAACAATTGAATTAAACATCAGTCATTTGGTTATACGCAGAAAACACTTCTATTCTTAATAATTCAATTTAGCATAAATTATTTGTTTGCAAACAGTTTTAATATCAAATAGTTCGATTTGACTCATAGATAGGACCTTGTCAGGTGCTACCACTCCGGGTCCGAGTGGACCTAAGACCAATGGTAATGAAATGGTACTCCACATTCCCCAAAACTCCAAGACTGAAGCCTCACGATCAGATTATTTTATTTCATATCCAGTATACCCGTTGGGGATGTATTACTCCTCTGCAGAGCTGCATTTGGTGTATACTGCATGCCCACTGGACTGGATTATTACATTACGTTACATATATTATGATAATGTGAAAATGGAGACATCAAGTAGAGAGAAAGAGAAGAAAAAGAAGATGAAGAAATAAATAAAGAATCAAAAAGAGATAAAGAGAGAAAGAAAGAAAGAAAGAAAGAGAAAGAGAGTGAGAGAGATAGAGATAGAGAACATGATTAAGAGAAAATGAAAAAAAGAAAGTTAAAGAAATGGAAGAATGAAAGAGTGATAGGATATTGATTAAGAAAAGAAGAAAGGTGAAAAAAGACAGGTAAAGAGAGATAAGGAAAAAAGGGAAGAAGAAATTAATAGAGTGATAGAACGAGAAATAAAGAGAGAGAGAGAGAGAGAGAGAGAGGGAAGATAAAAAAGAAAGAAACAAAGAGATAAAACTGAATCTTCAGACTTCTAGACGAGTATGTATAAGTGTGTGTGTGTGTGTGTGTGTGTGTGAGAGAGAGAGAGAGAGAGAGAGAGAGAGAGAGGGGAGAAGAGAAAATGAAAAAAGGAAGATAAAGACAGAAATAAAGAAAGAGGTAAGATTAGATCTTCAGAACTTAAGACGAGATTGTACAGAGAGACCGAGCGTGTGTGCGTGCGAGCGAACGAGAAAGAAGAGAGAGAGAGAGAGAGAGAGAGAGAGAGAGAGAGAGAGAGAGAGAGAGAGAGGCCATTTCAGATAAGTGATTTAAAAATTCATGATGAAAGTAATTGTTTAGGAAGGGTCATCGGTGAATTTAAAGTTTAAAGCATTTGAGGAGCAGCTGCATTATCTAAAAAAATCTCTAAAAAGTTAGCATAAAAACTGTACCGATCACAATCTTTCTTGTGAACGAAACACAAATGTCAACGTAGATGAAATGTAAATGAAACTAAAATACACATACAGACAGGTGTATTCACGCTTTTTCTCTTTAAAATGTTGTGTGTGTGAGGGTAGGTGTCAGAATTTTTTGTCCAGAACACGCCTGGAAGTCAACCACATGTTTGTGTCAAATTTGAGAAAAATCGGTTGAGCGGTTTCCACTTCTGTAAAACATGCACGTACACATTCATAAACAGTTCATTTTTATTGTATAGGTATTGCCTTTTATTTTTCTCTGGATTAGCAGAAGTCGTATCATCATCATGTTGCGCCATCAGCACAGATATCCCTGACCCTTTCAATCATCCTTTGCTTCCGGTAGGTCTTCAGTGTTACATCCCGTATCTGCACAGAGCTACTGTATACATATTTACCAACCCCTCCGCTCGGGCAGGATATGACACAAGGTCAATTTTTAAGCGGAGTTTAACAGGTTTGAATTCAGAGTTTTCCTTCTCCTAGACTAGTCGCCTCACCAAGGCTGTAGAACTCAGTCTGTCCTACTATTTACCCATAGCTGGAGGGAGAATAATTGGATTCATACCTTTCCCAAGTGTATTAGTGCTATGTGAAATGCAATTAGCCTGGTCCAGAGCTATTGTATGTAGGTTCTAGCTAGTCGTCTTGCCTTTACTCGTCCATGGGAAGGGGTCCACAGTAGTTCGTCACTTATGAGTTCGTCCCTACTTCTGTAGCAGTGTCCCGCATGTCTAGTTCGTCTAACTTTGATAGTTTCGTGATGGGTGGAAGGTGTCCGTACTGCTGCTGCTTTGCGGGGTACTGCCTCCAAGACTAGTTCAATATTGCTCGCAGCATTCTTGTGTAGTTGCCGTCAAGCTTTTTCTCCATACGTTTAGTTAGCGTCCGTGTAGTGCATCCCTACAGCAGTATCGACACGACCGCTGCTTGATATATGTGAAGGCATCCTTCTATATGAGCACCAAGAATTTGACTTCTTTTAAAGTCTGATAGATCTGCCATTTTAATGAATTTTGATTAATTTCTTCTGGTGGTATCTGCAACAAAATAATTTTAGTAAAATAAAATGAGAAAAATTATTAATTGATCAAAAAACGTAAAAATAACAAACGTTTGATGGTTTTAATGAGTAGGGTGTTCACCAATGGTCTGGGAGACCGGGGTTCAATCCCAGGTCGAGTTATACCAAAGACTCAAAAATGGTACTTGATGCCACCTTTCTCAACACTCAGCATTATAAGGTACGTATCTAGGGTAAAGTGGAGCAATCCGGGGAATGGATATATATATATATATATATATATATATATATATATATATACGTATAACGGTTGCCCAGGAAAAAAGGCACGTCATAGCAAGATTTTTTTTTATTGGCGCAATACATAACATATCTTTTATTGTAGCATTACATATTATAGCAATAGTTGAAACCATTCAACTGTATGCAAACAAATGACCTCTGACAAGTTTTAAAATGTTTCCTGTAAGTTATTCAGCTAAAGATTACATGTATAAACAGGATTTGGCAATAAATAACCCACAAATGTTGATATTCCATAAAACCAAACCAGACCAAACCAAACCAAACCAATATTCGACGGAGAGAGAGGCGCCTCTTGTGGTGTAATGGTTAGCAAGATCGACTAGCAAACCTACACGAGTGAGTTCGAGTCTCAATGGGTACCCCTTTCATATGGCCTTGTGCCACATCTAAGTAAAATGCTGAGTAAATTACAACATTCTACGAAGAGAAGAAAGCAGTTTTCATTCTAGAAAAATTTAATGATGCTTATATTGCTTTTCACAGTTGTTACAAGCTAGGTAGTAATTATAGAATGGTTTTTCCAAATGGACACTGATTTACTCTCTTACCAGTCAACCAACGTGGCATACCTGGAACAAGAAAATTTCCTGAAGATAACTTGGCGATTAAAAGGACCTGTGTATGGGAATTAAAGTCTTCTAAAGGATCAGTAACTCTCTCATCTCTTGGTCAACCATCATGGCCCGCCAAAAGCAAAAACTCTTTGTAAAGATAACTGGTGATTGAGAGATTCATGCCCTTCCTAATTGCTTTCTTCGGCAAACATCGTGACATGTTAGAAACAAGAACTTTTAAAAAGATAACTGATGATAGAAGAAGGCTATGAGTATGGATTCATACCTTTTCAAAGTAATCACACATTCACTCTTTTTTCTATCAACGATTGTGACTTGCCAGATATAAAAAAAGAATAACTCGATGGAAGAGTGCAATGAATGTAGATTTCTCACTCGTTCTATTTTCTGTAAACAATCGTGACAAGCCAGAAACAAGAATATTTTGTAAAAATAATTCGATGGGAGAAAGCTATAAATGTGGATTCATACTTTTCTTAAGTCATAACGCATTCACTCTCTTTTCTATCAACAATTCTGACATGCCGTAAACAAGAACATTTTGTAAAAAAATAATTCGATTAGAGAAAGCTATAAATTTATATTCGTCGTATTCTTTAATTCATAACTCATTCACTCTCTTTTCTATCAAATATCGCGACATGCCAGAAACGATACCTTTTTATAATATATCTGTGGATGAGAGAGAGAGAGAGAGAGAGGAGATATATATATAGAGAGAGGAGATAGATAGAGAGAGAGAGAGAGAGAGAGAGTAAGAGAGAGAGAGAGAGAGAAAGAGAGAGAGAGAGGGGGGAGATGTGGATTTGCGCATTTTAAACAGTCTTAGTCGCAACTCAAATTCCTTTCACCGATACCATTTTCCGTGCCGATTGCCGTTTCGTGGCCTCTGCCTCATTTAAGACTGAACTCTGGGGAAGCCGAATAAATCGATGCATTGATCAATTTCGGATAACTTGATGAAATCTTTTCATCCGTCACTTATTCCGAGTGTCGACTGATCCTTTCATTTAACAGCTTATTCGACTCATTAAACACGAATTAAGTGGTCTCTGCTTACCTATTGTCCAGATTAATACTCTACAAACAATAGCTACCAGAACAGGTTTCCAAATCGAGAATATGAAGGTGATGGTGCGTGGTGACCTTCAATTTCCAATTAATAACGTCAGATTTTAATATGATAATCAATATTTTCCCAACAAAAATGGAGGAAAAAAACAACTGATGTTGGTAAACTTTTAAGAACATACTGATTTATATCGAGGAGGTACACTTAGATTTATTGATTCATTGTTTGTCTTTAACGGCATCTTAACCCATCGAGGGTTATTTTATGCCAACAGGTTATGGAAGCGCGTTTATTTTACCTTCATACTTTATAAACATATTGTGTTGTTGTTTCTTAAGAGTTTGAAATCAGACTGTTTTTATATTTAAACTGCGTACTTATGCTAAACTGAATTGTTTGAAATAGAACTGTTTTTACATTTAAACTGCATACTTATGCTAAACTGATTTGTTTGAAATAGAACTGTCTTGATATTTAACCGTGTGCGAACAACAATTGTACTTATGCTGTGGTCTAGTGGGTAGAGTGTTCGCCAATGGTCTGGGAGACCGGGGTTCAATCCTAGGTCGCGTCATACCAAAGACTTTAAAAATAGTACTTGATACCTCCTTGCTTTACTCGCAGCAGTATATGGTACGTATCAAGGGTGAAGTGGTGTAATCCAGGGAAAGGAATAGCGCCCTCCTCTACACCTCGGTGTAGTAGCTATTGAAAAGGAAGCCTGCTGGTCGCCCTGGAATACGGTCGCCAACTTTACTTATATGTATAAAAATGGATTTGGCATAAAATAACCTACAATGGTGGATATGCCATAAAACCAAACCAATCAAATATGCCAATCTAATACTAATAATTTTCAAACAAATCTATTAACATTTTTTGTATTGTTGTTTCTTAAGAGTTTTTTTTTGCACGAGGTTCTATCCAATACAAACAATTTTTTAAATAGATATATTTGATTCGGAGATGGGATTCTAACATGTAATACCACTCCGGGTCAGAGTAGACATGAGAGTAATGGGAATGAAGGGGTTGTCCACATTCTCCAGAGATTCAGAACTGGAACCTCACAATCAGATGCAGTTTAGTGTCGTACCCAGGATACCCATTTTCGGTGGAGGTCTTACTCCTCTGTAGGGGGTACAGCCACAGGACACCATGTAAAATTCTCTTATCTAAGTCAATATTTCTCCCGCAAAATTAGTATAAACTAACAATTGTTGGTAAAATTTTAAGAACATACTAGAATTTATTGAGGAGGAGCTCTTATTGAAACGGTTGTGATTGTAGGAAATCGAATCAGTGACTCGAGTTCAAATTCTGGAAGAAGCTCTTTCACGTCGTGCTAATTCCCTTGGGAAAAACATGAATCTATATGTTCTCCAACCAGCGTGGGATGTGGGGTGGACTGGATTCTTTAGCATTGGAAGTTGGAGGACGAGTGGACATTATCCAAATTACAGCATAATTGAGAACAGCCAGAATACTGAGAAGAGTCCTGGAAACTTGAGAAGACTTGCTGTCTAGGAGAAAACTCTAAATTAAAACCAGCTATACTCCATTCAGAGATTAATCTTGTGTTTCCTCCTTCTCGTTGCGGGGTGGTTGGGTAAATACACTCTTATATTTATATGAGAAATATATAGTGTGACATTAAAAGCTCATTACAGGCCAGTCGGCTGGGGCTGTAGAATACGTGTATTTCTACAGAGGGTTAAGACCTCTGTAACAAGTGTCCTGGGTATGACACTTAACTGTATCTGATGATGATGAGGCTCCAGTCACGGAGCTTTGGGGTATGTGAGTACCTCTTTATTACCATTACTCCTGGGTCAGCTCTGCCCCAGAGTGGTAGAACCTGTTACGGTCTTACCTATGGGTCAAATAGAACTTTTTAATCATTTACGATACTTGAAACCATATCATCATCATCATCATCATGTCGCGCTGGTAGCACGGATATCCCTGATCTTCTCTCGCCACTCCTCCCTATCGTTCATAACCCCAGGCAGGTCTTCAGGACAACATCCCGTATCCTCACATAGCTGCTGAATGTATGTTCGTGCTGGTCGTCCTGCCCTTGCACGGCCATGTGTGGGGGTCCATAAGAGTACATCACTTATGAGTTCGTCTCTGCTTCTCCAGTAGTGTCCTGCATGTCTGGTTCGTCTAACTTGAATAGTTTTCGTGATAGGAGGCAGGTGGCCGTACAGTTGGTGTCTTGTGGGGTGTTGCCGCCAGGACTTGTTCAAGATTGCACGCAGCATTCTTGTGTAATTGCCGTCTAGCCTCTTTTCGAGCCGTTTTGTTAGAGTCCATGTAGTGCACCCATATAGCAGTATCGATGTGACCGCTGCCTGGAAGAAACTGCGTTTGTGTGAAAACAATTAATTGTATTATTTGTAACCATCTAATTATGTGCAAACTATATATAAATATGTATAAAAAGGATTTGGCATTAAAGAACCTACAATAGTTGATATACCATAAAACTTAACCAACCAACCAACCTCTAAGCTTATTTGTCCCTAGATGTACATATTTAGTAACATACATGCATGTTAGCGCAAGCGTATTTGTACGGGTAATGATTCACACTCTCCACGTGAACCAAATGTGACACAAGGTCGGTTTAATGTAGGGGTTGGATACATCGCAGGAAATGAATCTTTCGCCAGACAATCGTGAAGAATCAAGAAAAGAGACTGGTGTAATAGGATATTCAGGAAAGAAGAGAGACCATTCAGTATGGCTGAGATCCCTGTAGAATACTGTGGAGAGTTCTAAAGACGAGCTCAAAAGAAATACAAGAACATGTAAGACTGTGTGGGAAAATTGATCTTCTGGGAATTGTGCAAGAGACTGAAATTTCACAATGCTGACAAATGCTTTATGTACAAACCAGAATCTGTCATAGAAAAGAGAACATATAAGATGAGACTCTAAATAACAAACGGATCATTCAATTCCTGGTAGAAGACCAGACCAAGTTTTAATTAAGAAAAAGAAAAGGCTTTGTTTTCGAGTAGATTTTGCTGTTCTAACAGACCATAGAGTAAAAGAAAAGGAAAGGGAAAAGCTAGAAAAATACCTGAACCTTGCCAGAGAGCTGAAAAAGCTGTGGAACATAGTGACAGTGATACCAATCGTAGGTGGAGCCCTTGGAGTAGTCCAAAAGAACCTGGAAAAGAGACTGGGTGAACTAGAGATCAGGGTAAGAATCTAGATCACCCAGACCACATCATTATTACGATCTGATTAAATGCAGAGAAGAGTTCTGAAGATGTGAGGAGACTTGTTAATTACTCTAGTGTAAGACCACCAATGTATTTTGCTGTTCTGATAGGCCACAGAATAAAAGTAAAGGAAACTGAAAAGTAGTACAAATAGATAGACCTTGCCAGAGAATTGAAGAAAAAATGGAACGGTGATACAAATCCTAGTTGGAGCCCTTGGAGCAATCTCAAAGAGCCTGCAAATAAGACAGGGCGAACTGGAGCCCAGAAAAAGAATCTAAACAATTCAAACCACAGTACTGCTAAAATCGGTTAGTATACAGCGTACAGTTTTTGAGATCTAGGGAGATTTGATATTACTCGGTCTTCAGTGAAAATCTATGAGTTAAAAATGGTCTGAAAACCTCGCTAATAATAATAATAATAATAATGATAATAATAATAAACAATATCTCACACGAGAAAAACTGGACGTGGCTAAGAAAAGGAAACTTTAAGAGAGAAACAGAATATCTCCTAATAGCAGTACAAAACAACGCCATAAGAACCAATCATATCAAAGCGAGAATAGATAAGACACAATAAAATAGCAAATGTAGGCTATGTGGTGAGAGAGACGAAACCATCAATCACATAATCAGCGAATGCAGCAAATTAGCACAGAAGAAATATAAGACTAGATACAACTGGGTTGGTAAGGTGATCCACTGGGACATGTGCAAAAATTTAAATTTCACCATACGAACAAATGGTGTATGTACAACCCTGCATCTATCCTAGAAAATGACACTTATAAACTCCTATGGGACTTAGGCATACAGACGAATCACCCAATCTCGGCTAGAAGACCAGACC
>OY757928.1:43554683-43634683 GCA_963585895.1 Sepioteuthis lessoniana | reverse complement strand
AATATCTTGGATAGAAAAATCTCAGGTATATTGATGGAGCACCCTTCTTTTATCAGCTCATCAAAAAAGGGTGGCTGGTTCTACACAGACCTTCATCAATATTAGCAAATCAATGATGTTGGTAGTCTAATGGTTCCCATCTGCGGCTGAGCTGTTTGGCCTTTTTACGTTGAGATTGATAGGAGAGTTTGTTCATTTGTATCAATATTTACCAAACCTTTCACCAACAAGCAGGGTGTGACATAAGGTCAATTTTTAAGCTGGTTTGAATTCAGTTTTCCTTCTCCTAAGACGATTGTAGTTTCAAGGCTAAAATTCCAAGAATGTCCTACAATTTACCCATAACAAAGCGGAGTAGAGTTGGTTTCATACCTTTTCCAAGTGAAGGGTTGAAATCCTAGTTTCCGATTCCATTTCTTTTTATTATATATATATATATATATATATATATCATCGTTAAGTCACGCTGTTAGTATGGATTTCCCTGACTATCTCACCATCCTTCCCTATCATCCATCGCTTCCGGTAGGCTTTTCAAACTACATCCTGTGTCTGCATTGAGCTGATGTAGATAAATTCTTGCTGTTTAGTCAATGTTAGCACGTCCATATGTAAGGTCCAGCATATCTTGTGCGCATCCAGCATATCTTGTTCGTCTTACATAGATGATTTTAGAGATGGAAGGCGAGTGGACGTAGAGCTGTTGTTTCATGAGGTGTTGCTTCCAGGATTTGGTAAATATGCTTCGCTGCATTCTTATTCAGTTCCTATTTAGCTTTTTCCCTTTGCATTTTGTTATCCATAGAGTAGTATTGAGACTATCGATTATATGGCAGTCTGATCTACCCGATAAAACAAAACGGTATCCCTTTCAAGCAGCGTTTTTGTTAACATATATATATATATATATATATATATATATATATATATATATATATATATAGTATGCTATACTTATAAATTAAGAGTGCCTAATATCATTCATAGAAAGTAAATTTAAATTAGTATAACGTACACATAAAGTGAACGGTACTTGGTGACGATCAGTTTCTCGACAATAAGTTAGTCAGACGCTGTTCTAAGTTTATATATATATATGTAAGGGATGTTTAGAGGAATGGAAAGTGTGAAAGAGACTACAGGTGTGTATGAATGAGTACGTGTGAGTGTGTCTGTGAGAGGGAATGAGAGATGTAGAGAGAAAGAGAGCGTGAAAAAGAATGCTAAAAGATAGAAGATGAATATAAATATTTAGTTTGTTTGTTTGTTTGGGTTTTATGGCATATCAACCATTTTAGGTTATTTAATGCCAAATCCATTTTTATACAAATAAACAGTTTTACTTTAAACTGTTCAATTTCACATAAGTATACAGTTTAATTGTCAAAAACATTTCAGTTTCAAGTTATTCAGTTCCGTTAAACAGTTCTAATTCAAACAATTCAGTTTAGTGTACAAAAACAGTTCCATTTCAAACAATTTAGTTTGGCATATATATATATCATCATAAAGTCACGCTGTTAGTATGGATTTCCCTGACTATCTCTCCATCCGTCCCTATCATCCATCGCTTCCGGTAGGCTTTTCAAACTACATCCTGTGTCTGCATTGAGCTGATGTAGATAAATTCTTGCTGTTTAGTCAATGTTGGCACGTCCATATGTAGGGTCCATAGAAGAACGTCAAAACAGTTCTATTTCGAACAATTCAGGTTATCATTAGTTCGCAGTTTAGTTCTATTTGACCCATAGAGAGGATCCTATCAAATGCTACCACTGCGTGCCAGAGAGGACCTGGGAGCGACGGCAATGAAGGGGTAGTCTGCATTCCCCAAAGTTCCAGCATTACTGGAACCTCATCATCAGATTGTTTTAGTGTCATAACCAGACAATGGTTGGCATGGTAGGGGTTCTTTCCCCTCCGCAGAGATGCAGTCGGTGTATTCTACAACCCTAGCCGACAGGGCAAAAACACATTGTACCATAATGCTTGTGTATGTGTCGCTGGTACGGGGCTTGTGATAGAGTGTTCGCCAATAGTCCTCAGAGACCAGGGTTCAATCCCAGGTCGAGTCATACCAAAGACTCAAAAAATGATGCTCCGTGTCGTCTTGCTTAACACTCAACATTAAAAGGTACGGATCAAGGGTAAAGTGGAACATACCAGGGAGAGGAGTAGCACCCTCCTCTACACCTCGGTGTAGTAACTATTGAAATAGAAGCCTTAAGGTCGCTCTTGACTACGGTTGCCAACTTTACTTAATGTGTGGCTATGTTTATAGATAATGGGAGAAGAGTGAGAAAGCTTTTACTAAAAATCTATTCTGTATTTATAAATATCTATATATTTGTGCGTTTGTTATATTAAGAGATAGATAGATTGATAGATGAATAGATCTATCTATCTATCTATCCATCTATCTATCTCATTCCAATCGTATATACCTCAATTTATTTGTAGGTATCAGTCTGTTTAAATCTATCTATCTATCTATCTATCTATCTATCTATCTATCTGTGTGTGTGTGTGTGTGAGTGTATCGATCCGTGCTGATCTATGATCTAAATGCCGAGTTAACTCTCTGTATGGTGATTAAGGGGGAGGGTTTGGTTTGGTTTGGTTTTAAGGCATATCAACCATTGCTGGTTATTTAATTCCAAATCCTCTTTTTACATATATATCAAATATATGATTTGTAAACTTATTTTGTTGATACACACAGTTAAATCCTCAAACAGTTCTATTTCTAACAATTCAATTTAGTATAAGTCAATAAATTTAAATGGTTCCAAGTACTGCTATGTATAACTAATAATTCAATTAAACTTTAGTCATTTATTTACACTCAGTTAAATGATGCAACAGTTCTATTTCAAAGAATCCAATTTATCATAAGTCATTTGTTTTCACAGTTTAGATGTCAAGCTGTTCAATTTGAGCCATAGGTAGGACCCTATTAAGTGCTACTACTCCGGGTCAGAGTGGACCTTGGAGAGATGGCAATGAAGGGGTACTCCATTCTCCCATGCTCCAGCATTACTGGATCCTCACCATCAAATTGTTTAATCCCATATCCAGGATATTGGTTGGGTCAGTATTACCCTTTTGCAGAGATGCAGTCGATGTATTCTAAAGCCCTAGTCGACTGGGCTACGTGGGAGAGTGTTCCGTATTCTATCTTAGTCTGTTCATATAAATCCATCTCAGATTGTTCATATCTATCTATCTATCTATCTATCTATCTATCTATCTATTTATCTATCTATGTCCATTTACTTATCTATATCTGTTCGTATATATTTGTCAACGTCTGTTCATATCTATCTAACGCAGTTAAGATCTATCTATCTATCTATCTATCTATCTATCTATCTATCTATCTATCTATCTATCTATCTCTGAACTGAGATAGATGTATAGGTAAGAACGGTGATGGATAGATCTTTACTGCGATAGATAGATAGATAGATAGATCGAACTTAACTGCGTCAGATAGATATGAACAGACGTAGACAAATATATACGAACAGATATAAATAAATAAATGGACATAGATAGATAGATAGATAGAAAAAAATTGAAAAACAAGATTAAGAGAAAGAAAAAATGCGTTTATGTTCGTTTTTAAACTTTTGAGTTGGTATTTCTGTGGGAAGAGGGATTGTGTGTCTGTCTCTGTATGTATGTGTGTGCGTGTGTTCGTATGAATGCGCATGCGCACACACGGGTTTTATTTACGGGGATGGAACTGGGGACGTGAACGCCTGAAGCGCATCGGCGGACACATCTGTTCCCGTCTGTCTTTTATAAAATGAAAATCGAATCTGGTTCTTCTTTTGAATTGCATCGTTGAGATTTCTTACACCTCCCGATCCCTACCCCAGCTCCCCCCTCTCTCTCCTCCATCCGTTCTGGCGAAACAGTAGATGAATCTCGACAAGTGTCGGGTGGGTGTGGGGTCGGAAACGATAAAACAATTAAAGTAATTATCACAAAATTTATCACAGAACATCACCTGATACCACTGGAATTTTTGCAAACATCTTATGTAAAAGATGTGAAAACTTTCGATAACATTTTAAAAGTACTCGCCGCATAATTGATGTAAATTTTGCCGAAGAAACGGTCTTTTATTTCCATAATAATTGCGACACCACTTGTGACTGGATATATTTCATTAGATACGACTGTACCCACAATTAATGAAATAAAAAAAGTGTTAATGATTACTATATTGATAAAGCTAAGGTAAAGTTTCACAGTAATAGTTCAAAGTAGATATTTCTTTGGTGATTAATGAGACTAAAGTATACAGAGTTTGATTGTGTGGTCGACAGTGTTTGGAATATACACATTGCATTCTTTGCATAAAAAAAAAAACATAAGTGAGAAACTATTTGGTTGTGAGGCTACAGTTCTGGGAGCTCCTTGGAGTGTGGAGTCATCTCTTCGTTGACATTACTTCCAGGTCCGCTCTGACTCGGTGTGATTTTACCCGTTAGACACTAAATAGATTTGCTTGAAATGAAGTATTTACTTGTTTAAAGGGATTGTGAAGATTCATGTTTTTGCTATATATGATTGGAGACTATAATTGTTAAAGTGATTCGGCATTAGATCATCAAAGACGGGTTGACATGAAGTAAAACCAACCTACCAACCAATGTTTTGGAAGAATGAAACTAGACCCTAAACCGCTTTTGAAAAACATGAGAATGGACTGTTTTGTAGAGAATGACGGCCGGTTATTAACTGAGTTGTGGACAAGATAAGTGCGGTATTGTGGAGAATATAAGCGGTATTGTGGACAAGATAAGTGTGGTATTGTGGACAAGATAAGTGCGGTATTGTGGACAATATAAGCGGTATTGTGGACAAGATAAGAGTGGTATTGTGGACAAGATAAGCGGTATTGTGGACAAGATAAGTGTGGTATTGTGGACAAGATAAACAATATTGTGGACAAGATAAGAGTGGTATGGTGGACAATATAAGCGGTATTGTGGACAAGATAAGTGTGGTATTGTGAACAATATAAGCGGTATTGTGGACAAGATAAGTGTGGTATTGTGGACAATATAAGCGGTATTGTGGACAAGATAAGAGTGGTATTGTGGACAATATAAGCGGTATTGTGGACAAGATAAGTGTGGTATTGTGGACAATATAAGCAGTATTGTGGACAAGATAAGTGGTATTAAAGTTTAACCTGCTTTTGTGGTAAATGAAAGACTGAAAACTACGTCTGTGTAAAATGAGACATGACAGTAAAGCGCTTTTGTAGAGAATGTTACGAAACTGTAAGTTACCTTTCTCGGAGACTGAGAATAAATTATCTACTTCAGTAAAGAATGAGACTTATGAGTTAGATAAATGCTTTATTTTGATTATCTATAATGGATAAAGTGAAGCAAAAAATATATAGGAAACGTTAAAGCTTTTTGATATAATGAAAGTTTATCTCTCTATTCATCTATCTGTTTATCTCCGTTAGTTCATATCTATCTATTGATACGATTGATTTATTGTACACATCACATGAAACGTCAAATAAATGACTAATATACAGGGTGCGGCGGGTATTTGAGGACACATTTTATGGATTAGAAAACACTTATAGAACAAAAGAAGATAATTGTATTTGACTACAAGTAACAAGCATAGAAATTAGTAAACGACTGATTAATTTTATTCAATAAAACCACCACTAGCATCAATAACTGGCTCTATACGAGGTTGAAATCGGTTGCAAGCTCTGATTAACTGCTCCCGGGTACCTCGGGTGGTGTAATGGTTAGCAAGGTAGACTAGCAAACCTACACGAGTGAGTTCGATTCTCATTGGGTGCCCAATTCATGCGGCCTTGTGGTACATCTAAGCAAAAAAGCTTAGTAAATTAGTAAATTACCTCTGATTAACTGCTCCTAATTCATGTCAGACATTACTCGATCTATGGAAGCTTTTAAAGACTTTTTGGTGTTATGGGAATGTTCATTAACCTCCTTCTCATCAACGCTCAGCACATAATAGTCCCGTGGATTGAGATCTGGAGAGTTAGGAGGCCAAATGTTGGTGATGATGTGGTAGTACATTGTATCAGCCATTCATTCTTGATTATGTAGGAGTTTTGAGTTTGTTTAAAAGTCTTCTGGCTCTGCCTAAAGGTTTTTTTTATATTTAAGAAATAAATTGACTTCTCTTCATCACGTAGAATTTGTATCGAATGTTTTCATGAACATTCCTTCTGATTGTCTTTTCAGACATATGCAACTTTTTTGCAATTGACTTCAATGATTGTCTGCTTAACTTTATGAATAAATTTGGGTGTTCTCATTGAATCGGAACGTGTGGAATGCTTTTTATGTTTTGATACGGACATTACGTTATCATTTTATTTTTCTAACTCTTTACGTATTTTGTGGACAAATGATTTTGGAACTCTGAGAAAACATGCAGTTTCTAAATCGCCATGATCAGCCTTAAATGCCATAATCACAGGATGCCTTTTCATTTCATTTGTCTGCATAGTGTCTGTCATTATTAATTTCTGAAAACTAAAAGCAATAAAAGCTAATAAAAAACAGTATTAATGTAAAACATATGTCCTCAAATACCAGCCGCAGCTTGTATATACATATATATGAAGTTTGTCGTGATATATATATATATGGCGCGAAAGGTAAACTGACGCCATTTTAAATTATTAACTTCCCGCATGCAGCTTACCCTGTCGGCTGGGGCTGTAGAATACTCTGACTGCACCTCTGCAGAGGGGTAGGACCCCCCCACTGGGTGTCCTGGATATGACACTAAACAATCTCATGGTGAGGTTCCAGTAATGCTGGGGCTTCGGGGAATGCGGAACACCCCCTTAATTGCTATTGCTCCCAGATACATTCTGGCCCTGCGTGGTAGCACCTGATAGGGCCCTATCTATGGGTTAAATAGAACAGCATACTTATGCTAAACTGAATAGTTTGACTAAACTGAATAGCTTGAAGTAGAAATGTTTTTGACGATTAAACTGTACTTACATTTAAACTACGTGCTTATGCTAAACTGAAATCGTACTTACATTTAAATTGCGTGCTTACGCTAAACTGAATTATTTGAAATGGAACTGTTTTTGACATTGAAATTGTACCTACACTAAACTGAATTGTTTAGTATGGAATTGTTTTGACATTCAGCTGTGTGTAAATAAAATCTGTACTTATATTAAACTGAATTAGCTGAATTAGAACTGTTTGAATAAACTGAATTGCTTGAAATAGAAATGTTTCTGACAATTAAACTGTGTACTCATGTTAGACTGAATTGTTTGAAATAGAACAATTTGCATAAAAATGGATTTGGCGTTAAATAACTTACAAAGGTTGATATGCCTTAAAAACCAAGCAACCAACCAAGCAACCAACCAACCAACAAATCATTTTTACGTAGTTAAGATGATAATTGATTTTGTTTTAAGGCGTATCAACCCTTTTCGGGTCACTTAACACCGAATTAAATTTCAAACAATTCAGTTTAATATGAGTATAATTTTAGTTTATAAACAGTTAAATGTCAAAATAGTTCTATTTCAAGCTATTCTGTTCAAGAAAGGTTCACAGTTTAGTTCTATTTGACCCATAGATAGGACCCTATCAAATGCTACCACTCTGGGTCAGAGATGACCTGGTAGCGATGGCAATGGAGAGGTACTCCGCTTTCCACAAAGCTTCCCCATTACTGGAACCTCACAATCAGATTGTTTAGTGTCATATCCAGGACACTTGTTGCGGGTGGGGGTCTTACTCATCTGCAGAGATGAAGTCAGTGTTCTACAACCCAGCCGACTTGACAACCAACAAACTAAGTACACACACACACACACACAGACACACACACACACACATATATATATATATATATATATATATATATATATATATATATATATATACAACAAAAACAAAAAGCCCAGTGGAAAGTGTTTTGCAAATTTTATTTTTTATTATTTCATATATTTTGCAAAAGTATCTTTTAGATCTAAAATATATATATATATATATATATTGAGAGAGAGAGAGAGAGAGAGAGAGAGAGAGAGAGAGAGAGAGAGAGGAGATAATTCTGAGTAAAATCGGAGAGGGTATTAGGTTCTATAGCTTTGGTGGGCGACTAGTCTAGGAGAAGGAAAACTGAATTCAAAGTTTGGTTTGGTCACTTGATTTAATGGCATATAAACCCTTGTAGGTTATTTAATGCCAAATCATATATATATATATATATATATATACTACCAGACAAAAGTATTTGGCCACCCTAAAAGAATTTTATATCTCATCCTAAAACTGTAATATTTAATGAAAATATTTTTGAGTGGTTGTATATATTCAGGGAAATAGTTATTTTTGCTTTTGTTCATTTTATTTCGTGATTTATTTTATTTTTATTTTTTATGTTTTTTTATATTTTCTTATTGTTTTTTCTTGTTGTTTTTCATGTTTTTTATTATTGTTTTTTTATTATTGCTTTATCTATTTTTTATTATCAATGTTTTTATTATTGTTTTATTATTATTCTATTATTTCATAATTTTATTATTATTTCATTATTATTATTTTTATTTTTATTGTTCTTTTTATTATATCTATTGTTTTTTAAAATTTCTTATTCACTCCCCTCAGCAACCAGTCTAAGAAAAAGAAAACTTTGAATTCAAAAATGCTATACTCCGCTGAAAAGTATTGACCTTGTGTCTCATTTTTCCCGTGGACGCGGAGTTGGATGAATATATCTCCATAATATTGTAGGGGATGTCTCGCGGCGCTGTGGCTAACGTGCTGAACTGCAACATTGTTGTAACAGTGTTCGAATTTTAGTTGTGCTCTTACGTTTAGTTTCGGATTAATATCCTTGTGAAAGATATAAACCATCTTATCTCTCCAGCTGTGGGTGAAGGAGAAGTGTTATTCGGCAAGAGTGGATTTGGCATTAAATAACCCGCAAAGGTTGATATGTCTTTTAACAAGGAGCTCAAACCAAACCAAACCAAACCAAACAAACCATAATACATCCTGTTACATTTTGAATTTCAATTGTCTTCTTTTTTGTCGAGAAATAATTCAATGGGTCTTTTCCCATGATTAAAATCATGTGTCCAATCATCTACATCTCCTGTTAGAAATGAAAAGTAAAAAGCAAAAAACAAAAAAGCCCCCCTCCGACCCCCCAAGTCACATTGGAACAACAACTAGGAGATGAGCGTTTTCCGAAAGATATAAATGACAATCATATGATTTGATGGGTCCCATCTGAATATGTCACGTGATGTCGGTGTTGATGTGTCTAGCTTGGTGCCATTATTGCCGAGTTGTCGGCTAAATGGTGGATTTCCTTCTGGGTGGCCATTTACAATGACATCTCTCCGGCGCCAAAGAAAAACCCAAGGAAAAAGGAAAGTTAATTTGCAGTCGAGTCTGGACATTAATGAATGTCAAAATGTCTAGTTTAATGTGCTTGAAGTTATTTTCTTTAAGTTTTTCGCCCGTATCATCGATACTGACATTATATATATATATATATAAGAGGTGAAGGACTGTGAAGAATGTATGAATGACTAAAAATAGAATCAACGATCCCAGGTAATGTTACTTAGAGGTCACGTTAATGCACTTGAGAAAAACACGAACCCGACTTTTCCTTCGAAGTGTTTTTTTTTTTATAAACCAATACAGGCACCACCAGGACTTACGAGATGTTTTCGTCATTGGACTATATGGTAAGCAACGAGAAAAGTATTGCGCAAATGAGTGTTTTGGGGATATATTTGCATTTGAGGTACAGATTTGTTTCTCTTACTGCAACGTTCGCATTAATCAGCAAAAAGAAGTCGAAATAAAGAATTCTGAACGCTATTTTATACTACAATACAAAATCTGTTCTACAAATATACAGTGTCACCTATAAATAAATATTAGGTGTTGCAGAAAAAGACTAAATATATAAATAACTTAGCACCTGTGTACTAATAGATTATTAACAAGTTTTAATCAAAAAGTTAATTTTCTTTTAAAATCATATATAGATAAGTAAAGTTGCCGACCTTTGTCGAGAGTGACACGTGTGGAGTTTGAAGGATTTTTAGGAAGTCAGTGGCTAAGGGCAAGGCTGTGTTGCTGTAAGATATCTGACTTCATATTTTGGTTATATTATTTTACCCCACGTTGACTGGCTGGCGCAATACCTTGCCCAAAGAAAGTCCAAAAGAAATATACAAAAAGAAAAGATAGAAACAGACAAGAGACGAAAACATTTCTTCCATACTTTCCTTTATTTACTTGGTGAATGGACTAACCAACGCTACGTCCCAAGACGTAGCGTGCTGCCCAAAACACCAGACAGTAAAATCGGTGTTGTCGGTTCGAAGTCACTACCCGAAAAAGAGGTCGGTTCACAGAAAACCTGAGTATTTATCTCTCTACACCGGCTCCAAATTCACCACTCCAAAATCCTTCTAATTTTGGTGCAACCGCTTCCCATTGGCTACTTTACTTTTTATTATTTTTCTTTTTTCTGATTTTAACCGGATGGATGCGTGGAGCCTTATGCGTGGCGACGCGTTTATACATTTTGTATCTGGCAGCCGACGAGTCAATATCCGGTTGGGAGTTTTACTGTTAATTCCTAAATCCCCACACACGAAGCCTCCTTTTTCAATAGCTACTACACTAAGGTGTAAGGGAGGCCGCCACCCCATTCCCTGGATTGCTTCACTTTACTCTTGATCCTTATCTTATAATGCTGAGTATTAAGGAAAGCGGCTTAAAGTACCATTTTTTTGAATATTTGGTATAACTCGACCTGGGATTGAAATCTGGTCTCTCGGACTATTGGTGAACATTCGATTCAATATATCGGTATGTTACTATATCTAATGAAACATTATACAATAAAAACGAATATGATTAAATATTCTTTATCCCTAAACTCTACAGAAATAACCAAAATATGGGTAGGTTTATCTCAAAATAAATACATTTCCAATAAATAAGTAATGTTAGCGACCATAGTCGAGGGTGACCCGAAGGCTCCCTTTTCGATAGCTACTACACCAAGGTGTAGGGGAGGGCGCTACTCCATTCCCTGGATTGCTCCACTTTACCCTTGAACCGTACCTTATAATGCTGAGTGTTAAGCAAGGTGGTATCAAGTTCCATTTTTAAAGTCTTTGGTATGGCTCGACATGGGATTGAACCGAGGTCTCCCGGGCCATTGGCGAACACTCTAACCGCTAGGCCAATGTCCGGTTTTAAAAAACGCCTACATTTAGGCAAAGGGAAACTGCTGCCTTCTGTAGTAATTTACTAAGCTTTTCGCTTAGATGTGGCACAAGGCCATATGAAAGGGGCACCCAGTGAGACTCGAACTCACTCGAATAGGTTTGGTAGTCGAGCTTGCTAACCATTACACCACCAATTATATTTTATATATAAAGTACCAATGATGTTGAGTTTGATAAAAATACCTAATATCTGTATTGCTGAGCGCTTTCTTGATCATTATCCATATATGTGAGCCATGCTCTCCGATCGGTCAGCTCCCATCTCCTCATTACACTTCAGTTCATTCTTCACTTTACTTCGCTTCCTCTCTGGTCGACCGTCTTGTTGCCTCGGTAACTCCAATATCTGCTTTATGTCGCCACCCTTGATCTTGTTCGTTGATGAGGAATGAAACACGACCACCATTTCACGAGCACATTTCACTTTTTATTTACTGACGACATTCCCCTTCATTACCCGCCCGGCCTTAACGGGGAATCAGTGAGAGCATGATGGAACAGTTAACCTCTCGCCTCGAAGTTTCTCACTGACTTATTCTTCTAACTCCAAAGCCATTTTGGTTATCTGACTGAAACCATCAAAAGAGAGCCGTGATCCCTGACTGACTTCCAGTTTAACATATGTCCATCAAACTTGCTGATTCTTGTATTTTTCCACTACTTTAACTGTTCAGGATCTAATCTGAATGCTACACAACTTGTCAAAAATAGATCTCACCAATTTATTTTATAACATCTGTTTTAATTGTATAATATTCCACAGAAGATAATAAAACCATTGGTATCATTGGTTGAGAAAAAAAATTGAATATTTCATTGTTAAGCGTGTACTTATTTATGGTCGGTATTGCGGTACTGTAAGACTTTTTTCTTCACTTCAACCTCCACGATAAACTACAAGATTTGTATATATATATATATATATACATATAAAGTACCTTACTTTTTGTCTTGTCCAGTTGGCTGGGGCTGTAGAATACACCGACTGTACCTTTGCAGCGAGGTAAGAGCCCTCCCCCCACTACTGTCCTGGATATGACACAAAACAATCTAATGGTGTAGTTCCAGTGATGCTGGAGCTTTGAGCACCCCTTCATTGCCATTGCTCTCAGGTCAACTCTGGCCCGGAATGGTAGCACCCGATAGAACCCTATCTATGAGTTAAATAGAACTAAACTGTATACTTATGCTAAAATGAATTGTTTGAATTTGAACTGTTTGACTAAACTGAATAGCTTGAAATAGAAATATTTTTCACTATTAAACTGTTTACTTACATTTAAACTGCGTACTTATGCTAAACTGAATTGTTTGAGATGGAAGTGTTTTGACATTTAACTGAGTGTAAACAAAATCTATACTTATACTAAACTGAATTATCTAAATTAGAACTGTTCGACTATACCGAATAGCTTGAAATACAAATGTTTTTGACAATTAAACTGTGTACTCATGCTAAACTGAATTGTTTGAAATAGAATTGATTATAATAATTATTTATTTAAAAATGAATTTGGCATTGAATACCATTCAAAGGTTGATATGCCATAAAACCCAAACAACCAACCAAAATTCCCTTTTGTCAGCATTTCAGATAGAAGTGAAAATATTCCATTTGTTACTAACAATATTAGTATTATTTTACCAGTCTCCTCAGATCTTCAAAATCTTGTAAGTATTCAAGCCGATTTTAATAATGCTGTGGTGTAGATGGTCTTGATTCTTCCCACGATCTCCAGTTTACCCTGTTTCTTTTCTAGGTTCTTTGGGACTATTCCAAAAACTCTAACTACTATTGGTATCACTGACACCTTCATGTTCCACTTTTAGATCTCTGACAAGGATCAGGTATTTCTCTACGCTTTTTTTATCTGCCGGGATCACAAAATCCCTTACATATCAATTTCATTTTTCTTTTTATTAAAAGTCGATCAGTTTTTTGGGATAGGATTTGAGGATCCATTGTAATATAATTAAGGATGGTAATGAATGACATTAGTTATTTATTTCATTTGTAGTTAGCAAGGAAAGTTTGTGTTAAAGTATAGGTTGCGATGAAAAGTCATTGGCGTGCACATGCTATGACCGGATATCAGCTCATGTCAAAATAGGGAATTGTTTTGAAATCTGCGGCAGACAATGTTTGACAAGCATTTTGAATGAAATGACAACTGATTTAAATGTCGTGTTTATGGAAAGTTTTTAATGACACTTGTACTTATCCTCATTAGTTAATAAGATAATTAATAATATATATGAGATAGTTGTTTTTTGCCGTCAGTTAGTTGAGTTAGTTGGTTCGGAATTAGAGGGTGGAAGCTGCGCCAGGAAGATTCGGATCCAGAGAAGCGAACGGCACCTTAGGGCAGGGTTTGTTCGGGGTGAAGAAAGTGAAATCGGTGTTTTGATCGGTCGCCTCTCACGAATTAGACATGACTTAATCCTTTCATTCTATCTCTCGTTTCATTGACAACTTCTGTCAGAAAATAAACTTTCGTATTCAAAACAGCGGGTTAGCTTTGTACTTTGAGAAATTTAACACCTACTGCCATGTCGGTGAGGTAACGTTACACCATTTGCATTTCAAAATCCAAGAGAATTTTGGGCCTCTATTCTTTCTCGGACAGATTCTGGTTTGTTTATATACCATATATCTGTTATGTTTTGACCTGTTGACCCGGCCAAAAATGCCATTCAAGGTAATGCGCCGGAAGGAGGTGACACATTCTGGTGGCAGTTATGAGAGGAATTCGCGTGGGCGGAAATTGGCTGATGAAATGGGACGAGGTAAAAAAAGATCCCATTATACTCTCATAGACTGACGCACCGGAAGAGAGTGGCCTCTGAACTGGATGACAGTTATTTCCGCTCGATGACGATCATACAGGCATTCCAAAGAAAGCGGAAGTGACACATCCCGGTCCCCAGATATCGGAAGTAGTCGTGGAGGCGTGTCCATATCAGCGCGTGGGAGTTTGAAGGTAATATAAGGCCGACGAGTTGAGTTCCGGCCAGTTGAGTTCAACGAGAGCACAGACAGGCGAGTATAGTTGAGGACAAGCAGTATAGTTGGAGACGGACATAGACGCGTTGTAGTAGGAAAAGCCAGCACCCCGGAGAGTGGACTCTCAATGCTCGGTTGAGCAACCATGGAGAACGAGAAAGACACAACGCTGACGGCCATAACTACGGGGTCAAAATATTTCAGTAATGTTCGGTCTCCAGCTCTCTCTCACACGCAAACTTGGAACAACCCTTTCGAAACTTACAAATAAAGATGTGAGGTAAAATATTTTATAAAGAAGTCTTCCTGCGTCTTCCTTGCATGCGTCGTTTGTTCTTGCGCCTTTATCATTGTGCGTCTGTTTAATTATTTATTGTGCCGTTGTGATGCTGCATGAACATGTATATGTGTATATAAGCATATTTATTATGTGAGTATATAACATATCAATATCGTCACTTTTGAGTCTTTTGCGCAATTTTTTTCCTTCCCCACCAGTCATGTCTGTTTTTGTATTCCTTTTGCACATGTTTGTCATGCTTATATTTAGTAAGGAGTAAAAGTTTCTAATTAGTATTTCGTTGTGGTCTCCGTTATATCGAGAATTTTGATTATTAAAAATGACACTTAACGCAAAGGCAAACGGCACAAAATTATCATTCAGCGTTCCATGGTAACATCAATATTTCTATTTAGAAATAAATGAAGATTTCTAATTTGTATTTCATATCGGTTTCCGTTATATCGAGTATTTCAATGATTAAAAAGTTACATTTAGCGCAACGATAGATCTCATGAAACAACCATTCGTTTTGAAATTCTCGATATAATAGAGACAGCGAAAATGCTAATCAGTATTTCACTCCTTGAATAAAAGTACCAATATAATCATCAACTGTCACAAAGCAGAAACTAAAAGTTGCGTCGAGTTTTGATCATAAAAGGATTAGAAGGGATTTTTGCTATTTTCGTTGTGTTTGCAAACCAAATCTTGACCGGTTACCCGGCGATAACGGGTATCTTAGCTACTATATATATATATATATATATATATGTGTGTGTGTGTGTGTGTGTGTGTGTGTGTGTGCGTCTGTGTGTGTTTTGTTGTGAGTCTGTTGCCATAAATATACCATAGAGTCACAGAGAGGTACAAAGAAATTTATTCCCCGTTTGTTTAACAGAATGGATCTAAAATGACGAATGTTTTATGGCACCAGGCTTGATCTAATGTTTGGCTAAGCTATGAAATGAAGACCTTTTCAGGCCATTGCTTTAATATTTGGGCATTGCCGGCAAGTACTGAACACGTTGAAAGGAGAAAGACATGATTGAAAAAGGTGCTGTCCGTTTGGATTTGGCAAAGTTATTTGCTTAGAGTTCTTAGTGGGTGTCATTAGGTAAAATCTAAGTGCTTCTTTTACCTTAAACAAGCGCAAAATACGTTTGTACATTGAGCGGTTCTACGGATATCTATCTATCTATCTATCTCGTAGTGTAATGGTCATCATCATAGGTTGTTTGGTTGTTTGGGTTTTATGGCATATCAACCTTTGTAGGTTATTTAACGCCAAATCCATTTTTATGCAAATAGCCAATTCTATTTAAAACAATTCAGTTTAGCATGAGTACACAGTTTAATTGTCAAAAACATTTCTATTTCACGCTATTCCGTTTATTTAAAAAATTCTAATTCAGCTAATTCAGTTTAGAATAAGTATAGATTTTGTTTACACACAAATGTCAAAACAGTTCTATATTAAAAAATGCAGTTTAGTATAATAGGAGTTTAATGTCAAAAACAGTTCCATTCCAAATAATTCAGTTTAGCATAAGTACGCAGTTTAAATGTAAGTACAGTTTGAGAGTGAAAAACATTTCTATTTCAAGCTATTCCGTTTAGTCAAACTGTTGTATTTCAAACAATTCAGTTTAGCATAAGTATGCAGTTAGTTCTACTTCTAGTTTTAACCCATAGATAGGGCCCTATCAGGTGCTACCATTCTGGGACAGAGTGGACTCGGAAACAATAGCAATGAAGAGGTGCTTCACATTCCTCAAAGCTCCAGCATCACAAGAACCTCACCATCAGATTGTTTAGTGTCATATCCAGGACAGTCGTTGGGGGGGGTCTTACCCCTCTGCGGAGGTGCAGTCAGTGTATTCTACAGCCCCAACCGACTGGGCAAATCATCGTAGGAAATGGACATAGCGACCTTGAGTTCAAATCCTGGATTAGGCTATTTGCATTTCACATAGCACTAATACCATTGAGAAAGGTATGAATCCAGCAATTTCCCCTCCGGCGAAATGCTAAAGGCTGATTGAGCTCTTTAACCTCGGTACGGCAACTGGTTGGGGAGGTGGGGAAGGAATACTTCGAATTCTAACCTCATTGAAATTGACCTTGTGTCGCATCCTGCTCATGCAGTGGGTTTCAGTAAATACATGTCCACCTCAGCTCTTCTCAAGAATAGAGTACTCCTGATAGCTGCTAACGTATATGTAAAAAAAGTTTTGCGTAAAAAGTTCCTTCACTTATGCCAAGAATGACGATGGCTATGGGATAAGTCTGACTGATGTAAAATCAGCCGGGGTCTGATCCCAGCTTGAAGTATCTCGGAAGTCTAGCCACACTGAAGAGTTGTGATTCAACGAAACAGTCTGTCAGTGGATGTATATGTTTTATCGAAAGTTAAAAAAAAATAACACGTAACTTTTATATCAAATAATATTTCATTTTTCCTCACTCCTAGCCGCAGATGAAGAAATTTCTTATAAAAAGCAATGAAAATTAGAATAAAAGACACTGCAACAACTACTACTGAGTAAATAAATGTAGCTTCAAGTAACTATTACCAATACACATAATTTACTGTTATATGACTTCAAGTATTCCTATCTAATACTAATAATCGACCAAGTGTTAATAACAAAAAATCACCCAAAAAAACAAAGCATCCCCCCCCAAATTGCTCTCTAGGGAATTTTTTCCTTCCGGCTGAACACAGTGTGAAAATAAAATGAAGCGAAAATACTTGGACCTTGCTAGAGAACCAAAAAACAGTGGAATATAAGAGTTACTGGTTGGTTGGTTGGTTGGTTGAAAGTGTTTTATGGCATATCAAACCTTATCGGTTATATGATGCCAAATCCTGTTTATACTTATATATTAAATATATGTGATTTGTAAACGAATAGCTTCTTGGCAACATTATTTTTGAACGTGCCAGATCTTAGTTTACACATGTTTCAAGGCTTTCAGTGTAATGCTAATAATTCAATTTAACATCTGTAATTTGTTTGCACACAGTTAAATGGTTTCAAGTTTAGAAAATGATTGAATGTTTTTATTTGACCAATGAAACTCCTGAAGAACGCTAAAGGACGTATCGGCTGAAACGTTGTGAATATAAGAATGAAGACAGTAGTCCGAATATTCTAAGGGATAAAAAGAAAAATGCAATTACCAGTGATGGAAACTATTTCCAATTGATTGAAGTAAAAACTATTTTAGTTCCACTTATCACTTATTGGGAGTTCGATCCTCTATTGAAGTACCTAGAGCCATCTTTTGTTCAAAGGGAAAGTGAATTATTTAGAGACACGCTGCAAGTGAGTATATTATCTTCGACAAATTATGGGCTTGTAGCAAGGCAGATCAATACACATTCAAACAAGAATTTTCCAATATCGATAATTGTCTTTTATTTACTGGGATCATCTCGTGGTATCAAAAAGTGATATGTATACAGTATTTAGCAAAAGTTTGGAAATCTTTGTTAATTTTACGCTGCTATGAAGATTCTTGGTACTTTAGAAAAATAAGCTTTAATTGAATTTACAAAAGAATTCCGTTCTTTCTATTCTCTTTATTTGACATTTTCTCGGCAGTCTTTAAATTTAAGAGTTAAGCGGCTTTTAATTCAATTTCGTCAACAATCATCGAGTAATTTGACTCCTCGTGTGGTACAATGGTTAGCAAGCTTGGCGAGCTGGCCATTGATAATATGATGAAGATAGCCATAGTTGTCTCTCCTTATTTAAAAAAAGGACCACTTTAACTTACACCAGATTACAGTCCATAGTGAGTTCGACTCTCACAGAGTGCTTTATGTTTCTGTCCTTGCACTAAGCGAAATAAACAACAACAAACCTCTGGTAATCAGGCACCTCATGTAGTGTAATGGTTATCAAGCAATGTTAGCTGATCATTTATAATGAATTTGTCTCTCACTGAGTGCTTCATGATTCTAACCTCGGTAAATGACAATAGACCGCAGGTGGTTCTGTGGTTCGCTAAGCAAGTAAACACTTGATAGTGAATTCGATTCTCATTCGGTGACCCATGCTTCTGGTCTTGTGTTAAACTTTATTTGATTGTTTGGTTTGGTTTTATGGCATATCAACTCTTTGTTGATTATTTAATGCCATATTCTTTTTATACATATATATAAATATGATCAATATCTTAAAACGAGTCCTGACAAATTTTTTCCATAGAGTTAAATGGTTTCTATTTAATACGAATACACTGTTAAATATGAAAACAGTTCTTCTTCAAAACTTCAGTTTAGCTTAAGTACACAGTTTTTTGTTTGCACACAGTTAATCATTTGTTTAAATACATTTTTTGTTCACACTCAGTTAGATGATCAAATTGTTCTATTTCAATCAACCCAGTTTAGCATGAGTCAACAAAGTTAAATAGTTCCAAGTATTGCTATATGTCACTAATAATTCAATCAAACATCAGTCATTTATTTACATACAGTTAAGTGATCTCACAGTTTAGCATAAGTACACTGTTTAAATCTCAAACAGTTCTATTTGACCCGTAGATAGGACCCTATCAGGTGCCACTACTCCGGTTCAGAATGGACCTGGGAGCGATGGAAATGAAGGTCATCTCCGCATTCCCCAAAGCTCTAACATTACTGAAGCCTCGCTATCAGATTGTTTAGTGTCATATCTAGAACACTCGTTGGGGGAGTCTTACCCCTCAGCAGAGATGCAGTCGGCGTATTCTGCAGCCCCAGCCGACTGGGCCACTCGTGTTTAGTAAATGATAACAAAACTAGGCTTAGTAAATGATAACAAACGTCAGGTCACCGGAAATCTAGTGTTGTGTAATGAGTTGCTAGCTATTCTAGCAGATAATTGTAGGTTCGAATCTCCCTGGGTGTCTCATACTTCTGGCCTTGTTTCAAACACGGGTCAGCTTAAGTTTTAAACAAGTCTTTGATGTTGAAAGAGACGTAATCATGGGTTTGGAATGCAAAGTAAAACAGACAATTCGGTGTGTCCTCGTGGCGTAATGGTTAACGAGCTGGCTGTGATCTGGAAGTAAGCAAGTTCGAACTCTACAGGCCCTATTATGTTCACCTTCGGAATAATACTTTGGTGATAAAAAGCCTCATGAAGTATGTAAGCAAGTGAAGATATGATAATTGATAGTATCAAAAATTTATATTCCACATGGAAGGTCCTTTTTTTGGTGTTGATTGAAGAGGGTTATATTTTCTGCAACCAAAAGATTAGGCAACAGAGTTGGACAACTAATTTAGGAGAAAGAAAAGCTCTGAATTCACAACCTGAGGAGTGGTGTTTAGGAGAATCTGTAACACGTTAGTGCATCATTCTTCTTTAATTAACTTATCCAATAAGTGTTGCTAGTTCTACTCAGACAATCACTGCAGTAAACAAATTACCTTTGTAGGTTGTCCAACGGTCGATGAACAGTTGGCCCATTAATACGTCAAAACCGAGCGTAGAATATATATATATATATATATGTGTGTGTGTGTGTGTGTGTGTGTGTTAATATGTGTGTGTGTGTGTGTGTGTGTTAATATGTGTGTGTGTGTGTATGAGTATTTGTGTGTGTGCTTTTTTCTAAGTCTTCATTAGAAATTTCTCTTTATTTCTTTGTCTGAAGATACAGATCTAACATTTCTAAAAAATATAGGGTCTGCTGAAATAATTACAAAAAATATGAATAATTTTTAAAGGTTTTTATTCTATATATATATATATATATATAGGGCAAAAATAGATAGTGAAAAAACTAAACCATTTCATATTATTGCCCCAAATTTTAATGAAACTTCAATGGCCCACACTCACATAGGAAGTGATTATTTTCCTTGATCATTGTTGCCAAATTTCCCTTAGTTATAGCGAAATGTCATAATTTTCTATAAAAAAAAAAATTCTCAGAAATACCAAAAAAAAAATGAAATTGAAATTTTCTATTCTTTGATTTGATATTCTGATTTGTGATTAGTCCTTTGCTAATGGTTAGTAAGCAGTTATCTGAGTTTCGAAAAGGTCATATTTGGTCAATCAATGATAGTGAACTGTCATTTCGCGATATCACAAAGAAATTGAATGACCATCATTAATCAACTGACGTTTTCCTCAAAACATGAAATTCTTGATAAATTGTCCTAACTTGTCCTTAACTACATCAATTGTCATCAGTTGTCTAAAATAACATTTTTTCTTAATAGCTGTTTGTTTTTACCCAATACTATATAAACATATATAAAGAGGAAGTTAGTTAGTTTGTCCGTTAGAGAAATGAATACGATAGCAGATAGAGGTATATTTTGACGAGAAAATTAATGATTATATTAATATTTACATTAGAGTTCATCTGAAGTTAGTGAAATTAATTTATCGGAAGCGGAGTTTCTTCCTAGCAGCGGTCGTGTTCATACTGCAGTATGGATGCACTACATGGACGCTAACAATATGTATGGAGAAAAAGCTTGACAGCAACTACACACGAAAACTATCAAAATTAGACGAACCAGACATGTCGGACACTGCTGGAGAAGTAGGGACAAACTCATAAGTTATGTACTCCTGTAGACCCCTTCATATGGACGAGCGAAAGCAGGACGACCAGCTCGAACCTACATACAGCAGCTCTGTGCCGACACGGGATGTAGTCCTGAAGAACTACCGAAAGCAATAGACAATAAGGAGGGGTGGTGAAAGCGGGTCAGGGATATCCGTGCTGATAGCGCGACATGTTGATGACGATGGACTTTGTATTAGAACCATTCTGAAACTAAATTTTCTTTTCGTTCCAGAAGTTCGAAGCTAAATATTATGAGTTTAACTTTTGGAAATAAAGCATTCAAAATAATTTTAAGTGAATGAATAAAGAAATAAAAAGATTAATTTTATTTCAATTAATAAAGAAAACTTTTATTCCATTTATATTCATTTTATGTGTTTTCCTTCGTAAAAAAATTCAAACGTCTTATCTATCTTAATAGATATATCGTAGAATGATTCCATTTCCCTACTTACAAGAAGATTATTCTCAATAAATACTGAATAAAAAGATTACAAAAATCAATACCTCAGAAAATACACGATATTCTTAATTTAAATCAAAATAACACTTTCTTTTGGAGTATCTATGCTAGAAGTATTTCCTTCATCTTTCCTCGTGTTATAGAGTCGAACTCCTTGGAGAAATCGACGAACAAAAGTGTTGCCTCGTGATTTTTTGTACGTACTTCTTTGATGATTCGACGAATAGTCACCAGCAGTGAAGTTGTTGATCGATTTCTCCGAAATTCGTTCTGACTTTTCTCAACTTTAGGTCAGATACGATTTAAAAGCAGGGGGTTATAAACTTTATTGAAATAATACTGAAAGCAGCACCCCACAAAACAATGGCTCTACGACAACTCACCTCCTATCTCACAAAACCTCTAAGTACGACAAGCAAGACAGGCTGGAAACTACTGGAGAAGCAGGGACGAACTAATAGGTAATCTTCTCCTGTAGACTCTCACACATAGACACATCATTGCTGGCAAAAACTCACATTTATCAACCATGTGTAAACACCAGAGGCTGCAAGAAGCAAAGAGAGAGAGAGAGAGAGAGAGAGAGAGAGAGAGAGAGAGAGAGAGAGAGAGAGAGAGAGAGAGATTGATTAATTATTACTATAGATTCAGTTAAATTCTATTTATTCACATATAGTCTCATTAATAGAAAAGATTGATAAATTAAAACAGACTCAAGCACGCCATTCTGTCTCTTTAAACATCTGTCGAAGATATATACGTACATTATTTAAAGAAGAAAACGCTGTTTCTCTTACAATAGAACCAAAATATTTCCGGGTCTGTTCCATAAACTATTTCATTTCTTTTTTTTTTTAAATCAGAAAACTTATTTACAGTTTATTTTATGAAAATATTGTTTTGCTTTTTCCATGTTAAAAATGTCTTCATTGGTCTAGATTATTTTTTTAGTTGAAATAAACATTGAAAATTATTATCTTATTTTGCAAAACTGAAACAAAACAAATAACAATCATAAAAAAAAAATATGGCATTTGAGGAGAAATAGCAGAGACAGGTACACTATACGTTAAGTGAATGCTGCAAGCTATTCCAAGCTTAGGAACAGTTGTACAACGGGAATTGTGCAAAATATTTAGCTTCGGTGAGGTAGACAATTGATATCATAAATTGAATTATCATGACCAGTTCTCTGCATTCTATGGTCGCAGGTTCGATCTCTAGTTGGGTAGATCACGGTGTACATTGCTGATAAGACTTAATAAGGTCGAAACACCCATCCAGTGGTTGCATATGTCACACGCAGTGCTTCCCGGATTTTCTGGTCATAGTAATTCAATTTATAATATATAATTCCTTTATCTAAAAATGTATGTCTATTTCTTTGCCCATGAGGTTATGATTACGCGGATGCATATCTTCAATCTTCTTGGTAAGACGTAGCCCTGAAGGTGACCATGTCTTCTGTAAGAGTTCGGATGTAACTACAAGACACATCAGGTTAATTAGCCCCACATTTATCATGACTAGTTAATTTGGCATCACATGTGTGCGATGTGTAAATGTAGCTCAGTGGTAGAGTTTCCGCTCTGCATTCTGTGGTCACTGGTTCGATCTCCGGTGGGGGAGATCACGGTATACACTACTGATTCGACCTAATAAAATCGAAACAGCTGTCCAGTGGTTGTGTATGTCACGCGCAGTGCTTGCTGAATTTTCTGGTCATAGTAATTCAATTCATAGTATATAATTCCTCTATTTAAAAAAAATGTATGTTAATTGATATCAGTTCAAAAGATGTCCCAGAAAAAAATGTCGGAATTGTTGGGTTTCGGTTAAATTTGCCGGACACACAGCGAGATGAGTTCACAGAAAAGAAAAAAGTTAAACTCGTGGTCCAAAGAGCTGCCACTCACTTTGTGCATTTAAGCTTCCCTCTAGACAGGTCTCAGTTCCGGAAAACGTTGTCTGTTACTTTTGAGTCAGTGAGGGAAACATCATATTGTTTCATAAATCGTTGCCCACCCTAGATGGGGTGTTGCGGTTTCGCAAGTTATAAGATTTAAGTCCCTTACTTGTCTATCATCGATCCAATGGGAAGAGGGTTTGCCAATAGCCTGGAAGACCAGGGTTCAATTCAAGGTCGAGACACACCGAAGACTCAAAATAGTACTTGATGCCTACTTGCTTACAACTTAACATTATAAGGTACGGATCAAGGGTAAATGGAGTAATCCAGGGAAAGGAATAGTGCCCTCCTCTTCACCACAGTGTAGTAGCTATTGAAAAAGGAGCCTTCGGGTCACTCTCGACTAAGATCACCAAATTTACTTTACTTACTTTACTTCGCTTGTCCATTGCCGGTCACTAACTTGTGACGATACCCTCCTCGGCCCCCGTTACATCAACTTCTTCACCATTTCACTTCTTGGCCGGTGATCATCTTACGGTTCCGATAGGCGTATCGTACATTTCTTTACGGCACAAGAAATACAATCAAGGGAGTGGGAGAAAAAGAACAAAGAACAAACGAGGGCTTCGGTTAACTCAAAGTGCAAGAAGAGAAGTTATGTAACACTCTGCATTCCCTGTAGAGTAACGCTAGCGTTTATTTCTAGCGAAAATTCTACTAAGCTCGAGGAGTATTGCCTCATCTTGACTGGTCTTCCCTCACTGCTGCTGGACTCTCTCTCATGCCGACTAGTCGCTTCTCACGTCCGGTTTCGACTCCATCTGCCACTTTCCGTCGCTAACTCCTTCTCTGAGTTCTTTTTCCAACTCCTACTCGCGTTCCCTTGCTTACTTCCGGTCACGTCGAGATCTCGAGTCCAAACTCTTTGTCTGGTCTCGCGCCAAAACAGACAAAGGAAACGTCTGCTTGGCGGACCACCTACATAGTGTCACAAACTGACGGACTGTGATCAGAATTAACAAATAAATAAACAAATAACAACAATAACAATAACTTTTCATAAACAGCTCTCTTGGTTTCGTTTGGTTTGCTTTTATGGCATATCAACCATTGCAGGTTATTTCATACCAAATCATCTTTATACTTGCATATTAAATATATATGATTTGGTTTGGTTGGTTTTATGGCATATCAACCATTGTAGGTTATTTAATACCAAATCCTTTTTATATTAATGAAATATATGATTTCAAAACACAATTTGTTGATAACATTTTAAAATGAGATTGTGCTCATTTTTTCTAAAAACACAGTTAAATAGTTTCACTTATTTCAATCTAATACGAATAATTCTATTTTCTATTAATCTTTTATTTGCACACAGTTAAATGTTTTCAAGTATTGCTATGCTTCTCTGACAATTCAATTAAACATCAGTCACTTGTTTACACATAGTTAAATGTTCAAACAATTCTATTTCATACAATTCAGTTAAGCATGTCAACCAAGTTAAATAGTTCCAAGTATTGTCATATATCACTAACTATTCAATTAGACATCAGTCTTTTGTTTACGCATAGTTAAATGATCAAACAGTTCTATTACAAGCAATTCAGTTTAGTATAAGTCATTTTTTTGTACTCAGTTTAAATTTCAAAGTTCACAGTTTAAATGTCAAACAATTCTATTTGACCCATAGATAGGACCCTATCAGGTGCTACTACTCCGGGCCAGAGAAGACCTGGGAGCGATGGCAATGAAGGGGTACTCTGCATTCCCAAAGCTCTTACTTTACTGGAGCCTCACCATCAATTTTTTTAGTATTATCATTTTTACCAACCCCTCCGCTCGGGCAGAATATGACACAAGGTCAATTTTTAAGCGGAGTTTAACAGGTTTGAATTCAGAGTTTTCCTTCTCCTATACTTGTTTCCTCACCAAGGCTGAAGAACCTACTATTTACCCATAGCTGGAGGGAGAATAATTGGATTCATACCTTTCCCAATGGTATTAGCGCTATGTGAAATGCAATCAGTCTCGTCCAAGATTTGAACTCGTGTCGCCGTGTCCATTTCCTACGACGATAACCATTACACCATTTCTTTTATTGACAACGTCCTGTCAATCTGACAATTTTCTTACACGTGTCTCTGGCAAGAGTCTCGTCACTGGCAATCAAAACCGGAAAATGTTAATGGAGAATAAAGTGGATTCCGTGACAAAGGTCACGCTTGTCTGATTTTTGGATAGCTCAAATTTGCTTCTCATGAAATCAAATAAGCCTTAGGTTTTTAGATTGCAAATTTAAAAACATCATTAGCTTTCCTTTCTTTTTTTTTCTGCCTCCTTTGTGAAGAAAATTTTTATAAAATCAAAATTTTTTGTATAATGCCTCTCCCTCTCTCTCTCTCTCCCTAAAAATATTCACCCCCTGCACCAACGCGAGAAATTGATTTTCCATTTGGGTAATTCTCCCGAGATTCTTTGTTATAAGAATTTGTACGTTTCTTGGAAAGTGATTCTCTTCAGAAGCCACACTTTGCATATGTTGTTAATCTTAATTTTCTTTCTTTTTTTTCTTTTTATCGTTCAATCCTTCGACGTGATTCCTCTATTCAAGATCTTTGAATAGTTTTTTTCTGTTTGATATCCTGGAAAGCAGTTTTAACCGAAAGAAGAAGAAGAAGAAGAAGAAGAAGAAGAAGAAGAAGAAGAAGAAGAAGAAGAAGAAGAAGAAGAAGAAGATTCCATCACTGACAGATCTGGTTAAAAGGTTGATTTCAGGAGCGTAAGAATATACCCAGAGGCTCGGGACAAGGCAGCTGGATGTGTTCTAGTCTACAATAGAAGATCCAAATTTACTGAAAATTGAAGGGGAGAGAGAGAGAGAGAGAGAGAGAGAGAGAGAGAGAGAGAGAGAGAGAGAGAGAGAGAGAACAAATCTATTTTTCCTAATACATTCAAAAGTTTCTCCAATGAGAATTTTATGTAAAAATTTTGCACACTGTATATATTTACCAACCCTTTCACACGGGCAGGATATGACACCAGGTCAATTTTAAGCGGAGTTTAACAGGTTTTTATTTAGAGTTTTTCTTCTTTGAGAATAGTTGCCTAATCAAGGCTAAAGAGCCCAATCTGTCTTACGGTTTGCCCATACTTCGAGGTAGAATAGCTGGATTCGTACCTTTTCCTATGCTATAAGCGCTATGTGAAATACAAACAGTCTCCTCCAGGATTCAGTCTCCGTGTTCATTTCGGACTCTGTTCTTCGTTGACTTTTCTTCTGCAGTCCATTTTCTAACTCACTTAAAAACTGCCTTCTGCGATCATTTAGCTCAGTATCAAATAACATACAATTTATAGAATTTATATTATTATAAGTTGATTTGTGGATTCGAATCAGAGTGTAGTATTTGTACAATCTGACCCAGATCCTCGGATTGTGCTTCCTGGTAGTTCGGTTCAATTTAGCTGTATATATGCTCTATCCGAGATATGTTGCCAAAAATACATTGCTGTCAGAAAAAAGAAAAACCTATTTATATTACCCTATAAATTCATTATCTATCTATCTATCTATCGTGCTAGCTAGCTAGCTATCACACTGGAACGCAGACTTTAAAAATGAGAAAATGTTCATGTTTATCTCAGACTGTCCATATTTATTTATCCCATTCTATCTATTTACATATTTAAGTCTGTACATTTCTCTCTCTTGCTGTCTGTTCATATCTATCTATCTATCTATCTATCTATCTATCTATCTATCTATCTATCTATCTATCTATCTATCTATCTCAGTCTATTCATATATATCTACCTATTTAAGTCTATTCATTTCTCTCTCCCTATCTTTCTCTCTCTATCTCTCGTTTGCTGTCTGTTCATATCTATCTATCTATAAATCTTCATACAACAGCGCAGACTCTCAAAAATTTGAAACCTTTCAAATTTACAGCCCTACCCACTCACTCTGTTCGATAATTGTCTTTGAATATAAAGTAAACAAAAGCATAAAATCAATATAAGTGATGACGATTGAGAGTTTTTCCCACGAAAACTGTTCAATATGTCTAGTATTACCGCCAGACAATCCCAGCCCCCGCAAATCTACGCCGCTCAGCATACCCGCCCTATCCTACCTCTACAACCAACTCTGCATATTCTTCATTAAAGTTTTGAACCCGGTAATTTGATCTTGAATTGAATAATTAAGAATCTCCACTCCATTGGAACTCATTATCTTCGCTCTTGTCTTGTTCGCTGTGCGTCCGATCACTCGTAATTGATTGGTATTCTAACCATCCATTTTTCAACGAAGTACTCCAAGAAAGCAATAGAAAGAATGCATAAGTAGCTGTGAAAGAATAAATAGAGAAAAAAATATGAAACCCCCACCCCAAAAAAAAGAAGAGAAAAACAGAAGATAAAGTAAGAAGCGGTGGTGGTGAAAGAAGGCAGAGAAAGGGGATAGAGAAGATAAAAGAGAAAGCGAAAGAGAACGGGAAAGAAAAAATAATAAATTATTAAATAGAAAAGGGTAAATTAATGAAGGCAGACAAAGAAGATGTGAAAAAGATGTGTAGAAGATGTGTAGAAGATGGGAAAGAGTAAGCTCTGAATTAAAACACAGGAAAGAGATTTAAAAGAAGGAAAGGATAAGATATCCAGAGAAAAAAAAGGTATAAAAAATAAGTATAGAAGACGAACGAATGAGAAAGAGAAAGAAAGAAAAAGAAGAAAAAGAAAGGCTGTACAAGAAAGAAGAAAAGAAGGAAAGAATGAGCTACCAGAGAAATGGAAAAAGACCATTAAAGAAGATTTAAAAATTAGTATATATATATATATATATATATATATATATATATATATATACGAAAAGAAAAAGAAAATCATTGAGCAAAAAAAGAAAAAAATGAAGAAAAATTGGCGTTAAATAAGAAGAAAACGTATAAGAAATGAAAGAGTTTGAAATGAAAGAAAACTGAAAAAGGAAAGGTGTAGCAAAAGAAAGAGAAAAAGGAAAATGAACGTAGATGAAGTTATAGAATATGAAAGAGGAAGAAAACGGAGAAAGTGGATCAAAAGAAAGAAAGAAAGAAAGAAAGAAAGAAAGAAAGAAAGAAAGAAAGAAAATTTATAGGGGAAGAAAGAAAAAGCGTAAAAGAAGGCAGATGAAGTAGGTATAGAAAAGGAAAGAGAGAGGAAAAAAGAAAGAAAGATGGTGAAGATGGGGAAGATGAATGCAAAAAGAAAGAGCAAGAAAGGAAACAAAAGAAAAAAAAAACAACACAAAAGAAAAGAAAGAAAAACCAGAAGAAAAAATTCAAGAGAGTAAAAGAAGAAAAGAAATATTCATTAATAGAGGGAAAATCAGAAAAATGAAAGAAGGTATCGATGAAAGAGTAAGAAATAAGTGAAATCTCGAAAGAAAAAGCAAGCAAGAAAGAAAGAAAGAAAGAAAGAAAGAAAGAAAGAAAGAAAGAAAGAAAACGCAGAAAGGATGGTAAAAGAAATCAGATGAAGGAGGTAGAGAAGATGAAAGTAAGCTGAAAAAGGTGGAACACAAGAAAGAAAGAAAGAAAGAAAGAAAGAAAGAAAGAAAGAAAGAAAGAAAAAAGAAAGAAAGAAAACGCAGAAAGGATGGTAAAAGAAATCAAATGAAGGAGGTATTGAAGATGAAAGTAAGCTGAAAAAGGTGGAACACAAGAAAGAAAGAAAGAAAGAAAGAAAGAAAGAAAGAAAGAAAAAAGAAAGAAAGAAAACGCAGAAAGGATGGTAAAAGAAATCAGATGAAGGAGGTAGAGAAGATGAAAGTAAGCTGAAAAAGGTGGAACACAAGAAAGAAAGAAAGAAAGAAAGAAAGAAAGAAAGAAAGAAAGAAAGAAAACGCAGAAAGGATGGTAAAAGAAATCAGATGAAGGAGGTAGAGAAGATGAAAGTAAGCTGAAAAAGGTGGAACAGAAGAAAGAAAGAAAAAAGAAAGAACGAAAGAAAGAAAGAAAGAAAGAGAGGAGAAAGTAAGTGTGATTAGATAAATGTTTAAAAGTAGAACGTATAAGAAATATGAAGAAAAAAAGACTGTCGAAGAAAAGGTAGAGCCAAAGAAAAAAGTCAGAGAAAAGAGAAAGAAAAGTAAAAGAACAAATTATGAAAGATAAAAGAATACGAAAGAGAGAGAAAAAAAAAGGGGAGATAAAAAGAAGGAAAGACAAGACAATGTGACAGAGAGAGAGAGAGAGACAGAGACAGAGAGAGAGACAGAGAGAGAGACAGAGAGAGAGAGGTGGATGGTAAAATAAGGCTGAGGAAGAATTTTAAAAGATAAAAAAGTAAGAAAGAGAAAAAAAATAGAAAAGAAAAAACTGGACCAAAAGAAAAAAAAAGGAGAAAAAAAAAAGAAATAATTGTAAAAGAAAGGAGAATAGAAGATAAAGAATAAGAAAAAGAAAGTCTGAAGAAGATGAAGATTGAGAAAAAGAAGAAAAGGAAGGAGACAAAGAAAGAAAATCAGAATGGGTGGTAAATAAAGGAGGGGGGGGGTAAATAAAGAAAAGAAGATGAAAGATAAGAAAATAGAAAAAAAGAGAAAGAAAGGCAGATGATACAGATTGAAAAAGAAATAAGAAAAAGAAGGAAGAAAAGAAAAAAGTAGAAAGGAGTGTAAAAGAAGTGAGGTTCTAGTGAAGAATAGATGATGAAAGAGTAAGACAAAGAAAGTCTGAGAAAAAGAACGGAAAAAAATTCAGTGAAGAAAAAGAAGTAAGAGAAATACAAATAGATACAATGAAACACTAATAAGAAAGAAAGCAAAAAAGAAAGAAAGAAAGATAGAAATAAATAAATCTGTAAATAAAAAATAGAAGTGGAAAAAATAGATAGATAGATAGATAGATAGATAGATAGATAGATATTCACGCACAAGAAAAAAATAATGAATAGTCGAAAAGAATTAAAAAAAAAAAACAATGAAAGAAAGAAAGAGAGAAAGAAAGAAGTGAAGCAAAAATAGAAAAGAAAGATGAATTCTGAGAAGAAAAGGAATAAAAATAATCAGACAATAATAAAGATGATAAAAAATAAATTTAAAAAGAATTATTTACTATTTTCTTCGGGCGAAATTCTTAAGAGAAGGAACGGCTCACCACTTCTTTTTTTGTTCACCTCCGTCGAGAGCATTATTTTTTATTGCCCAAGCATTATCAATGCCAAGTTCATCTGCGTAAAGTTTTCAGTTTTTAGTATGTCTGACAATGGGTTATAATTGTACGTTTAGCCTAGTAGTAAGGCGTCAGGGCTAATGTGTGAGGCAAATTAAACTTATTCTACAAACCTTGGATTTAAAATGACTTTATAGTTATCGTCTTAAAAAGTAACGTTTAAATCCTGCAGGAGGCTGAGTCTCACTTTGTGCTAATGTCCTTTGAAAAAGCGGGAATTCATCTCTGTGTAAAACAATGTTAATCTCTCTCTCCCTCGCCTCTCTCTCTCTCTATATATATATGCATAGACTAACATTATTTCCGTAATCAATTGGATTATTTGCATATGGATGGGCCCTTCTGCTTGTCTATGGATTTGATGAGTTGGCATTGGATCCTTTCGAATTCCATAAGTAACCAAAAGAAAGAAAGAAAGAAAGAAAGCGAAGTGAGAATAAGATGGAAGGAAAAGTAAACTTAAATAAGGATCAATATTTTCTCTCTGGTTAACTGCTGTTTTCAGTTCGGGGTGCAAGATCATCATAGCTTCTTTCACCAAGGGTACCGGACGAGATGTTGAACTTTGTCCATTTGCCTTTCTTATTTTCACTTTCTATTTCTTCTTTTCACTTTCTGCTTTTTCATGTTTTTCTCACAATGGCTTACTATATTCCAGTCTTCTCTCAATTTTTGTTATTTCTCTCTTTTTCCAAATCCTCTTTCGTTCTAAACTTATTCTCTTTGCATTCTTATTCCTACGTCTTTCTTTCTTTCTTTAAAAATCGTCAAATCATTGAAGGAGTTCGTGCAAAAAACCTCGAGGCAACACTTGTTTGTAGATTTTTCCAAGTCAATTGATTTCACACACAGAGGAAAGATGGAGCAAATACTTCTAGCTTATGGTCTCTCCAAAGAAACTGTTACCGCCATAATGATGCTCTACAGAAACACGAATGTCAAGGTTCGCTTACCGGGTGAAGACACATACTTCTTCGACATTGTTGCTGGAGTTCAGCAAGGCGATACACTCACAACATATCTGTTTATAATCTGACAACTTACTTCGAACTTCGATAGATCTAATAAAAGAAAATGACTTTACATTAAAAACAGCTGACGATATCCCGCAGAAACTATAATGGACAAAAACTATGCAGATGACATAGCGCTTCTTGCAAACACATTTACCCAAACTGAATATGCCATTTGCAGAGCCTGGAACAGGCAGCAGGAGACATTGATCTCTACGTGAACGCAGACAAAACGGAGTACATGCGTTTTAATCGGGAAAAATCCATCTACACTCTAAATGGCGGTTCTCTGAAATTAGTAGATAATTTAATGTACCCCGGCAACATCTCCTCTACTGAAAGTGATGCCAATATTCACCTAGCGAAGGCGTGGGCTGTTATCGATAGGCTAGCGATCATATGGAAGTCTGATGTATCTGATAAAATAAAACGGGATTTCTTCCATCAGCGGTTGGTTGTGTCAGTACTACTCTATGAATGCACTGCATGGACGCTGACAAAACGTATTGAGAGGGGGCTAGATGGGAATTGTACAAGAATGCTACGAGTCATATTGAACAAATCTTGGAAGCAACACCCCACAAAACAACAGTTGTATCAAAAACCATCCTAGTAAGACGAACAAGACATGCAGGACACTGTTAAAGAAGCAAGGGCGAACTCGTAAGTGACATTCTTCAATGGACCCCTACACATGGACGTGCCAGTGTTGGCCGACCAGCAAAAACTTACCTACAACGGCTTTGCGCAGACACAGGATGCAGTTTAGAGGCCCTGTTTGGAGCAATGGAGGATAGGAAGGATAAAGAGAGTCAGGGAAATTCGTGCAAGCAGCGCGACTTGATGATGGGGATCTTTAAAAACAAGATTAATTACATAAAGAATGATGTTTAATTTCTCTTTCTCTCTCTCTCTCTCTCTCTCTCTCATTTTCTCTCTCTTATTTTTTCACTTTCATCTTTTTTCACAGCAACACTCTGTCTTTCTTTTTTACACACACACACACACACACACAATTTCTCTCTCTCTCTCTCTCTCTCTCTATATATATATATATATATATATATATATATTAGTCTTCTCTCTTTTTGCATCAGTTTCTCTCTTTTCCCAATTTCTATTTCCTTCTAACTTATTCTCTTTTACCTTCCTTCTTTACATCTTTCATTGTTTCTTTTCTTTACAAGAATGACATCCTGTCGGGGGTGGGGGACTTAGAATACGCTAATTGCATCCCCTGTTTAGAGGGTGTCTTAGGTATGACATTAGACTGCATCTAATCATAAGGCTCTGCTTCTGGAATTCATGGAGGAGTGTAGAGTATCTCTTCATTGGTATTATTATCAGGTCCCTTGTGACCCGGAGTTGTAGTACTTGTTAGGGCCCCTTCTATGAGTCAAACAGATCCCATACAATCTCGACTGATAAGGCCATCATCCCAAAACCCTCGACTTACAAAAGTGGTAAATATGTAATATTTCCATGATGAGGTAGAAAACACTATTGACCTCCCTTTCTTGATCTTTCATACTCCTTCTTGTCTGTCTGTCAGTCTATCTCTCTCTCTCTCTATATATATATATATAGATAGATATGTAGCATTCTATATTTTAGTCTATTCTCTTCCCGACATCAGTTCGTGTTATTTCCTCTTTTTTTCAATTTCTATTTCCTTCTCTTTTTTCTTTCTTTTTCACATTTTTCTTTGCTTCTTTTGTTTACGGAAGTACTTTGAAAGGATCACAGTCGACTGATATCCATGTGTTCTTGACTCTCAATTGATGCTTCTATCTTGAACCCAGAAGTGGTGACCCGTATGTAGATAATACCAATTGTTTTCCATGGGTAATAACGGGGTAGACTAAACTACTTAATATCTCCCCGCTCTCTCTCTCTCTTGATCTTTCATACGCTTTTTCCCTCACTCTCTATAACTTTCTATATTTAAGTCTTCTCATTTCTCTACATTAGTTTATGTTATTTTTCCGTTTTTTCCTTTTCTTTATTTTCAACTTATTCTCTTAACGCTTTCTTCTTTCCATCCTTTTTTTCTTTCTTTATGTTTACTGGAATATGTATTTACCCAACCCTTCCGCCACAGACAGGATGTGACACAAGGTCAATTTTAAGTTGCGTAAAGCTGATTTGAATTAAGATTTTTCCTTCACCTAGACTGGTTGCCATATCAAAGCTAAAGAACGCAGTATGCACTACTATTTCTTCAAAGCTGGGAGGAGAACAGACGGTTTTATGCCTTTTCTAAGGGTATCAGCGTAAAGTGAAACGCAAACAGACTTGTTCAGGATTTGAACTCGGGTAACTGATTCCATTTCCTCCGAGGCTGAACTGGAATAGTTTAAAAAGATTTCAGTCGACCGATGTTCTTGTGTTCACAATTTGTTCTCACGACTGATGACGCTATCTCGAACCTATAGACAGGAATTATGACAGAAAGAATACAATCATTTTCTATCTATCTATCTATCTATCTATCTACTTTCAATTTTAAAAGAAATTATCTTAATGTTCAAGATCACTGTACGGCTCCTTGTAAAAAAAGAAAAAAGAAAAAGAAAAATGAACAAGAAAGTTAACTTTTAATGTGTCCGAATGATTAAATTTCACTAAGGAATTGTTTTTGATCCTTCCAGTTTGGACGCAAATTAAGCCGCCATGATTACGGTGAACAGTGTCCCTGGCGAATTTATTTCAAAATTGGCGGAATGAAAAATACGTAGGTCAAAAGTACAATGTCGAAACGGAGCCAAGCAAAGTGCTGACGTAGCAATAGATAAAATCAGTTCACCATCAGCAGTTTTTCTTCCTTTTAATTTACTAATCAATGGTCCAAAGATAAGCTCCGTGATTGGCCCAAATTTCTTTTTTCTTCAACGCATGCGCGCAACTGACACTGCAGTTGCAATGCACCATTCGTACCAAAATATATCGCACAATAGGTAATGTCTTTGTGCTAATTTTCACTAAGAATTTTTTAATTTGGCCCAAATAACTGAAGCTGCTTACAATACCTGCTGTTTCTAAGGGGTCACCGATTTAAAAATTAAGCAGGCTCATCGCTTCTTAACTTAAAATTATTCAACCATTACTTAGTTTAACACAGGTCTCAGATTGCTTATGATGGTTGCCGTTTCTAAAGTATCATCCATCGAAGTAGTGGGCACTCTGATCATTGCTTAACTTAGAATTATTCAATCTTCACTTAGTTTAACGCAGGTCTAAGACCGTTTATTATACTTGCTCTTCCTAACATGTCACCCAACTTAGTTGTGGTCACCCTGATCATTGCTTATTTTAAAATCATTCAAGTTTTACTTAATTTAACACAAGTCCCAGATTACTTATACTTGCTGTTTCTAAGTGGCTACCCATTTAAATACTTTTTAGGCTAAACTCTAAGAGAATTATGTTATGGGTAAATAATCGAGAAGACTGAGTTCTTTAGTCTAAGATTTGGTTTGGTTGGCTTTTATAGCAAATCAACCTTCGAAAGTTATTTAATGCCAAGTCCTCTTTATATTTTAAATATATGATTTGTAAACACATTTTATAGATACCATTTTTCAATGAGCCTGAGCTCATTACTTTTGATTATTTGTTTGTACACAGTTAAATGGTTTCATGTATTGCTACGTAAAATTAACAACTGTTGGCACTTATCTAAATGGATATATATCCATAATTTGTGAATCAATAGTTTGTAGATAATTTTATTTTTAGATGGCTTTGAACTGACTTGTTTGCATACTTGTATTGCTATTGTTTCTGCACAGTTAAATGGTGTCTATTATTGCAATCAAACACTTATAATTCTATTCAATATTAATCATTTGTTTGCACACAATGAAGTGGTTACAAGTACTGCTACTTAACACTTATTATTCTATTCAACACTGTTTATTCATTTGCGCATAGTTAAATTGTTCTAAGTATTTTTATATATCACTAACAATTCAATTAATCATCAGTCATTTGTTTACACACAGACAACAATTCTATTTCTAATAATTCGACTTAGCATAAATTATTTTTTACCAACAGTTTAAATATCAAATAGTTCTATTTGCCTCATAGATAGGACTCTGTCCGGTGCAACCACTCCGGGTCAGAGTGGACCTGGAAGCAAGAGCAATGAATGAGTACTCCACATTCCCGAAATCTCCAATACTGGAGCCTCACTATCAGATGGTTTCGTATCATATTTAGGACACTCGTTGGTGGAGTGGTCTTACCTGTCTGCAGGGATGCAGACGGTGATTTCTCCACCCCGGGCCGACTAGGCTGTCATTAGCCATAGTTAGGCAACTAGTCGAGGAGAAGGAAAACTCTGAATTCAGACCAGCTTTAATCCGTTTTAAGATTGACCTTGTGTCACATTCTGCTCGTGGCAGAGGGGTTGGGTAAATATTTTCTTGAGTTCTATTTTAAACTGACGACCCTTGTTGTCATTTCAAGAGAATTTGATGAGCTGAGTAAATAAATCACCTTTGATGGTTTGGTTTCATTGTTTAATGGCATATCAACCTTTATAGGTTATTTAATGCCGAAGCAATTCCCCTAGAAGAACGGTAGTGGTACTATTTAACCCATAGCTGGGAGGATAAGGGGGTTCATACCTTTCCCAAGGGTATTTACCCGAAAGTGAAAGTAATAGCGCGACTGGAGTACGAACTCGCTTACTACGATTCCGTAGTCCATCGCTTTAACCATTACACCACGAGGACACCTCCAAATCACCTTTGAGGCGCTAGTCCTGGCCAGATCGTTCAAGTTAAACATTATTTAGATGAGTGACGACTTTGGAACAGTAAATATTCTAAGTAATCATTAGTCTGTGTTTTGGACTAAGCAAAGCTAAATAAATCCCAAGTTACGCTTAAAATATCGCTACCGGCTCAATCACCCAAGGTAAGCAACGATGAGCCTGTTAAGTATTTAGATGAGTGACTACTTAGGAACAGCAAATATTAAAAGTATTCATGTATCTGTGTCTCTTGCTAAGTAAAGCTTAATAAATCCCATATTATGCTTAAAACGCCGGTACCCGCTCAATTAGCCAAGGTAAGCAACGATGAGCTTGTTCAATATTTAGATGAGTGACTACATATAAATACATGGTACAGTAAACAGAGACCTGTCGATCAAATTAAGTAAAACTTTGTCAATACTTAATCACACTTAAAGAATCAGTTCCCGCTAAAACACCGAAGTTTAAAAAAACCATGAGCCTGTTCAGATTTGACAATGTGGTCATGTTAGAAGGGTGCTATCCGAACCCCTTGAAAGATTAGTTCGAGGAAAGTGAAGATTAAAAAAAACGTTGGACATTGAATCGCTGGGGTGGCCTACCTTAGAGGAATTCTTCATCTTGGATGAAGAGAAAGGGAAGCAGTTCGGGAACTCCATATCTTTTAAGGACGGTTGCTATTACGTGTAGCTGATATGGTACGATTACAAAATAATCAGTACCTTCTAATCATCATCGATCGTTGAGAGGACAGTCAAGGAACTACAGAAGAAAAAGCTCTATGATCAGTATCTTCAAGTCTTCAAGCAGCAGGAAGACAAGGAGATTCATTGAAGAAATTACCGTGCCTCCTAATCGGTTTGGAGATTACATTTAGATTCTCCACAGGGAGGTGCTCGAGTTAACAGACCGCACAACCCCTAAGGTGAGACGAGTTTTCAATTTAGTTTTGCTAAATGAGGCGGCTCATCCCGTAGTCAATCTGATGGGAGACAGGTTCGAATTATTGATTCGTTTCAGAAGCAACATGTATGCCTAATTAGCTGATACAATGAAAGCGTTTCTTATGGTTCGTTTGGCTTCAAAGAAGGACCGAAATCGTTTTTGTTTTGTCTTGAAAAAAAAAGGGTTATTTTGCATTGCTACTGATATTCAACAATCATTTGCGACTTCAATGCAAATTCTTTTATGTCGAATTATGTATTGACATACCACGCAGACAAGTTTCCCTTAGATGAATAATCTCAGGCATTCAAATCCAACTGTTACGTTGCCCAGTCGGGTGGAGTTGTGGAATATACTTCTCGGCAGAGGGATAAGACCCCGCAACGAGTGTCCTAGATATGACACTAAACTATCTGATGGTGAGGTTCCCGTAATGCTGGAGATTTAAGGAATGCAGAGTGCTCCTTGATTACCATCGTTTCCACGTCCACTTTGACCCGAAGTGGTAGCATCTGATAGGGTCCTATCTATGGAACTAAATGCATACTTATGCAAAACTGAATTGCTTGAAATAGAACTGTTTTGAGATGTAAACTGCGTAATTATGCTGAACTGAATTGTTTGAAATAGAACTGTTTTTGACTTTGAAACTATACTTATTCTAAACTGTATTGCTTGAAATAGAACAGTTTGACTAAACAGAATTGCTTGAAATAGAAATGTTTTTTGAGAACTAAACTGTTTACTTATGCTAAACTGAATTGTTTTGATATTTAACTGAGTGTAAACAAAGACTATACTTATACTGAATTGTTTGGAACAGAAGTGTTCATTTGTATAAAATTGATTTGGTATCAAATAACCTACAAAGGTTGATATACTATAAACCTAAACAAACAAACTATTTTGTTGATTATCAAGTAAAGACAGGAAATGAAATTTGCTCCCTGTTTACTTTGTACACATTGGCAAAGGAGCGTCTGCAGAAGGGCAACTTTGACATACAATCCTGTAATTCCAAACTTTGCAGAGCTACGAGAAAGAATAGAGGCAGAGGGAACCTTGTCAGGCTTTGACTCTGACTGGTAGATGGTATTGAGATACCTATACAGTTCCGCTCAAGACGAAATAAAAAGTCCCTCCATACGCATGAGGTGTAACAGTACCAACAAAAAAGATGTTTAAAGCTTAAAAGATCTTTGACCCCTTATTCTCTTAACAATTTATTTGACTGTAACGGTGAAAAGCCGAATATTAATAAGGGAACGTTGGAAGCAAAAACTGGATTGGGATGATTTGGTTCCTGAGGAGTTAAGAAAAGGCTAAAGAGCCCTCGCCAAAGATCTATTTGAATTGAACTTCATATCGTTCCCTGAAAGAGTCTTGAATGAAGGAAAAGCCGCAAAATTATTTATATTTTGTGATATCTCAAAAACTGCATACAGTTTTTAGAATATTCCATAGAAGATGGACAGTCTTCCGTTGAATTTGTGAATACAAAAATGGCGCCCTTGAACAGCACATCTTCTACTTTGGAACTCTTTTCTGTATTCTTGGGCCAAAGATTTTTCCATTTTTTAAAGAAAACCTTAAAAGATACTTTAATATAGGAAGTCTATGTCGTTACATACGGTTACGTTATCTTGGCTTGGATTCTTTCCAAATCTAACAATACAAAGAACATCTATGCGCGCAACAGACAGCGGGATAGAACCCAAATGACTGACAAGATAAAATCTGAATTCAAGTTGAAGGGGGAATTCAGATAAGCTCCAAATGCGTACAACCCGGGCCATGACATAGCAAGAGGACTGACCAAAAAAAAAAAAAAAAAAATTCGTCATTGGTACACGGACCCTGCGTGGATAAGACAATTTTTGTTTGTTTTGTTTTACGGTATATCAACCTCATCGGTCACTTAATGCCGAACCAAGTTAGAGAAAATGAGTCTGAAAGGAATTCAAAGGAGAGATCTTAGGAATTAATGATAAACTTTAGATAATTAGTTGGTTATTTTTTTTGTTTTTTTAGGAGTTTATTTGTAGGGAATCATGATCATAAAAAAAACAACGGTGGAATAGGTTGGGGAAGGGATCAGTTTGTTAGAATATATCTAGTAAAGAAAGGGTTTACAGAAGTACTTTGGTACTATCCTCCTATCTAGGTTTCTTTGAATAGTCTATTGCTTACAACATCGAGCAAAATCCATTAATAGCGATACTGATGCATATCAAGAAGAAATGATTAGTCTGAGACACAACCTTCATCGTAACAACTACCCAGAGTGCATAACATCAGCTCCAAGAAACCTAGATAGGGGGATGGAGTATAATACCCGAAAATTACCCGTATGTCTGCCCTATGTCAAAGGACTAGCCGAAAGGATCCAAAAGATATGTAGTTCAATGACATTAGGACAGTATTCACAAGTGGTTCAACTCTCCGGAGGTATCTCTTCCGGGTCAAACCACCAACGGAATTCAACATGACCAAGAACTGTGTTTACTCCATCCCTTGAAGTTGTGGTAAAATATACAAAGGTGAGACTGGTAGCCCACTAAAAGTAAGGCTAGAAGAACATCGGAAGGCAATAGTACGAGGGGAGATTGAAAAGTCGGTTATGGCGGACCATATATAGAAGGAAAATGGAAATCATCTGCCCTTATGGGACAAAGTTGAAATAATTGTTAGGACTGAACATTGGAGAATTAGATGCCTTAAGGAATCAGCACATATGTTGGGCTACAATGACCTGCTGAGTCGACCAAGTATAGAGTTGAATACAATATGGGAACCGATAATCAAGAAGGCTAGATAAAATTAAAAAAAAATCTGAATATGAGCACAGTTAAAAAATCATACATAATAGTAATTCTAGCCAAAGTAAGAACATTAAGTTTATAATACCCAAAAATTCACTCTGAACTATCCGGCAGGACACATGGCGTAACGGTTATAAGGAGACAATCATCTGAAGGTTGCCGGTTCAATCCTCACTACAGGCGAGTAACAATACAGGAATACTTAACACTTGTACCCGGTTATGGCTAACGGAATCAGTAAAGGACGTAGTTCGAAATTTCGTGAAGTTCGGCAAACACCTGAAGAAGGCCGGTGAACATATCAGCTGAAACGTTGTGGAAATAACAATTTAGATGAAGACAATAGTCCGAAAAACCTTAATGATAAAAAATCAACACACTTCGTCTCAGAAATTTAGACAACTCCTAATATATCTGTGTTGTTTTTCTATATCAACCTTCACATTCTCCGACATATGCCTGAGTGACCACGTATGTGCCTGTCCCTACTAACAACCTATACCAATGCTTACTCTACCCTGGAGTTGCAGAGGCCTGTCTATCAAACTATGTAAAAATTAACAAATCCTAAGTCACGTTTAAAACACCAGTATCTGCTAAATCAGCCAAATTAAGCAGCAACGAGCCTGTTCAATATTTAGATGAATGACTTCTTAGAAACAGGTGGTATTATAAGTAATAAGAGGCCAATATTTCCAATTAAGTCATCATCATGGATATGTTGCACCGTCTGCACGGATCTCCCTAACGCTCCCTCGCCACCCGTCTTTATCGTCCATTGCTCCCGGTAGGTCTTCAAGGCTACATTCTGTATCGGCACAGAGCTGTTGTATATAGCTTCTAGCTGGTCGTCCTGCCTTTGTTCGTCCATGTGAAGGGGTCCACCTGAGTATGTCGCTTATGAGTTCGTCTCTATTTCTCCAGCAGTGTCCCGCATCTCTGGCTCGTCTAACTTGGATAGTTTTCGTGATGGTTGGTAAGTGGCCGTACAGCTATTGCTTTGTGGGGTGCTGCCCCCAGGACTTGTTCAATATTGCTCGTAGCATTCTTGTGTAATTGCCATCAAGCTTTTTCTCCATACGTTTAGTTATCGTCCATGTAGTGCATCCATACAGCAGTATGAACACGACCGCTGCTTGAAAAAAACTGCGTTTTATTTTATCGGTCAGGTCTGATTTCCATATGACTGATAGCCTATCGATAGCTCTCTCTACGCCTTTGCTAGTCGCGTGTTGATGTCTGTCTCGGTTGATGAGACACTGTTTCCTTGGTAGGTGAACTTGTCCACTAGTTTCAGAGAACTATTTAGTGTGGAGATGTCGTCTCTTTGATTAAAATGCATGTATTCCGTCTTGTCTGCGTTAACATGGAGGCCTATGCCAGCAGCTGCTCGTTCCAGACTATGTAGCAGGGTTTCGGCTTGGGCGGGTGTATTTTCCAGAAGGGCTATGTCATCGGCGTAGTCGACGTCCGTAATTGTTTGTGCGGGGTATCTTCTGCTTCTTTCCTTTTTTCAGCTTGAAACCGTTGTCTTTCATTTTATCAGTAGGCGTTCTAAGCACGTAGTCTTGACAGATGATAAAGAGGTATGGAGCTAATGTGTCTCCTTGCAGCACACCTGCTACGATGTCGAAGTAGTCTGTGTCACGACCCGGGGAGCGGTCTTTTACTTTTGTGTTTTTATACAGCATCCGATTAAGTAAATCTTTCTAAAATCTAAGAGACGTATAAAACACAGGTTCCTTCTAAATCACCAGGGTTCAACCAGTGTAGAATTTAGATCGGTGACCTCTTAGTATCAAGAACTAAAGTAAAGTTTATTCAATTTTATGATGAAGGAAACGTTCGAAACGAAATTTCTCAGTTTGACGTAGAATTAACTAACTTAAGTAACACTCACTTTAATAGAGTTTTGTATACATCAAAAATGTTGTCCTCATTTATAATGTGAAATTTTTTATACATATTTACCAACCCCTCCGCTCAGGCTGGATATGACACAAGGTCAATTTTTGAGCGAAGTTTAATAGGTTTTGAATTCAGAGTTTTCCTTCTCCTAGACTAGTTGTCTCAATAAGGCTGGAAGAACCTAGTCTGCCCTACTATTTACCCATAGCTGGAGGGAGAATAATTGGATTCATACATTTCCCAAGGGTATTAGTGCTATGTGAAATACAATCAGTCTTGTCCAGGATTTGAACTCGTGTCGCCGTGTCCATTTCCTGTGAGGATAACCATTACACCACGGGCACCTCCATGTGAAATTTATTTATATGCCGAAGCTGAATAAGATTTCGTGTAAGTTGTTGGACATACGTGTTGAATTTCTTTTATTTCTATTATCTGAATACATATTTTTTTTTGGCAAACAAGTACAAGTCGCCTGCATTATCTTTCAAGAAACGTAAATATCGATTTGTCGATAAAGTTTGAAAACACCAGGACACTGAAAGCGTAATTTAGAATAATCATTTAGTTCGATATAAATCCAGATATATAGAGCACCTGTTGAGACTCGAACTCACTAATAATTTCCAGCAAGCCTAGATCGCAAACCTTTACTCCACGAGAGGTGTCTAAATTTTATTTACTTAGCTTAGCTTAGTTTGGAAGGAGGCTAGAAGTATAAAGAACCCATTGAGAATTGAACTCACAATGTCCTACTTGCCTAGCATGCTGAGGCGCTGAAATGTCATTTACTAATCTAAGCTTACTTTGGTACAAGACTAGCTGTATAGAGAACCCAGGGAGAATAGAATTCACTAACAATGCCCTACTAGCCGGGATCACTAACCATTACACCCCTGGAGACGTCTAAACATCATTTACTAAGCTTAGCTTAGCTTAGCTTAGAGGCGCGAGTGGCGGAAGTGAACTTAGTGACTCGAGATCAAATTTGGGCTGATGCCCTTCTGAAAGGCGAGAAAGTATATCTTCTCCCAGACCTATGCAGTAAATAGTAGTACACATTGGGCTCTTTCACCATGGTACGGCAGCCAGTCTAGAAGAAGGAAAACCCGTTGTTCTCCACTTAAAAATTGACCTTGAGTCATATCCAACACGTGGTGGAAGCATGTGGTAAATACATACGAGGCGCATACAATAAGTTTCCAGACCTTTTTCGTATGGGCATTTAAAATTGTCGTAGACTCTTGAAAATTCACTATGTTATTGCTATACATCTTATGAAATGACTGACCAATTTTTATGATTTTAGCTTCAAATAAACAGCTACAGCAGGAATTGGAATACACCTTACTAAAGCCCGATTGTCACAGCTGGTGAATTTCAAAAGGGCAATCTGGATGGGAGGACACTTTAGAAGAACGATATGCAATAAAATTCTGTTTTAAACTTGGAAAAAATGCCACAGAAACGTATAGAATGCTTCAGACTGCTTTTCTATCATCTTGCATGAATAGAGCATCAGTTTTTGAGTGGCATAAGAGATTCAAGGAAGGCAGGGAGTCTGTGAGGGATGATGAGAGGTGTGGGAGGAGTAAGGAAGTCAATAGGCCAGAGTTGATTAGCCAAAGGGTTAGGGTTAGGGTTAGTGTTACTATGTTGATGTTTTAAGGGAGTTCAGGAAGAGATTCCGTCGGAAGAGGCCAGCACTCTTCAAATCGGGTCAGTGGCATTTCCAGCAGGACAATGCACCAGTCCACAACTCCATCCTTGTCATAGACTATTTGACCAAGATGGGCATCACCCTCCCTATAGTCCAGACCTTGCTCCCTGTGACTTGGTTATTCTCTAAGCTCAGAGGCTGTCGTTATGAGACAATTGAGGAGATGAAAGAGGCTGTGACGAAGGTCATTGACACACTCACACAAGAGGACTTCAATGGGACGTTCCAGAAGTTGTTGGAACGGTGCAACAAGTGCATTGCAGCCGGAGGAGATTACCTCGAAGGAGACTAGAGTTTCATGTGTGTACTATCAATAAAAGTGCCCATACGAAAAAAGTCTAAAAACTTATCGTATGCACCTGGTAGTTAGTTTATCTAAGAGATGGAGAACCCAATGAATGTCTGAAACAATCTGAAGGCTCTGAAGAATCCTGAACCACTGAACATTCAGATTTTTGTAAACATATCTATCTATCTCAGTTTGTTTTTGTGGCGTAATTGTTAAAATGACTTCGATATAAAATAACCCAACGAGTGCTGACATGCCGTAAAACTAACCAATCAACAAAACGACTAACCTATAAACCACAGTCTCACGAAAGAGAGGGAATTTTTTAGGTATTCCTAGAAATCGTGTTTATATAGTGTTAAATTGACTTTGGCATAGAATAACCCTACAAGGGTTGACATTGCATAAAATCAACCAACAAAAAACTTACAAACTACATTTTCATTAAATGGAAGAAACTCTTAGTTATTCCTGGAAATTGTATCTGTACTTTGTTCAATATTAGAAGATTAAATATCAGATGAGAAAAGCAGAATAAAAAAGAATGATATGTGTGTGTGTGTGTGTGTGTGTGTGTGTGTGTGTGAGAGAGAGAGAGAGAGAGAGAGAAAGAGAGAGAGATGTCTTGTCAGGAGCCGTTTTCTTAATCTACCCCAATATCTAGATAATACATCTTTAGGATATTCTCAAATGTATTCGTTTTGCGATTTTTAGCGTAACAAAGAGGAAAAAAATGGCTTATATAAAGGAGGGTATTAAAAAGTATATCATGATTCTGACGGTTTTCGTTGCGAGTTCTTATTCAAATCAATCGTAAACGATTCTAAGGAATTATGGGAACGCAACTGTTCAAAGTCACTAGTTAATCTCGAATCTAATTGATAGAACCTCTGTCGTCTGTCGTTACAGATACAGCTAGATGATATAAGCCAAATTTTTATGATCCTTTACGGGGATGTTGTGGCAAAAACTGTCTCTGAATATTATTTTGATCTATCTATCTATCTATCTATCTATCTATCTATCTATCTATCATAGTCCAAATCTCAGTCTGTTTCTACGCATCTGATTCTATTCATCGCCCCGCTCTCTCTCTCTCTCTCTCTCTCTCTCTCTCTCTCTCTCTATATATATATATATATATATATATATATATATATATCAGTCCGCTCATATCTATCTATCTATCTATCTATCTATCTATCTACAGTAGTCCATATCTATCTCAGTCTGTTTCAACGCATATGATTCGATTTATCGCCCTCTCTCTCACTCTCTCTACATCAGTCTGCTCATATCTATCTATCTATCTATCTATCTATCTATCTATCTATCTATCTAATAACCTACTTCTAACATCAACGATTGCATTAATTCCTCCTACTGGAACACTTTTCCTTTAGATTTTCAACGTTGAACATAGAGATCAAGTGGAAGTTGCTGAGAGGATTTATAATTTCGTTATTAACCACCACGTTTTCTACTATCACCAGAGATATTTACTTTGTTAGTGTAAAGTAAATTAGTCACCACTGGTTGTGGTAGCATACATATACATAGACATATATAAAAACACACATACTAATGCACATACACACATATATATATAAATACATATATACATACACATATGCAAAAACACACAGAGATACACCCATATATATATATATATATATATATATAGACGCAAAAAAGAGACACACTCACACGCACACAGATATATGTATAGTATATCTCTAAAAAGTATATATATATATATATATATATATATATATATATATATACTGTGTTTAAAGGTTGGACATTTATTATATAAAGTGTATGCATATATATGTATATATATATATATACATATATATATAGATATATATACATACACACACATACATATATATATACATATATACATACACATATACAAAACACACAAACGTACTTATATATATATATATATATATATACGTGTGTGTGTTTTCGTATATATATATATACTGTGTTTAAATGTTGGACATTTATTATAGAAAGTGTGTGTATATATATATATATATATTCTTCATAATAGATGTACAACCTTTAAACACAATATATATATATATATATATATATATATATATATATATATATATATATATATATATATATATAACATCGTTTTGAAAGTTTTGAAAATTAAAACTTTACGAAAGTTCTTTTCCTTAAAACCACAAAAAAAAAAAAAAGGAAAAGAAAGTAAGAAATAACCTATTTACGCAGTAAATGTGAATCAATCCCAGAGTTTAGCGCCTCTAGGCTGGGCTACAAGGAAAATAACTGGTCTATTACCGGATCTCCAGCTTATATGGAAATCTTTATCCATGACGTGCAAGATTTTGCATTAACTGCTCATCTAATCATAATTTTCGTTTATACTTGCTCATGATGGATCTTGTAAGTCGATTTTGGTGTAAATTGAAAATTGAAAAATCAATGAATAAACGAATGCAATCCAAAAAATAAAAACAAAAACAAAAACAAAAACAAACGAGAGAACGAAACTACGAAATAGAACGCTGTGATATTTGAAAAAAACAAAACAAAAACAAAAACAAAAACAAAAAGAAAACTGGTTTCGCATATTTTGCATATCTTTCCTTTTGCATTGTTCATAAGGTGGTTTGGATGATGTAGACTTTTGCATATATTTTTGGTGTATATTTCTTCCTCTTGGAAGTGAAGTGTTCGGGACTGCAAATCCTAAGGGATTTTATGTAAAATACTGGAATACACCCGTCAATAACTATGGTTGAATTTTATATAAAATATCTTTTTCATAATCCAAATTAAAAAGATTTCGAAATCTAAAAAGAATAAATCAATAAATGAAAAGTATCTCGTATGTTATTGTAATAAAAAAACACAACTTCCATGTAGCAAACTTAGAATTATCTGAAAAATCAAATTGTCTGTGTCGTTAATAAATGAAGACTCTCTCACTTTCTCTCAGGTTCTCTTGATACAAAAAATACATAGCCAAGCAGACGAATTCAAAAATTGAAGAAACTATTCCGTTGTGACGTCAGTCTTCTTTCCTGACAACTTGTCTGCTTTCTTTCCCTTTCTCTTTCGATGTGGCAAGCCACAAATCACATGATTCGTTCTTTCTTTCTTTTTCACTTTCTTTTTTATTTCTTTAAAGATTACAACAAAAAACTCCAGAGATTTCACCTTCCATTTTTTCTTCCTTTCTTCCTTTCATAAATATTATGTATACAAACATACAGATGTATACACATAACGCTACACTTGTGTTTTATATCATTAGGAGACTATGACTAATCTGGATTTATGAAGTCCTTTTTAGTTTGTGAGTTTTCTGTAGACTAAATTTCAACTCTTAATTTTCTCGTATTAGTTGAGTGTCTAGGAAAGGTAGAATGTTGTTTCGTATGGTTTCTTTATTTAATGACATTTCAATCTGCGTGGGTTATTTAATACCAAAGCCATCCTTCAAGAAGAACAGCAGTGATGCTATTTATTCCATAGCCGGAAGGATAAGGGTTTCATATCTTTTCCAAGGATATTTGTCCGAAAGTGACCGTGATAGCACGACTGGAGTTCGAACTCGCTTACAACGATTCTGCAGTTCAGCGCTTTAACCATTACACCACGAGAACACCTATATTCTATACATTTGTTGACATCACCTTCTGTAGATGAGATATCGCTACCGAAGCATGTGAAAGGGTAGTGATAGTACAGTTTTGGGGTTATGGTGTTTTAGAGTGACATCTCTTAGATCTGATGTTGTTGTCTCAGGCTGACGTTCCTCGTTTTAGATTGACGTCATAGCAAAAACAGAAAATGCATCTGCTCTCTTCCTTTTTTTCTTATACAGCAGAAAAGCTCATATGATGACGTCATATCTGTTGTTGATAACGTTTTTGACGCATAGGATCCAAGCACTGTAACAGCAATGGAAGAAGTGTGTTGACCACAAGGGTGACTATGTTAAAAAATAAACCTAATTTTTTCACATTCCATGAGAGTATCTTTGTCGGCCTATGAACTTCAAAAGAGAAAACCAAGTTGTAGAAAATAACAATTAAATTGTGTACCCTATAACTGGGCAATTATATTTTTTATACAGCTACAAGAAATACTACAAAATCCTTTTAAAAGTGATAACGGAAATAACTTCGTAATCGCCATGGAAACAGACAGTGAGTAATAGTTGTTTAGGTGCTTCTGAAATTTTGATATTTGAAATTTATTTGAAAATGTTTTTTGATTATTTTACTCCATGCTAGTTTTTCGCACTTTGCTGTAACTGATGGTTTTCCACCGAAGTCTGAGGAAGTCTACTCGTGTCTCCGAAATTCATCTCAGAAATTCTTGGCAATTTTAACAGTGCTGTAGCCTAAGGGATGACGATTTCTCATCTGATCTCCAGAATTTTTTTCGTTGTTTTGGAATGCCCTGTTTTGTCTATATTGTTTGATCCTGTCTCGGTATCTTTTTAGTCTTTCTTCTTTTGCGAGTACCTACAGATTTATTTCCTCGAGTTGTATCGTTTGTTTTAAGTGTGTAGCTTTTTTCTTCTCGTCCTAACATATTCTTGCGTTTTTCTACTGCTTGTTGTCGTAGTTTTCGTATTTGTGTTTCCTGTCTAATTTCCAATCCAGAATTTGAGTTTCTGTCCGTGTTCTCGTTCCGTTTTTGAGTTGATCAAAAGTTGGTCTCGTGACTACAAGACTATTCCGTATCCCACCTATGATAATTCTTTACTTATTATTATTATTATTATTATCATCATCTCTTTTGAGAGTTTTTCACACCAGCGTTAGCTGATAGTTTTTTTTTTTTTTTTGGCGTTTGAGTGACAGCAAGTCTCCTCATATCTACCGGACTCTTCTCAGTATTCTGACCGATCTCAATAAAGCTGTAGTTTGGATGGTCTCTAATCGTCGTCTTATTTCTTAGTCCTTCAGTCCCTGTACAAAAACTTTTGGTGACTGTACCAAGCGCACCAGTTATTATGGATATCATCGTCACTTTCATGTTTGATAGTTTTTTTCAGTTCTCTCGCAAGGTCCAGATACTTATCTTTCTTCTTGCTTTCTTTCAGTTCTCTAGCAAGATTATTATTATTATTATTATTATTATTATAGCGGTTTTTATTATAGCGGTTTTTATTGTTGGTCGTGCTGGTGATAATGATGATGATTTTATGCTTACAAATTTAAATGCTTCAGACAAATGAAATGAACAGGCATAATTTTTGAAGCAAAAAAAGTTTTCTTTAAGGATGAAATCTAGTGTTTATTCGATTTATTTAAATTAACTGATTAATCTATTTATTCAATATTTGTATTATTTATGTAAAATTATTTTTCCGTATTAATCTATATTCTTAATCAAATTATTTATTCCTTTTTCTCTCTTTTATGCAGTTTATATTTTACTTATAATTCATATTTTATAGTTCATTTGCATATAATATTATTCTCACTTTTAATAAGGTCATTTTCGAAGCTGCAAGTTTGCTTTGGTTTGGGTTGGTTTTATGGCATATCAACCATTGTAGGTTATTTAATACCAAATCCTTTTTATGCATATATATTAAATATATATTAAATATATATGATTTCTTGAGAGATTTTGTAGATAATATCTCAAAACAAGCATAAGCTCATTTTCACACAGTTAAATGGTTTCACTCATTTCTTTCTAATACGAACAATTCTATTTACTATTAATCATTTGTTTGCACACAGTTAAATAGTTTCAAGTATTGCTATGTATCACTAACAATTTAATTAAATATCAGTCATTTGTCAACAAACAGTTAAATGATTAAACAGTTCTATTTCTAAAAATTCAGTTTAGCATAAGTGCATAGTTTAAATGTCAAACACGTCTATTTGACCCATAGATAGGACCCTTTCAGGTGCTACTACTCTGGGCCAGAGTGGACCTGGGAGCAATGGCAACAAAGGGGTACTCCGAACCCCCAAAGCTCTAGTATTACTAAAGCTTAATCATCAGATTGTTTAGTGTCATTCCCAGTACATTGGTTTGGAGAGTCTTAACCCTCAGCAGAAATACTGTCAATGTTTTCTGCAATCCTTGCCAACTAGGCCATCCAATCTGCAAATTTTTAAATAGTTTATTCTTCAAAGTTAGCGACCATAGTCGAGGGTGACCCGAAGGCTCCCTTTTCGATAGCTACTACACCAAGGTGTAGGGGAGGGCGCTACTCCATTCCCAGGATTGCTCCACTTTACCCTTGAACCGTACCTTATAATGCTGAGTGTTAAGCAAGGTGGTATCAAGTACCATTTTTAAAGTCTTTGGATGGAGCCCCACACATGGCCGCGCAAAAGCAGGACGACCAGCACGAACGTACATTCAGCAGCTATGTGAGGATACAGGTTGTTGTCCTGAAGACATACCTAGGGCGATGAACGATAGGGAGGAGTGGCGAGAGAGGGTCAGGGATATCCGTGCTGCCAGCACGATATGATGATGATGATGATTATTCTTCAAAATAATTATCTAATTAAAAATGATTAACAAATTCATTAATTTTCAAATATTGTAAATTAAATTTTTTACTCGAGTCAAAGAATTTATTAATACATTGACTTTTAAATCTTTGATATTGCAAATAAGTACGAAGTATTTACTCATTTAAAATGATCTTGGATTTTATTAATACATTAGCTCTTAAAACATTGACAGTGCAACAAAATATGGATGATTGTGAAATGTTTTAACACACATACAAATAATTCACAGTTATATGGCGGCAAATATACCTATTCAATAACGGTAATTTTTCGATTGCTAGTTTTCGTCATTAATAGATGAGTAGCCGTAGTTCTCTGATTGAACTACAGCGGTATAACAGTTCTGGAGTTGTCAAGATATATAATGCCCTGCTTCTCAATCGTATCCTACCTGAAGTTGAGAAATTTCTTGTGAAAATTCGGAACGGTTTTCAGATACATCGGTTCACTTCTCAGATTCTGACTATTCCTCGAATCATTGAAGGAATTCGTGAGAAAAACCTCGAGGCAACATTCATGTTTGTAGATTTCTCCAAAACATCTGATTCCATACAAAGAGAAAAGATGAAACAAATACTCCTAGCCGATGGTTTTCCAAAAGAAAGTTTTATGGCTAAAAAGATAATTCATAAGAACACAAATACTATGGTCTGTACTCCTGATAGCGACACTGACTACTTTGAAACAGTCACTGGAGTCTTGTGAAGAGATACATTGGTACCATTTCTTTTCACACACTACCTTGACTACGTATGACGAACGTCTATAGATCTTAGGAAAGACAAGGGTCTCACACTAAAAAAAAGGGGTAAGAAGCAAACGATATACTGCAGAAACTATTACTGATACAGACTGTAACATATTGACCCCGGCTAAGCTGTCAAAATAGGAAATGCACCTGTGTAAATAACAGGTCGAGGAATATCAGGATATAACCTTGACCGTAAACGGGTTGAACTGAGGGCGATTTGTGACGCCAACAAGAAGAAGGTGAACGTCGAACAATTATATAACCCGGGTGAAGACAGGAAGTCAGTCAGTTGGAGATAAGATATGGTAGAGAAAAACAGCACCCAGCAGAGGATCCCCTCAGGCCCCCGATTGAGCAGTTGCAGTAGGAGAGAAGATGCTGGAATGAGGACCATGTCCCAGAGAGGCTGGGTCCCCAGGCCCCCAGTTGAGCAGCCCAGGAGAACGGGAAAGAAACGCTGTTATGGCTATAAGAGTGGGGGTCAATATGTTGCTGTTCTGTTCGGTCTCCAACTCACCTCTCACATAGGAAAACCTTTAGTAACCCTTTCAATAAAGTGAGAGGTATATTTTTCTAAAGAACTGTGTCGTTCGTCTTTATTGTGTCGTCGTTATTATTCAGCATGCATATATGTATGTATAGTTGTTCATGGCTATACAACAAGACTACGCCGATAATCTAGTACTTTTTGCAAATACACGAACTCAAGTGGAGTAAGTAGCAAGAAGCATTGATCTCTATGTGAACTCTGATGAAATAACGTTCATGTGTGATAAAAAATGGCAATCGCCTGAAATAAGTTGATCATTTACACATACACATAGGCAAAGCATGGATTGCTATTGATAGGTTATCGATCATATGATCGTTTCGATAGAAGAAAACAAAAATTTTTCCAAGAAGTAGTCTCATGGACTCTAACGAAATACTTGGAGAAAAATCTATGTGGGAACTGCACAAGGTTGCTGTGTGCTATTTTGAACAAATTCTGGACAGAACACCCCACGAAACAGCAGCTGCTGTCAAGAGTTGATAAATTCAATAATTTTCAAATATTCTAAATGAAATTTCTTAATCGAGTCAAAGAATTTATTAATACATTGACTCTTAAAACATTGATATTGCAAGTAGGTACGAAGTAATTACCGGGGGTGTCCTCGTGGTGTAATGGTTAAAGCGATGGACTGCGGAATCGTAGTAAGAGAATTCGTACTTCAGTTGCGCTATTACGTTCTCTTTCGGGCAAATACCCTTAGGAAAGGTATAAACCCCCTTATCCTACCAGCTATGGGTTAAATAGTACCCCTACTGTTCTTCTAGGAGAAGGGCTTTGGAGTTAAATAACCTAAAAAGGTTGATATGCCATTTAACAAAGAAACCAAACCCAACCGAAGTATTTACCACGATGAAGAAGAAGAAAACAGGAATTTTTCCAAGCTGTTGCCACATAGACTCTAACGAAATACTTGGAGAAAAAGCTATGTGGGAACTGCACAAGGTTGCTGCGTGCTATTTTGAACAAATTCTGGACACAACACCCCACAAAACAGCAGCTGCATAACCCCTCACCTCCCATCTCACAAACCATCCAAGAAAACCGGACAAAATATACTGAACACTGTTGGAAAAGTAAGAACGAACTTATAAGCGACGTTCTTTGGCTTCTTACACATGGACGTACCAGTGTGAGCAGACCAACAAAAACTTACTTTCATCGGCTCAGTGCAGACACAGGATACCGTCTATTAGAACTATCAAGAGCGACTGCTAATAGGGACGGATGGCAGGAAAACGTCAAGGGAATTTTTTCTCTCGGCGCACATTGATGATGATGATGATTCCTATCGAATATGAATTTTTAAACATGCAATGAAGAAGCACTCTATAATACCCGGATCTCCAGAAAAGAAGTCTCACCATCAGATGCAGTTTAGTGTAATATACAGGACACCTCTTTCGAGGAGGGATCTTATCCTTCTTCAGGGAATTCAGTTAGCATATTCTAAGCCTCGCCGACAGTGAGGAAGGGAGAAACGAAGGAAAAGTGAATGAGTACTAAAATCTGATAAGATATGCCATGAACGCTTTGAAAATAAAATGTCTTACCGGAATTGGCTCAAAGGGTACGCCTTATAAAAGTTTTGGTAATTTTCTTTAAGATTGTTTATTTCTGTCTAACCTAATCGATCTGTTGTATTCGTTACTGCAGCGTCTGCAAATTAAATTCCTCAACTGATACCTGCTGATCGACTGGCTGTAGGCATTTAGCTGCGGTTCACCGGTGTAAGTCGGTAAATTATATGTTGGGAGATTATTGACTCGTTCATATTGGGTTTTTTGTTTTGGAACCGTTGTTGCTAGCTGAGGTCTCGGTAAAATAATTTGTTATGCTTTTTTCCCCCATCTTTTAACATGGAGTGTAAATATTTTCAAGATAGAAGAATTTAGAAAATTAGACTTTGATATCATTTAAAAAAACTGCATGTAGTAGTTAAGTCACTTGGTGAATATAAATTGACCATATTTTTGCATGCTAGAAAAAAAGCATCGAATATAAAAGAAAAATACAATAATTTTAGATCAAAAACACCTGTTCTATCGAGATTACCAAAGTTAAGCAGCGACGAGCTTGTTTTGTGCTCAGATAGGTTACCATTTAGTAACAGGAAGCACTGCAAAAAAGACTCGAGCGTAGACTTAGCAAATCTTAGTAAATAACAAGAATTTAAAAGGTCTTTTACGGCAAAGTCACATTAAAAGCATCAGTTCCCTCCAGATCACCAAGTTTGTTTGTTTATTTGGGTTTTATTGCATATTGTAGGTTAACTAATGACAAATCCATTTTTATACAAGTAAACAGTTCTATTTCAAAAAATTCGGTTTAGCATGAGCACACATTTTAATTGTCAAAAACATTTCTATTTCAAGCTTTTCAGTTTAGTGAAACAGTTCTAATTCAAATAATCTAGTTTTGTATAAGTATAGTTCTTGCTTACACACAGTTAGATGTCAAAACAGTTATGTTTCGAACAATTCAGCTCAGCCTAAGTACTGTTTCAACGTCAAAAACAGTTCTATTTCAAACAATTCAGTTTAGCATAAATACGCAATTTAAATGTCAAAACAGTTCTATTTCAAATAATTCAGTTTAGCATAAGCACGCAGTTTAGTTCTATTTGACTCAATGATAGGACCTTATCAGGTGCTACCACTCCGGGCCAGAGTGGACCTGGGAGCGATGGCAATGAAGGGGTACTCCGTATTCCCCAAAGCTCCAGCTTTACTGGAACCTCACCGTCTGATTGTTTAGTCCCATATCCAAGACATTCATTGGTGGGTGTCTTACCCCTCTGCAGAGATGAAGCCCCAGCCGACTGGGCAAGACCACCAATTAGATCAGTAAATAACAAGAAAATGAAAGGAAGTTAAACAAGATGAAACTATTCAGTACTTAGATGGATGAGCCGCAGTTGCTGTCAGCAATTAAAATCCTGTGTATCTGGCAAAGTAAAGCTAAATAACCGACAAGTTAAGCAATAATGAGCTTGTTCAGTTTCTTAGATGGATGAATACTTTGTAACAGCATGTAGTGTAAGTGGTGTCGTACTACACAAAGCCAAGTAGATGGTGCGAACAAGGCGGAAGAGGGATGTGTATAAATGGCCTGAAGATTTGGTCAAAGGGAGTGAATCTTAGACAATAAAAGTCAAATCGCTGGGAGTAATAGAATGTACAGTTCTAAAGGAGTCAGCATGGGTCAAGCTTCAATTCCAAAGAAGTCGAAAGACCAGAGAGAAACGAGACAGTACGAAATATTGGAACCATCTACATAATATCCAAATATCTATCTTTTTTTTTATATTGATAAGACTAAAATTAAAACAGCTCCGTTGGTTGGTATTTTATGACATATCAACCTTTGCGGGTTATTCAATGCCAAATCCAGTTTTATATATATTACATTTAAGTAAAAAGTTTTTAAGTAACTTTATTTTTAAACGGGTAGTTAGAGCTTTTTTGTTAGTAGAGAGATAAATGGTTTTAGTTTGGTTTGGTTTCTTTGCTTAATGGCATATCAACCTTTGTAGGTTATTTAATGCCAAAGCCATTCTCCGAGAAGAACAGTAGTGGTACTATTTAACCCATTGCTGTGAGGATAAGGGGGTTCATACCTTTTCCAAGGGTATTTGCCCGAAAGTGAACGTTATAGCGCGGCTGGAATTTGAACTCGCTTAGTTCAATTCTACAGTCTATCGCTTTAACCATTACGCCACGAAGGCACCCCCTAAATGGTTTTAGTATTGCTGTTTAATAATCATAATATTAATCAGTGGCTTGTGACCAATTCAATGACTTAATACTTATAATATTAACAACTTTTTACACACAGTTAAATGGTTTCAAGTATTGCTATTCAACATTAGTAATTCTATTTATCAAGTATTCCTATATAATATAATTTGCATATATCTGTATGGTTTTAAATAACTAATAATAATAATAATAATCCTTAGTGTTCAAGTTCTTTGTTGAACAATTCTATTTGACTCATAAATGGGGCCTTAACAACAATAAACAGTCCAGGCCAGAGTGGAACTGAGAGCAATGGCAGTGAAGGAGTTCTCCAATCATATTTTCGGTTATAGAGTATCAATGGGGTAAAATTTGGTAATAAATAACACATGATAATTTCCGTTTTGACTGTATAATGTAATATTTGAAACGTTAAAGTCCTGGTATCTTTGATTTCGGAGAAAACAAAACCTTTATATAAAAAGAATCAAAGGGTGTATGTAATTACCCAACCCCTACAAAAAGATGTGACATAAGATCAATTTTCAAGCGGAGTCAAGTTGGTTTGAAATTAGTGTTTTCCTTCTCCTAAATTGGTTGCTTAACTATGGCTAAAGAACCCAATCTGCCCCACAATTTACCCATTGCTGGAGGAGGGGGGATAGATAGATTCATGCCTTTCTCAGGGGCATTAGCACAAAGGGAAACGCAAACAGTCTTGTCCAAGATTTGAACTCGGGTCTTCGATAATGGCTACGCTCGGTTCTTAAATGTTGAGAGTGTACTTATTTATGGATTATGTATACTATCAGTAGATTGTAAGAACTAACCGCTGCACTATGGCGATTATTTAGTTTAGTTTAAACATTTATTTTCTTTGTGAGTCTTTCAAGGCAGGGGACTGTCTAGGAAGTTGTATAAGAAGACATTCTTTAACCCCCGGAGGAGATTACGCCTGTCTGGATGTAAAAATAAAAAAATAAATAAATAAAAAAAGACGAAAGAAAGAAGACTTCTTAAGTCGATGCAGCGGATGAGTGTTGGATTTTCTTCAAAATTGGTACGTTGGATACGAACAATCAAGTTCGCCAGACAAATATAGCAATCCATCTGGCGTTCATAAATTTCGAATAGATATATCTTGTAAATGATTGGTTATTTCAGATTTTACTAGCATATAGTTATTTCGGGGTTAGTTTAGTTTTAACATGCATTCATTATGTATTTTGGTATAACGAGGCAATATTTAATTGCTTAAATTTGGTTTGATGAGACACTGCTTCGCGGTCGTATGGATACTGCTGTATGGATGCACTACCTGGACGCTAACTAAACGGCTGGAGAAGAAGCTACATGGCAATTACACAAGAATGTTGCGAGCAATAATGAACATGTCCTGGCAGCAAAACCCCATAAGGCACCAACTATACGGCCACCTGCCTCCCATCATGAAAACTATCCAAGTCAGATGAACCAGACATGCAGGACACTGCTGGAGAAGCAGGGTCGAGCTCATAAATGATGTACTCCTATGGATCCGGGCAAAAGCAGGACGACCAGCTCGAACATACATACAGCAGCTATGTGAGGACACGGGATGTAGTCCTGAAGACCTGCCAGAGGTGATGAACGATAGGGAGAAATTGCGAGAGAGGGTCAGGGATATCCGTGCCTGTGGCACGAGATGATGATGATGATGATGAAATTTGGTTTGGTTGGGTTGGGTTTTATGGCATATCAATCAATTGTTGGTTTTTTAACGCCAAATCATCTATACATATATCATCATCATCATCATGATGTCGTGCCGCTTAAATGGATTTCTCTGACCCTCTTATGGCAGTCATCTCTATCGTCCATCGCATTCGGCAGGTCTCCTAAGCTACATCCTGTGTCCCTACAAAGCTGTTGTAGATAAGTTCCTGCTGGTCGTCCAACACCTGCTCGTCCGTCTGATGAGGTCCACAGGAGAACGTCACTTATGAGTTTGTCCTTACTCCTCCAGCAATGTCCCTCATGTCTTGTTCGTCTGATTTGGATGGTTTTAGAGATGGGAGGTAGGTGGACACAAATATGCATTTTGTAAACACATTTAATTGATAACATTATTAAATAAGACTTAGCTCATTTTATTTTCACACAGTTAAATTATTTCAAGTATTGCAATATACGATGATCATTAGATAAGTTTCCTGACTTTTTTCGTATGGGCAGTTTTATTGATAGCACATACATGAAACTCTAGTCCCCTTCGAAGTAATCTCCTCCGGTTGCAATGCCCTTGTTGTACCGTTCTAACAACTTCTGGAAGGCCCCATGGAAGTACTCTTGTGTGAGTGTGTCAATGACATTTGTCATAGCCTCTTTCATCTCCTCAATTGTCTCATAACGACAGCCTCTGAGCTTAGGGAATAAACAAAAGTCACAGGGAGCAAGGTCTGGACTATAGAGAGGGTGACGATCTGTCTTGATGCCTATCTTGGTCAAATAGTCTGTGACAAGGATGGAGTTGTAGACTGGTGCATTGTCCTGTTGGAAATGCCACTGACCCGATTTGAAGAGTGCTGGCCTCTTCCGACAGAATCTCTTCCAGGACTCCCTTAAAACCTCAACATAGTAACACTAACCCTAACCCTTTGGCCAATCAACTCTGGTGTTCTGACTTCCTTACTCCTCCCACACCTCTCATCACCCTTCACAGTCTCCCTGCCTTCCTTAAATCTCTTATGCCACTCAAAAACTGATGCTCGATTCATGCAAGATGGTAGAAAAGCAGTCTGAAGCATTCCATACGTTTCTATGGCTTTTTTCCAAGTTTAAAACAGAATTTTATTGCATATCGTTCTTCTAAAGTGTCCTCACGTCCAGATTGCATTTTTGAAATTCACCCGCTGTGACAATCAGGTTTTAGTAGGGTGTATTCCAATTGCTGCTGTAGCTGTTAATTTGAAGCTGAAATCGATTAATTTCTGTTTGATTTTGATTATAACTATGTGTTTTATTTATAATTTTATTTGACCCATGGATGGGATCTTAATAGGTACAACCAATCCGGGTCAGAGTTGATCTAAGAGAAATGGTTAAAAAGGGATATTTATTGTCTAGTGGAAATTGATGCAATTAAAACGGATATTATTAGTTTAGAGTGTTTTCCAGTGGCCCGGGGGACCAAAGTTCAATACTTGATCCAGTCATACCAAAAACTCAAAAAATGTTACTTAATCCCTCTTTGCTTAACACCCAGCATTAAAAACTATGTATCAAGGGTAAAGTGGAGTAATCCAGGGAAAGGAGTTGCACCCTCTCCTGCACCTCGGTGTAGTAGCCATTGAAAAGGGAGCCCTTCGAGTGGCCCTCGATTGCGGTCGCCAACTTTATTTTATTGATTAGCAAATGCAGCAAAGTGGATTTGAAGCAAGAATTCAAAAGCAGATGCGTCGCCTAATGCTGAGCGGAGGAACGTCATTGGTCAACAGACAGGATCAAATAGTACAGTCAAGAAACCACTGTTACCCATCTCTAAGATTGATGTCTAGAGATGAAAATAACTGTAAAGGGATCAAACCTAATAAAAATATTAAGCTATTCTCTTTGAGGGATAGAAATGGAGTTGCCGCCCGGGTACAGTGCATTGTGGAATTTATGGGGACCGAAAGAAGGGAAGCTTGCCTCGCCATGAAATATGGTGGACGTGCAATTGACTGCTGCTCACAAAGTTCAAATAGTTGTGTTCCTAGTCATTCGACGCATGTCTCTGCCGGTGGTAAATAAACCTATTCGAGTCCATCTCTTTTCACTTTTATTTACACACTTTTTTGTACGTAAAAACGTACCAAAACAACAACAAACAAACAAACAAGAAACAAAACAAAACAAAACATTAACATCATCAAAAAACGGCTATCGATAGATTACCATGACTCTAATCGAAGCCATACATTCAAACCACCTCCCCATTACGTTGGTAAAGAAAGAGCTCTTTCTGCTGAGTATGAAGCTCTGATCATAGTGTTAAAAAATTTGCAATTGAGCCCAAAACGAAACTTTCTTAGCAGCAAATGAATTTCTTCACATGCGCTAGGGTGAACCGTCTAGCAGGGATTTATACACATCTGCTTTGTGCAGATTCTGGATACAGTCTAGATGACCTGCCAGAAACAATGGATGATTGTGACGGATGGCGCGCGTGTGTGTGTGTGTGTGTGTGTGTGTGTGAGAGAGAGAGAGAGAGAGAGAGTGATGATGATTGCTTCTTTTATGCTGTGTAAAAATTCTGTGTGCTAGTATGAACCGTCCAGCAAGGGCTTATACACATCTGTTCTGTGCAGATACTGGATACAGTCTAGAGGACCTGCCAGAAGCAATGTATGATAGTGACGGATAGCGAGAAAGAGTGAGAGAGAGAGAGAGAGAGAGAGATGATGATGATGATGATAATTGCTTCTTTTATGCTGTGTAAAATTTCTGTGCGATAGTATAAACCGTCCAGCAAGGACGTATTCATATCTGTTCTGTGCAGATACCGGATGCAGTCTAGAGGACCTGTCAGAAGCAATGAATGATAGTGACGGATGGCGAGAGAGAGAGAGAGAGAGAGAGAGAGATGATGATGATTGCTTTTTTTATGCTGTGTAAAATTTCTGTGCGCTAGTGTGCCAAAAGCCGTTATAGAAGAGACTATGGTAGTTGCTTTCAGAGATTCTACAAACAGGAAGTACCCCACCGCCTGATAGAAATTTTAAGTTAACATAATGATGAATTTTATGATATCCCCACATCTGTTCGAGATGATAATGGAGATATTACTGAGTGGAACGGAACACAACACGCCCTATGCTTGGAATCGAATAAAAATGGCTCCTGTCATGAGAGTAATCGTTTCGGAATTATCTTAAGGTCATTATTGTGTTCAAAATGTACATGGAACATCAACTGAACGGTTTTCATGAGCTTTTCAGTGAGGCAAGAATGAGAATGAAGCCGTGTAAAATGTCGAAGTCTTTTACCGGTAGAGAGCAGAGTGAATGAGGTAAAATTTCCCATTAATGGAGTCTTGATGCCAACACTGAAAAGACAAATATGGCGCATGGAATTTGAGATATTTCCCAAGCTGCTTTTGCCATTAAAGATTCGCGGCATAGCACTATCAAAAATTGAGCAAATGGGGTGGATTGTTTGCACAAATTTACGGAAATGGCCGCCGACTCGCTCCTTGTGCTATACAGCCTAAACAAAATTTAAGGTGGACTTATGAGTTAAGTCAACGAGTTGGGGATTGCACCACCTTATGAGCTCAAGAAACGGAGCCTCACCATCGGATGCAGTTTATCCCTATATCCCGAAAAGTGGAAATGCGTTTTTGAAAACGGAAAAAAATGTCTACTTTTGTTTATTTTGAGATGAACCTTCTTCTACGTTCATCTTCATATATAAAATAACAGCCATATTCATTGCTGTTGATGTTGATTCTTTTATCATCATCATCATCATCATCCTTTATATTATTTGTTATTTACTAAGATTTCTTTTATAGTAGTTGTAATCAGGACAGTAATAAATGAAAAGTGTTATAAAATGCAAATAAAAAAAAATATCATCATTTTGATGAAATTGGAAATTGCAATTTTCCATCAGGAAATCTTTATTGTTGATGTGGCAGTATTTGAAAACACAAAGAACGTGCCATCATTGTCAGCACAAAAATAAATAAATGAATAGCCAAAATGTCGCATGTATATCTTTAGTCGATCCTAAAGACACAAGGTCAATTTGGAAGCGAAGTATTGCTGGTTTGAATTCAGAGTTTTCCTTCTCCTTCTCTGGTTGCTACAACAAGGCTAACGAGCATATTATAACCTACTATTTGTCCATAGTGGGTATAAGCACGAAGTGAAAGGCCTACAACTTTCTATAAGAATTAAACTCGTCGTTGCCAAGTCTAGTTTCAACGACAATAACCGTTACGCCACGAACGCCCCCATATCTCATATAAGTCAGTATGTAAAGTTGGCGACTGTAGTCGGGGGCGACCCGAAGGCTCCCTTTTCAATAGCTACAACACCGAGGTGTAGAGAAAAGCGCAACTCCTTCCTTGGATTGCTCCACTTTACCCTTGATACGTACCTTATAATACCGTGTGTTAAGCAAGGAGGGATCAAGTACCGTTTTTTGAGTCTTTGGTATGGCTCAACCTGGGATTGAACCCCGGTCTCTCAGGCCATTGGCGAACACTCTACACAAAAGATGGACATAATTATTCAAAACACACTTATTTTGTCAGACTTCCTTTTTAAAAGTATTGCATTTTAGTCTTTTAATTACTGATTAATTAATTTTAATGGCATATCAAATCCATTTGGGTTATTTTATGTATAGAAGGTTGGGAATCGCGTACATTGTGCGTTTATATTTACATTTTTTGTGTAGTTGTTTCTTTAGAGTTTTTTTTTTTGCACACAATAATACGATATCAAGTATTCCTATCTAATACAAATAATTTGCGCACAGTTTTATGGCTTTAATTATTCCTGTCTAATGTTAACATTCTATGCATAATCTATAGTCGAAGTAACCATTTCTGTCTAATAATAATCATTTTTGCATACAGTTATACGGTTTCCACTAACTACTGATAATAATCCTTTGTAAACAATTATACTTTCAAAAATATTCTTAATACAAATAATTTGCATACAGCCATATAGTATCAAGTATTCCTATCCAATACTAATTTTTTTAAACAGATCTATTTGACTTTATTGCGAATCCTTTTTTAGATGAGGCTTATTAATCTGAGTATTAATTTTATTGCGGACTTTTGTCTCTACGTTTCCAGGTGAGCATTGTCAGAAGATAGCGGTTTCAATTCCTACCCAAGCCGGCCAGAGGGTTAGTTGGTCAAAACGTGGTGCGATAGACAACAACTATGGAAGGCAGTAATTACTGGGGATACGGTTACAAGACTCAGCATTCCTATCCGAAGTCGCGGTTAATCACCTGAAGACGGCCAGAGGTGAAATTTGGTCGAAACGTAGTGAGAAAAACAACAAAAAACTACCGAGATGAGGACAAAAGTCTGCAATAAAATTAATACTCAGATCCATTTAACCCAGAGATAAATTCTTTACAATTATAAGGTATCAAGTATTTCTATCCAATACTTATAATTTTCAAAGTGATCTTTTCGACCCATAGATATGGCCTTAAATGGTGCTACCACTCCGGTCAGAGTGGACCTAGGACTGAGAGTAATAGAGATGTACTCCACATTTCCAAGAAATCCAGAACTGGATGTAGTTTAGTGAAATACCTAGAACACTCTTTTTTTTGGAGAGAGGGTTATCCCTCTACTGTTAATGTATTCTGAGCACCGTCGAAAGAACAGTCAGTGTTTTTAATACAGTATCGCCCATAAATAATTATATCCCTCCCATTTTCTTTTTAGATAAAAAGTTAATTTTCTTCTAAACGAAAGATAACATGATTTTTATCATTCTAGTTGAACTCTGTGCAGCCAATAAAATCTTCATCAAATGACGACTGTGGCCCAAGCATGGTTTGGAACTGCTACATATTAATTTTTTTTTTGCAACAGAGTTTTTAGAACTTTGTTATAAATACTTTTTAATAACATCTGTTTTGATTGTATAATATTTGACTTCTGGGATAGGACTATGTAGTATTATAAAACCATCCAGATGACCAAAAATGTTTTTTTTACTGACAGCTTTGGACTTTTCCTATCTTTATCTAATTCGTTGCCTCCTGTTTTGGATCTTTTAGAAGTGTGGCGTGCCTCTTTATTTCTATTACTACCGGTTCCACTCTCATCAGAAGTGATAGTACCTGTTAGGGCCCCCATCTATAGGTCAAATATATCTGAGTGAAACTTTTTAGTATTGGATTGGAATATTTGTTATTATAGCTGTATTAAATAATAATACTTGATACCGTATAAGCAAATTATTTGTATTAAGAATAGTTAATACCATATAACGTGAGCAAATTATTTGTATTAGATAGGAATATTTGATACCATATAACGTATGCGAATTATTTGTATTTGATATGAATTCTTGATACCATATAACGTGTGTAAATTATTTGTATTAGATAGAAATTCTTGATACTATATAACTGTGTGGAAATTATTTGCATTACATGAAAATACTATATAACTGTGTGCACCTTATTTGTTTGAGATTGGAATATTTGAAACCATATAACTATGTGCAAACAAATTATTATTATTACAGAAAAATAAATAAGTGCAATAAAAAGAATTAGTGCAATCGAACGTTGAAAATAAGAATATTTATGATTATAATCAAATATTTATAATTTTTGGCATTAAATAACACATCGATGTGCCGTTAAACAAATAAACCAAACCAAACTTGTTTTTTAGAGATCTATATTACTTGAAGGATTCCTGGTTTTAAAGAAGTGTGTGTTTCTGGTTGAGCATTGGGATATAAGATATTACACCAATTTTCAACACAGGAATTCTCTAGTTCATTACAGAGCTTGTAGGGATTACATCCCTGGCTGGTCGGGCAGTTCTCCTATTTTAGCGCTAGGAGACACAGGCTGTCCTGGGTTTGCCAAATAGTACTATTAAAGGTCACTAGAAGGCTTAGTCAAAGTAGCATATAACACCAGCAAGCCAAAGGTTAAATTCTCTTTCGCCCGTGGTCTTAGCAGTGCACACACGTCAACTCCTGTCCACACAAACAGGGAGCTTGCACCTCCAACAATGTCGAGTCACATTGCACACGAAAGAATTTTTTAAACATGTAAGTCTTCATTCAATACTTCGATTCTCATACGTACGTAATTAAGAACTTTAAAACTTTTACTAAGGACTCTTTCACCGAATTAGAACATTCGTCAATAAAATCTCCTTAAGTGTCTTAATATACATGGGACTCATGTGACTGCTAATAATTCTACTACTAATAATGTGGTGTTCTTTTTTGTTTCAGATTTGAAAATAGTTTACAATAAGAACAATTAATCTTTGATCACAATGCCTTGGACAAGAGAGAAAAATATTTTGCGTCACTATTTATTTGGAGACAAAATCATTCAAAACTGTCTCAAAATAGATGCAACCCATTAATATAGTGAGCCTCAATATACACGAAAACCATGTATATTGCTAATAACTCTTCTAATAAAAATGTTGTGTTTTTTTTGCTTCAGATTTGAAAATACTTTACAATAACAACTAATAATCCTCGATCACAATGCCTTGGACAAGAGAGAAAAGTATTGCGTCACTAGAAATAAGACAAAATCATTTAAAACTCTCTTAAAAGAGATGCAAACCATTAATATGATAATGATTTAGTACTGAGACCAGAAACTCAAAAACTAATGCGTTATATAATAACAAGCTGATGCAATAACAATTAAAAAAAACATGGATTTGATGTCTCTAGCTCAAAGAATGCATTTTTCATAGGACGTATTCTAAACGACCGTCATTGCGCTTGTCTCCTTACATTTTCATTTGTGTCGTGGGATCTTTTAACAATTAAAATCCTCAAAACACATCTGACTGGTTTCTGTTAAGCTCCCAAACCCCAACAAAACGAAAGAAAACTTGTGGGAGTCTCCATGGCGTAGTGGCAAACATGCTACACTCCAACATGGCTGTAAACAAGTTCGAACTCAAGTCGTACCACTAAGTTCACTTTCGGACAAATTCCTTTAGGAAAAGTAGGATCCCCAACCTTAGCTATTGGTTAAATAGTGCCACTACTGTTCTTATACAAGGATGACTTTGGCATTAAATAACACACGAAAATTGATATGCCATTAAGCAAAGAAGCCGATAAAGTCATGTTGGTTGGTTGTTTGGGTTTTATGGCATATCAACTTTTGTGGCCAAATTCTGTCTATATATTCATACATATTCAACCAAAGATTTCAAAACGAATACTTAGGTAGGTAAAATTTTCTATTAGCAGGATTTCATTTGTTTGTACAAGATTAACCAGTTTTAAGTTGTCATATTTTTTGGTACAACTCTGTCTCTCTCAAGAAGGACAGAATGTCATCTATTTTGATGTTCTCGAACAGATTGGTTAAGTTATTTACTTTGAAAAATCGCTTTCTGATAACAACGAAAGTTCTGCATTCTATAAGAATGTTTTTAACTGTGCAAGTTGTCTGGCAGGTTGAACACTGTGGTTGTGGTTCCTGTTTCAAAATGAAAGAGTGAGTAAGCCTTGTATGACCAATTCGCAATCGGGATATAACAACGTGTTCTCTTGATTTTCTCGATGCTGGTCTCCACTCTCCTAAGGTGGGTTGAATTTGGAAGAGTTTATTGTGCATGTTATTGCTCCATTGTTGTTGCTATTTTGTGTGAAGGAATTTATTAATTGTTGATAAAGTAATGTGAATTCCTTCGATTACTCAATCCACATGCATCCATGATTACAAAATGTTAGTTTTCCTATTTCATTCAGTTTACACACTTGCTCAAATCGTTTGATCTCTCAACCATCTGTTAACTTCGCGAGGGTGTGACTTTGGAGTTAAGCCCCAGGTCCAGATTATGTACTCGATGACGCATTGCATTATACTTTCATCTGTTAAAGTTTTTATTAAATCAAATCAGAGGTATCACTTTCGTAGCGCCGTTCCTAGTTTTAGTATAAATGGCATCTGAATGTAAGAACACTTTTTATATATTCCTTTTTATGGACGGCTTCTTTTGGATTGTCGTTCGTGTCTTTGACCAGAAAACAAGATATTAGAGAATAACTAAAATGAAAGCATTAAAAAAAGAAAAGAAAAGATGGAATAAAGAATGGTAGTCTATTATAAATAATGAGCGATATTTATGTGAGCTATCTGAGACAACTGTCCATTTTTAACGATTTGTCAGGGTTTCTTTGCGTGTACGAAATAAATCTGGACAGAATAAGATATTCTGATCTGACAGTTGGCAAAGAGAACAATTCATCACTTGAATTGTTTTAAAGGATATTACTACAAATACTTTTCTTTTTAGTCTCTTTCAATACGTAATAATCATCTTATTCTAATTGAAAAAAAACGTCTTTTTTTTCTCCATTTATCTGTCATCGTATAACCCAAGGAATGACTATCATATTCTCTGTGGCTACTTATGGGACCTTGAAGCATGATCATTCCTGTCGGCAGAGCTGAGAATATGCTAATTGTATTCTCTGCAGAGGGTAGAGACTCCCCAAAAGGGGGTGTCCTGAAGTATGACACTAAACTGCACCTGATGGTTCTAGAGATATGAGAAGTATAGTGTACTCCTCCATTTCTATTACTCCTAGGTCAACTCTGACCGAAAGTGGTAACACCTGTTAAGGTCCCTAATAGGAGTCAAATCGATTTGTTTAAAAATTCGTACTCGATATGGCCGTGTGTAAAAAATCAAACTCTTAGGGTTTTGGTTTCTTTGTTTAATGGCATATCAACGTTTGTAGGTTATTTAATGTCAAAGCCATTCTCCTAGAAGAACAGTAGTGGTTCTATTTAACCCATAGCTGGGAGCATAAGGGGGTTCATACCTTTCCCAAGAGTATTTGCCCGAAAGTGAATGTAATAGCGCGACTGGAGTACGAACTCGCTTACAACGATTCCGCAGGCCATCGCTTTAACCGTTACACCACGAGGAACCCCCCACGAAGGTTGATATGCCATTAAACAAAGAGATCGAATCAATGACCAAAAAGAATCGAGACTGAATTTTTAGATTTAAACATTTAAAATTTAAGGTTGGTTAGTCGGTTGGTCATGTTTTACAGCATGTCAACCCTTGTAGACTATCTGATGCCAAATCCTGGCTATACATATATGTCAAATATATGTGATTTGTAAACGAATAGTTTGTAGGTAACAATATTTAAACGATCAAAAGCTCATTTGTTTACACACAATGAAATGGTTTCAAGTATTATTGTAATAAAACAGACGGGCGCTGTCGTTGAGAACGCGTGAGCGCATCGGCTGTCGTCAATCAGTGAAAATGCCCCGAATCTAGCGCGTGTGGGCAGAATGACCAACAGGGTTCAGACGTGATTTTCATATAATCACACATGAATTGTCACGTGTTTCACGATAGTTTTCACTAGTGTCACCGAACTTTCGGGAACCTTCGATTTGTTCCAAAATATCTCTGTATAAGAAATCAAGTAGGGAGATTTTGGCAGTTGAAGGCAGGGTCCTAAACAGGTGTGTCAGTAGTTCAGGAGACCCCGACCCGTCATAACCAGCCTATCACAATACGATTGACAGGAGCGTGTCAACAAGCCGGCCACCACGACATCCGCCGTTGCCACTAAGAAGAGGGAGGAAGAACGCATGAAACGAACTTTTCGAGCTGCAAGACGTTGTAACCCAAGAGAATAAATTAAAAGACTACTATTTTTCTTCCTTAAATTTCGAGTTTGAGTGTTTCTTTTTCTGCGGACTCCTTTCTTTCAAACACAACATTATTATCTAACACGAACAGTTTTGTTTGCACACATTTAAATGATTTCAACTATCTAAATGTAATACAATTAATTTAGTTTAACATTCATTTGTTTGCATATTTTTAAATGATTTCAACTATCAATATGTAATACAATTAATTCAGTTTTACAGTCATTTGGTCACACACATTTAAACGGTATCAAGTATAGAAAATGATTAAATATTTGTCTTTGATCCATTGGTAATGAAACTCTGAATCAGAATTTTGCATATTGACCTTTGACAGAGCCCGTCAATCAGGGATTTCTAAGACAGGATGTTCCAGCTGTGTAAATAGGAAGACAGGCCGTGTGGGCTGACAAGCAGAAGCAGATCACGTGAATCACGGACTGGAAAATCACGTAGGCGTTATGAAATTATATATACACGGGTACCCACAAACAGTTGATCATTCATAGAGAGTTACGCTCAGCCACGCTGAGCGTCACCTGTAGCAGGAATAGGTGGATTGCAGCGGCTCTAGCGTAAACCGGTTTTGAACTTTTCATCAAAGAAGCAGAGACGTAAGACCCTGAATATGGAATCAAAACGTGGGTCAATATAGCAGTCCTTTGCCAGTCTGTGTCCGGATTCTCCATTTCCCTGTTTTTGTCTCTCTCTCACACAGAATTCTGGACCTTTTGGGAAGTAATATATTTATATATATATATATATATATATATTGTAAAGAATGTGTTACGGTCTCATCATTTCTTCATTATGATCAAACATTCATCGTGTTATACAAGAGTTGACCTGGGAGTAATCGCAATGAAAGGGTACTCCATATTCCCTAAAGCTTTAGGACTGGGGCATCACCACCAGATTGGTTTGTGTCATATACTAGATACAGTAATACTATTCAACCCTTAGCTGTGGGGGGATAAGGGGGGTTCATAACATTCACTAGGGTATTAATCCGAAAGTGAACGTACTAGCGCGACTGGAGTTTGAACTCACTTAGTTCGAAGCCGCAGTTAAGCACTTTAGCCACTACGCTATGTAATTTGAACTTAACTAACTTCGAGATTTACAAATACAACGAACTATATATATATATATATATATATATATATTTCATTTTCAGATGAACTTAATATTTAAATAAAAAGAAAAAGAAAAAGAAAAAGAGAAGAATTTTTAAAATCCAAGTCGACATAAAACGTTTGTCAGATGATCAGCGAAAGAAAAAGATGGCTGACCACACCTACCAACCCACCAACCATCCAAAAAACAAAAAACAAAACAAAACAAAAAAGCACGAACAAACGAACAAACAAGCAAACAAAAACAAAAATACAAAAAACAAAAATTTCTACATGAATATTCATTTTGTAGAAATTTAGAAAAATCTATATGGAAGGGGTGTCAAAGGGAGATAATAGGTTTAATCGCGAATAGACCGAAAACGAGGCCAGAAAAATGCTGCTGCTGTCATTTTATTCATAGGTCTTCGATCAAGATCGAGGGGAAATATTTGTTGATTGGAGCAATATTATCTTTTTTCTGATTGGTTCTAAAGATTAATAAAATTTTTGATTTACAAGAAGTGGTGACCGTTGAAAATGGATTTTTAGAAATATTTCAGGTAGAAAGATAAATAAGTGAAATTTACATTTTAGTTCATCTATATATATATATATGTATATATATTTATATATATATATATATTCACTAACATAATTACACTAACATAAATTCCACTATATGAAATATATATATATATATATATATATATATATATATATATATGAACTAAAATATAAAAATCATAGAAATTGAAATATCCGTCTATATATATATATATATACATTAATCTTCACTAAGGTGTAAATTTCGCTTATTTAGTATATCAAATATCATATAGATTACACACACACACGCACACACACACACACACACACACATATATATATATATATATATTTGTCTTTTTCTCTCTCACTCTTTCTTTCTCATATACATGCGCACACAAACACACACACATACGCACACACACATATATATATAACAACATATAAATGACTAAGATAGATGTATGTATTTTGTCAATTTGTTTTTTTACCAGCATTTTTGTTGCTGCTTTTCCGTACAAAAATAAAAATCGACAACGGGTTCTGTGATATGTGCATTCTGCATATTATTGAACCGAGAACACAATAATTGAAAAAGATACATAGAACGTTTTAGGGAGAGAGAGAGAGAGAGAGAGAGAGAGAGAGAGAGAGAGAGAGAGAGATTGTGTGTATGGGTATGCATGTGTATGCGTGTGTAAAATGTGAAGCGTATATGTCCTCGAGGCTTAATGGTTAAAGTACTGGACTACAGAATCGTGGTAAGCAAATTCGAACTCCAGTAGCGCTATTGCGTTCACTTTCAGACAAATGCCCTTAGGAAAGGTATGAACGCCCATATCCTCCAAGCTATGGGTTAAATGATACCACTACTGTTCTTGTAGAAGGATGGATTCGGCATTAAATAACCCACGAATGTTGATATGCCTTCAAACAAGCAAACAATCTATACACATCCCAATAATCTTCTTTATTGATTTCAATATTGATGACCATCGAAAAAAAATAACCTCCGATTCTTAGCAAATGACACTTCTACCTTAAACAATAGGGAAAGATTTGCAGGCTGTTAAACGAACAAGCCAGTGGTGTAAAGAGGCGCTTGTGGTGAAACGGTTATTGTCGTAGAAAGTCGACTCGACTCTACGTGTTCCTTTCGCAGCCCTGTCTGGTATTCGCGCCGTAGGGAGCCCAAGACAAGGATCAATGTCAGATTTGAGGCCGAATGGCTGGGCTCCCTTCGGTTGGTTGAACTACATTGTCAACACTGCAGAGCACTTGACCAGCTGGTTTAATTTAAGCTATAAACAGGCATACTTGCCGGACTCACGTTACAACTGGCTCACATTACACCTTGTGGGCCTATGACCAGAATAGTCCAGCAGGGTAAGAGTCTCGGTTCGTGCCTGACTTTCTCCTTTCCCCTAAAACGCCCACTATAAAAAAAAACTTGTCTGATGACAGGCAGAGACAAATATATGGTCTATACGAGTTCCATTTTTGAACATGGCCGTTTGCATGCCTCAAAGAACCAATGACATTGGGGAAGATATGAATCCAATTATCCTCCCCACCCCCATCTATGGGTAAATAGTAGGACAGACTTACTCTTTGGCTTTGGTATGGTAACTGATCTCGGAGAAAGAAAAGTTTGAATTCAGACCTGACTAAGAGTGAGGGATGGGCTAACCCGTGCTATCCCTGCCAAAGAAACGCTACGAAAATAACGTACCTCGGCCAAACCAACTTATTGAATGAGTCTTAAAGTCTAGACGGGCATCAAAGAACATTTACCTGGGATATAATTCGAATCTTTTCTTGATTTGAATTGTAAGAAGGTCACGATTGTTCAATTCCGTCTTCCTCGGTTGTTTTTAGCTGAAATAAACTAAAAATCATGAGAGTAAACGCGAGAATATTTGCAAAATTAAACTTTTTTGTTTGTCTTTCAAATATTTTCAAAACTATTTTTGAAAAAAGTTTCTGCATCGACTTTAGTTTACAATTCATTAGAGAAAGAAAATTGCAATTTTGGTGCTAAAATTTATTGAAACTCTGTCTCTCTCTCTCTCTCTCACACACACACACACACACACACACACACACACACACATTTTTATTATTTTTTATTAGATCTATCAATCTATCTATCTATCTGTCTATGTTCATCTCCCCCCCCTCTCTCTCTATTTATCTATCAATCTATGTATTATGTAAATGTCAATAAAACATTTACGTCAGTAAGTACTTATATATATAAGAACTGATTTTCAAAGTACGTTTACAAGTCATTGAACGATGCACAGACAAGTAGATATCAATTCAAACCTGCAAATAGGGACAATCTCAAGTACATTGGTCGAAAGACGTTTGCAAATACACTAGTACACATATTGTGATAAGATTCTAACTCAATGTCGTTCTGCATGGATGCTTACATAACTTGGCAGACGAAACCGATCCTTCTTACTCCCAATTACGCATCAGTCTACGCATGCGCATAGACTGATGCATAGTATCTGCCTCCTACTCAAAGATTAATCCAACCGAAATATGGCCGGCGGGAAGTTGCTTTGAGTATTTTTTTTTTTAGAATCAGCCACTGCATAAAATAATCTATTCGTTGTAAACATCGATCTTACGAGACTTTTTTTACAACGTTGTAGAAAAAAAAAACAAAAAAGAAAAAAAAAAAAAAAACAAACAAACAAAAAAGAGCAAAAATTGTAAACTCGGTTTTAAAGTCATGATTGATCGGCTATATTTTATCTTCCCGCCCTGACTCAAAAAGAAAAAAATCAGCGCCATTTTAATTTTACTATCACCTTGGCCAGACTTTGGTGCATGTTATAACTACTGTTTGTTATTGATTTATTATTATTTTTATATTTTTTTTACACTAGTGATAACTAGTGATTTTTTTCAATGAAGTCTGAATGACAGCAAGCCTCCTCGGCTTTCCAGGACTCTTCAACGTATTCTAGCTGATTTTATAGGTTCTGTGGTCTGCTTCGTTTCCATTCTTCCTCTGATTTCCAGTTAACCCAATCTCTTTTCCAGGCCATTAGCGACCGTTCCAAAGGCACCAACAATAACGCGTTCATATTTCAACTCTCTGGTAAGGTCCAGGTATTTATCCTACTTCTTGCTTTCTATCATTTTCTCTTTGTATTTCGGTGTAACAACAAAACTCACCAGTGGACAAAGTCCATTTTTCTTGTCAGTTAACACTCAAATTGACCGGCCCATTGGCATAATGGTTAGAGTGTTCGCCAATTGTTTGGAAGACCGCGGTTCAATCCCTAGTCAAGTCATACCAAAGACTCAAAAAATGGAACTTGATGTTTCCTTGTTCAACACTCAGGATTATAAGTAACTGATCAAGGGTAAGTGGAGCAATCCAGGGAAAGGAGTAGCACCCTCCTCTACATGTCGGTGTTTTAGCTGTTGAAAAGGAAGCCTTCTGGTTGCCCTCGACTGCGGTCGGCTAACTTACATATTATTATCATTCAGTTTCTCTCTCAAGGTTTCTCTTTCTTAGCTATAAACCGTATAATTTTGTATTATTATTAGTATTATTTTACACCTTGCGAGTTTTCAAAACAGCGTTGGCTGGTGGTCTTTCACAAGAGTCTGAGTGTCCTCAGATTTCCAGGACTTTTCTCAGTATTTTGGCAGATCTCATCAATCTGGATGGTCTCTACTCATCCCCTGATTTCCAACTCTTCCGGCCCCTTTACTAAGTCTTTGGGGATCGCTCCAAACACGCCAACTACAATTGACAGCATTGTCACTCTCATGTTTGACAGCTTTCTTAGTTCTCTGGCAAGATCCAAGTATTTTTCAATCTTTCCGCTTTCTCAAATGTATCCATTTGTATCTCAAAATCCCAGAGGATTTTATGAGTCTCTTTTTCTAATACGATCAAATTTCAATGTCTTGCACAATTCTCCCCTTTCGCACGGAAATGTGCCTAGGCTTGTACCCCTTTTGTGCTCATGTAATACTATGCTTGTCACAGTACCAAATCTGAAGGGTGCAACTCCATGACACCATCTCGAACATCAATAGATCTTACACTTCTTTAAAGACAAAGCAACTTTATTGTTCCGGATACGAAGGTGTGTTATTATTCAGGCTGCGTACAGTTTCCTAGCAATCATCGAAGCACAAGAGAGAGCGAACGGGTGAGTGAGCGAGCGCGCACGCGAGATAGATAGATAGATAAATAGAGAGAGAGAGAGAGAGAGAGAGAGAGAGAGAGAGAGAGAGAGAGAGAGAGAGAGAGAGAGTGTGTGTGTGTGTGTGTGTGTGTGTGTGTGTGTGCCTGTGTGAGTGTGTGTGTGTGTGTGTGTTATGTAGAAAAATGTACCAATACCGACTCATAGTTCGAACACGGATCTCTAGCCAACAAACACAAATGTTGAAATGAATTGTGCTACTGAAGTTCATATAACTTGAAGTGGTGGATATGAAAATGGATCAATCAGAGGTTTACGAGAGTAGAGAGTAGTGCGTATGCAAAATAGATGTGAAATGTAACATTGCGAGTTAGTAGAGTTTAGCATTTTACGAGAGTGATTTTAAGTATCGGCCGAAAGTACGCCCCTTACAGAATATCAAGAGAGAGAGAGAGAGAGAGAGAGAGAGAGAGAGAGAGAGAGAGAGAGAGAGAGAGGAGAAAAGTCACAATTAGGAAAAGAAATGAGATGAAATGAGAGAACAAATAGGTTACATAAATCGAGAGAAAAAGCGAGGAAGATTGGAAAGATGCCCGATAAAAAGAAGAGAGACAAAAAAAACCCCAAAAACAAATGAGTTGGTAAGAGAGAGAGAGAGAGAGAGAGAGAGAGAGAGAGAGAGAGAGAGAGAGAGAGAGATCATAAATGTGGATCGCTTTCTCCAGCTAGTTGTGTCTAGTCTCATACTCTCTTTGCGCTAATTTGCTGCATTCGCTTATTATGTGATTGATCGTTTCGTCTCTGTCACCACATAATCTATATCGGCTATTTTGTTACGTCTTGTCTTCTTGCTTTAACATAGTCCTTATGCAGTTGTTTTGTACTCCTCTCAGAAGAGATTCAATTCCTCTCTTAAGGTTTCCCTTTTTTTAGCCATAAACCGTATAATCTTGTATTAATTATTATATTTATTTTTTCAGAGTAAAATTCCATTCCTATATTTGGTTGTATATTCTTATTGTTTGTATCAGAGTCTCCATTTCTGTTTCAGCTGATTTTCTTTCACGAGAGACTGAGTGACAGCAAGTCTCCGCAAGTCTTTAAAAATTTTTTCAGTATTCTGGCCGATCTTAGCAATGCTGTAGTTTGGATAGTCTCTACTCGTCCTCCGATTTCCAACACTTCTCACCTCCTTACCAGTCTTTTGGGATCGTTCCGAGCTCACCAATTACAATTAGTATTACCGTCATTTTCATGTTCCATACCTTTTTTTGTTTTCTGGTAAGATCTAAGAGCTTGTCTCCCTTTTCATTTTCTTTGGTTTTCACTCTGTGGTCAGCCGAGACGGCAAAGTTCACTATTTGGCAGGTTCTGTTTTTTTTTTCATAAACAATCACTCAGTCTGGTTTTCTTGTCGGCATTAGGGGATCTGTTTGCATCAAAAAATCCAAGAGAATTTCATGCGTCTCATTCTCCAGGATTGGGTCTGGTTTGTGCGTATACAATTTCTTCGTGCCCGTGATGTAATCGTTATCGTTGTAGGAAATGAACACGGCGACACGCGTTCAAATCCTGGACGTGACTGATTGCATTTCACATAGCACTAATACCCTTGGGAAAGGTATGAATCCAATTATTCTCCCTCCAGCAATGGGTAAAGAGTAGGGCAGACTGGGTTCTTCAGCTTTGGTGAGGCAACCAGTCTTGGAGAAGGAAAACACTGCATTCAAACCTGTTAAACTCCGCTTAAAAAATTGACCTTGTGTCATATCCTGTCAAATTTCAATTTCTTGCGCAATCCTAATTGATCACTTTTCTCATTCAACCGCGTCTAGATTTATACTCCTTTTGTGCTAGTTTGCTGCATTCGTAATCATTAATCGTTTCGTCTCAACAACCACATGACCTACACTTGCAGTTCTGTTGCGTATAATCTATTTTTCATTTAACATAGTTGGTCCTTATGGCGTTGTTTTGTGCTGCTATTCAAAGAGATAATTATCATTATTATTTTACTCTTTTGTGAGTTTTTCATACCAGCGTTAGCTGATGGTTTCTCACTGGTGTTTGAATGATAGCAAGTCTTCTCAAATTGTACCATAGCCATGATATGGCTATGTGTGAAACGTACATCGAATGTCCATAAAGATAAAACATAGGAATCTCGAAACACGAAAAACACTTAACGACTTCTTTGTTCAGGTACGAAACTTCTTATTACCTTTGAGTTTAAAGGTTCTTCGACATAAGGAGAGAGAGGCACAATCTTTCTATTCTGGCTTTTTCATCTGCCCCACCCCAGCACGTGTGGCACCCGCCACAAAAGTCCCCGCGAGCAAGCGAAAGCCAACCGTCTTCCCCCAAGGCAGGTCTCATCTCAACTCAACTAACTTTCTTCAAATTCCCAAAATCCTCCGCGCGCTTCCGGTGTGTGACGTCATTCGCACTCGCTAGCCCCCGTTTCCCATCTCGGGCTATTGGGACATCTCTGAGTGACACGTCCGCTCTGCCCGCGTGCGCGTGAACACCTGTGTTAATGTTGCACCTAACTAACCCATGTGTTGAGCCGAAAGGTTCTCAGCCTAACTAAACCCAAAGGCATAAACCGAAATCCCTCGGCCATTATGTTAGAAAATATGCAGGTGGACTACTCTTAATAATGTCTGGATGGTCTCTACTTGTACTCTTTATTAATGTTATCATACTCTGAGAGTTTTCATACAAGTTGTAACTGGTGTTCTTTTTTTCTTAAAGTAACAGCAGGTCTCCTCAGGTGTCCAGGAAACTTCTAAATATTCCAATTAATCTCAAAAGTGGCGTGGTTCGAATGGTCTTGATTCTATTACTGATAACCCGTACTAACAGTCTCTTCCAAGCCCCTGGGAACCGTTCCAAGGGCACCAACTACCATTGGTATTCCCATCATCTTCACGTTTCACATCTCTTACAGGTTTCTGGCAAGATCCAAGTATTTGTCTATCTTTTCTACGAGTAACTATGGAGACGCAGGGATTTTTCTTTGATTCTTTTGCTTTCCCAGAGTCTATCCTTTCCCACTGCACCAGTTGTGGCAGTTACCTTTCGCGGCCTGTACACTTTCACGAATATATTACTCAACCCATATTGTGTTCGTTGTTAAGACAAGATCTATCGGGTGTAGGTTTTGGTTGAAACTGTATAAGCAACGGGTCAATTCAACAACAAAAAAAAAAAAAAGAAAAAAAAAGAAAATCGAATTCCAGAGTACATAATTTTTATAACCGTCTTTGGTTAGGTTCCTCTGTTTTGATGTCATATCAACTTTTGTCGGTTCTTAAATACTAAAGTCATTCTTGTAGAAGAATAATAGATATTTAACCATGAGCTTTGGAGATTAGGAGGTTTTTATCTTTTCCAAGCGTATTAGTCCAAAGTTAACGTGGCCTCGTGGTGTAATGGTTTAAAGCTATGGACTGCGGAAGCGTAGTAAACGAGTTCGAACTCCAGTTGCGCTATTACGTTCACTTTCGGACAAATACCCCTGGGAAAGGTATGAACCCCCTACACCTACCCGCAATGGGTTAAATAGTACCACTACTGCTATTTTCAAAGGATGGCTTTGATATTGAATAACCTACAAAGGTTGGTATGCCATAAAAACAAAACAACCCAAAAGTGAACGTAATAGCACGACTGGAGTTCGAGCTTGCTTGAAACAGTATTCTCCTATGGCTGTTTTTATTGATGTCAATATTTCTTCTCGCTTATCCTGGTCGTGATGAGGATGCGTGTGACACTTGTCAATATGGATTTGGATGCTTGCCAGTTTTCTATTCAACTTCGAAACAGCCAAATGCAAACTTTTTCGATCCTGGCAACCTACAACTGCTTACTACCTTAGACTCGAACTCCCTTCATCCTGTGCTTCAACTCTGCTTATTCACCTCTGAATGTTCCCTTGAACATATATAGAGTTCTCCACCGGCTTGGATCTCTAAGAACGAAGGTACTTTAAAAAAAAGGATCTTGTCTAATGACCTCGGAAGAGTTTTATCTATTTTATCACCTATTAAAATCTACCTGCTTTCCTAATATATTTGCCCTCCTTTTGAAACTATTTGAAAAATCCTCGTAAGTAATGGCCAAAGTGCTGGATTGCGGCCTCGAAGTAAGTGAGTTCGAACTCCAGTCGCGCTATTATATTCATCGACGGACAAATATCCATGGAATAGAAAGGGAGGGATCCCTTTATCCTCTAAGCTAGCAGTTAAATAGTATCTCTGCGGTTCTACAAAGAAGGTTTTGGCATTAAATAACCCATCAAGGTTGATATACCATTAAATAACGAAACCAAAATATATACACACATCCATGTACATACGTACATATATACTACCTACGTTCACACCCTCCATACAGATACGCTACCCACCACATGCTTATATGAGGATCATTCGATAAGTTTCCAAATTTTTTTCGTATGGGTACTTTTATTGATAGTACACACTTGAAACTCTAGTCCCCTTCCAAGTAATCTCCTCCGCCTGCAATGCACTAGTTGTACCGTTCCAACAACTTCGGCAAGGCCCCATGGAAGTCCTCTTGTGTGAGTGTGTCAATGACCTTCGTCAAAGCCTCTTTCATCTCCTCAATTGTCTCATAACGACAGCCTCTGAGCTTAGGGAATAAACAAAAGTCACAAGGAACAAGATCTGGACTATAGGGAGGATGAGGAACTGTCTTGATGCCCATCTTGGTCAAATAGTCTATGACAAGGATGGAGTTATGGACTGGTGCATTGTCCTGGTGGAAATGCCACTGAGCCGATTTGAAGAGTGCTGGCCTCTTCCGACAGAATCTCTTCCTGAACTCCCTTAAAACCTCAACATAGTAAACCTAACCCTAACCCTTTGGCCAATTGACTCTGATATATTTTCCTTACTCCTCCCACACCTCTCATCATCCCTCACAGACTCCCTACCTTCCTTGAATCTCTTATGCCACTCCAAAACTGATGCTCGATTCGTGCAAGATTGTTCAAAAGCAGTCTGAAGCATTCCATACGTTTCTCTGGCATTTTTTCAAAGTTTAAAACAGAATTTTATTGCATATTGTTCTTCAAAAGTGTCCTCCCGTCCAGATTGCATTTTTGAAATTCACTAGCTGTGGCAATCAGGTTTAGTAAGGTGTATTCCAATTGCTGCTGTAACTGTTCCTTAGAACCTGAAATCATAAAATTGGTCAGTCATCTCATAAGATGTATAGCAATAACATAGTGAATTTTCAAGAGTCTACTACAATTTTAAATGCCTGTACAAAAAATGTCTGGAAACATACACATTACGGCAATACACATATGTTGATATTGACATGCTAGCAGCCACATGCATTCTGCACCTTGACATGTTCATTCTGAGACTGAAGAACTAATATTGCTACAGCGTCGTTATTCAGCTAATCTGACGTGAATCGACCAAAATAGCTTTAACTTTAGTCACTTTTATCATTTGATTCATTATTCTATGACCAACGAGAAACAGCGAAAATCAGAGTGAATAGTAAAGTATAAGCGCTTATCGAGAAAAAAAACTTTTGTCTCTTTTTTGCCTCAGTGAAGCCTGGCTATCCATACTTGCTGCTTTAGCTAAGTTACGAGGTAAAATTGATTTTGTAATACCCACACAACTGTTCTCTACTTCGTCTCCAGCTTTCTTTCTTTCTTTTCAGTTTTCTATTCTTTCTTTCTTTCTTTCTTTCTTCCTTTCTTTCTAGTTTTTCCCTCTTTCTTTCAAATTTTTCTTTTTTTTTCTTTTCAATTTTCTTTCTTTCTTTCTTTCTTTCTTTCTTTCTTTCTTTCTTTCTTTCTTTCTTTCTCAGTTGGCTGGGGCTGTAGAATACACCGACTGCACCTC
>OY757928.1:43404683-43549683 GCA_963585895.1 Sepioteuthis lessoniana | reverse complement strand
CAATATATTCTAATGCACGAGAAATACGTAAAAGCAAACAACACAAAAGTTCTTATATCTTTTTAGGAAAATTCTATTCCTACTCTGGGGAAAAAAAACTCAGTCTACAATTTTTGCGGTGGACGACTATTTTTTAAAACATGCAGAAAGAATAAATAGATAGATAAATAAATAGCAGAGACTATTTTTTTTTGCGTTTTGGGATAGAAAATACAATAATACCTATTTTCATCTGCAAAATAAATCTCACTTTAAAATATCTTACTTGTTACCATCTTTAATATTTTTTAAAACATAAAAAAATACATCTCGGGTAAATATTTAGTTGATAATTCAAATGACGAAAATTAAAGAAAGAAAAAAAGGAAAGAAGAAAGAACGTCAGACTGAACAAATAAGTAAACAAGAAGAAGAAAAAGAAGAAAAAGGGAAATGTTTTATTGGGAAAAAGGAAGAGAGAGGGAGAGAGAGAGAGAAGGGCGAGGGCGAGAAAGAGAGTGGATGAGAGAGAGGGAGAGAGAGAGAAAGGCTGAGTGAGGGAGAAAGGGAGAGAGGGAGAGAGTAAAGACGATAAAGAAGAAATGGTGCACAAGACCATATACGTTAAAAGATAGGAAAATTTTTTTTAACGAAAATGACGGAAGAGTGCAATATATATATATATATATATGTATATATATATATATATATATGAGAAAAATATATTCCCTTAAACGCCAGGAAAAAGCTCTCAATATACATTCATTAAATAAACTTAAGAAAAACACTTCCACTATTCCTATTATCCACAGGCCTATCTCTCTTACATCTAACACACACAATAAGCTTCACTGTGACAAATCAACTAAATTAGGAATGCCGATAATTCCAACTTCATCATAAACCATTAAAATCTCAATAATATCTCGAAACGCACCAACAGCCTAACCATTTCTCATGCAGGCATATATTCTTTTCCATGTAAAGACTGTGACAAATGTTACATCGGTGAAACCCAACGTAATCTATAAAGGATTTACGAATATAAACAGTTGATTAAATTAAATGACGACCGAAATACTCTTTAGATCTCATGTTAGATCTCAAACACACTTTCAATTTTTCCCTGGCCACTTTAATTAAACACATACACTACAAAAAATCTCGTCGTTAGAATCTGCAGTCATCTCCCACACTAAAAAACGACCCGGCTTCCAGCAAATTTCACTCTACTTGGTAGACATAATTTTACATGAGAATAATATTGAAATAGAAAATTGTTAGGAAAATATTTCTATGACAAAAACTAAGATATTTATTTCCCCACCACATTTCCATTCCTCTGGACGATTTTTCATTTTTTTCATTTAGATATTCCATTTTTGTTGGTCAAGCGATTGATGAAATTTGTTACGCTTGACGATGGATGTAGCCACCTCTCTGTCTACCTAATCCTTGCCTAGATGTTCCAAAAATGAATCACAGTCACAGTTGATAACCCCTGCTTCAACGACTCTGATATATATATCTCAATCTCTCCCTTTCTTTCTTTTCTGTCTCTGTTTCTTATGACACCTCCTTCTTTTTATTTTTATTCATCTATTTCCTTCTGAGAAAAAACTCGTCATTCTGATGAAGTCTTTTTGAAAAACTCGTCATTCTGATGAAGCCTTTTTGAAATAGAGACGAAATATCCTTTTTAAAATCCGTTCTCAGTGTTTCGGTTTATCCACTGTTGCACTTATTTTTTTCTCATCTTGTCGGATTTTTCCAAATCTAACATTTTTACACGCACATATATATATATATATATATATATATATATATATATGACCTGATGATTGTATCTAAAACAAGTTCATAGGGGCTTCGGGTGGTTTAATGGTTAACGAGCTAGACTAGCAAACCTTCACGAGTGAGTTCGAGGCTCAGTGAGTGCCCTATTTACAGAGCCTTGTGTAGCATCTGTGCAAAAAGCTTTGTAAGTTATCAAAACAATTACATAAAACTGTTGGCAATGAGACTGCAACAGTGTCGTGAATCAGTATTCATTTATTTTAAGTTTTATATTGTTTTATTGTCAGATATTGAGTATTATTTGATTTAAGAAAAGAAGTTTTTCGTTGGTTTGGTTTGGTTTTGCATGCGTACAGTCTATTGGCCTAGTGGATAGAGTGTTCACCAATGGTCCGGGAGACCGGGATTCAATCCCAAGTCGCGTCATACCAAAGACTTTAAAAATGGTACTTGATACCTCCTTACTCAACACTCAGTAATATAAGGTACGAATCAAGGGTAAAGTGGAGCAATTTAAGGAAAGGAGTAGCACCCTCCCCAACGCCTTGGTGTAGTACCTATTGAAAAGGGAGCCTTCTGGTCACCCTCGACTAAGGTCACCAAATTTACTTGCAGTCAATTTCTAAGAGTTCAGTTTACCATAAGCACACAGTTTAGTTCTATTTAACCTATAGGTTGGACCCTCTCAGGTACTCCAGGCCAGAGTGGACCTGGGAGCGATGGCAATGAAGGGGTACTCCGCAGTCCCTAAAGGTCCAGAATTACTGAAGCCTCACCATCAGATTGTTTATCCCGGACACTGGTTGGGGAGTCTTACCTCTCTACAGATATGCAGTTGGTGTATTCTGCAGCCTCAGCAGACTGAGCCAGACGTTTTTAGAACGATTTGTTTATTTCATGATATATATATATATATATATATATATATATAAGAATAGTTAGAAAAGAAGAGCCATACTTGAATATTTTTTGTTAGGATAACATACTTATTGGCCTAGTGGGTAGAATGTTCGCCAATGGTCTGAGAGACCGGGGTTCCGTCCTAGGTCGTATCATACCAAAGACCTTAAAAATGGTACTTGATGCCTTCTTGCTTAACACTAAGCCTTTTAAGGTACGTGTAAAGGGTAAAGTGGAGCAATTCAAGGAAATGAGTGGCGCCATCTATAACAACTCGGTGTAGTAGCTATTGAAAAGGGAGCCTAGCTGGTGGGGGGTTACGGTCGGCATTATCGTTAGATCTACACATGCTCGATCATCGATATTGAACAGTCTTTACTTATAAATATAACAAAATGAATTATATATATATATATATAGTCAAAATATTGTGCTTGTGTATTATTCGGATAGAAAGAAAATAATACTGAAATCAATTTTTTTTTTATGAAATTGACTGAGAAATAAATCGAATCACTCGCAAAAAGAAAAAAAAATGTCCCACACCACAAAATAAATAAATCAATAAATTAGAAACTAACAAGATAAAAACGAAACTGTCAGTATAAGTAATTTTTTAACTATTCGCAAAAACTGACAGATTGAGTAATATATTTCTAATCGGGTATCAAAGTGTCAACGCTAGAAGAACAAAAATAGTGAAAAATAATATAATAAATTGAATTTATATTTATCAATATCAGGTTTGTTTATTACTTTCGTTTTTGTTTTGTTGCAATTATTTCCTTTTTTTATATTTAGAAAAAATATTTAAGATGGTTTTCATTGTGTTTTAAGGCGTGTCAACCGTTGTGGGTTATTTAATACCAAATCTTGTTCACACACAGACACACGCGCGCGCACGCGCACAACTATGATTTGTAAGCGAATAGTTTGTAGGTACCATTTTTTTAAGCAAGCGATATTTGCCTCTGCCTCCCACCAGACTGAACTTGACACAAGGTCAACGACCCGAAGGTCGGCTTAATGTGGGGTTTACGGGAGGAGAATGACGGGCACAAGCCAAGGCCCAAACCCTGCTGGTTATCTGCTCACTTAGAGTGTTATATAATAGCCGAGGGATTTCGGTTCATGCCTTTGAGTTTAGTTAGGCTGGGAACCTTTCGGCTCAGCACACGGGTTAGTTGGGTGCAACATTGAGGCACGTGTTAACGCGGGCGCGAGCGGGCGGATGGAGGTGTCACTCAGATGTCATAATAGTCCGAGACAAAACACGGTGACAGAGTGTGGGTGACGTCACGCACCGGAAGCGCGCGGAGGTTTGTGTGAGATTTGAAGAAAGTAAGAGTTGAGAATTAGACGCCAAACGAGAAGGATCGACTTTTGGAGCTCGCAGACGCGAGGCGAACTTGCGCCCTGTGGGGGCCCGCACGAGTTGGGGGCCAAATGAATAAGACAGCATAGAAGATTGTGTCTCTCCTCCTTACGTCGAAACCTTTAACTCAAAGTTAATAAAAAGGTTTCGTACCTGAACAAGAAGTCGTTACGTGTTTTCGAATTCCGAGATTCCTATGTTCTTTATATGTTCTATCGTTATGAACATTATCTGTCTATTTCCCGAATAGCTGTATCTACCTATGGTACAAGAGCAATGTGAGCCTGATGAGCCTTGCTGAACATGGACTCAAACGTGAGTCCAGGCACGGATGCTTGATGATAGCTTAAACTGGACCAAGAGGTCCACTGCTATACAATGCTTTTCAATGACCGCTCACCCAAAGACCGACAAGCATTTTTTTAAACAAGCCAGTGCTCATTCGGTATATTCTACCGCCCCAGCCGACTGGGCAATAACATTTAATATCAATTTAGTATTACTCTGGCTTAGTCGGCTAGGGATGTAGAATACACCGACGGTATCTCTGCAGAGATGTAAGGCTCCTCACCGAGTATCCTGGACATGACACTAAACAATTTGATGCTGAGGTTCCAGTAATGCTGGAGCTTTCGGGAATGCGGAGTACCTCTTTACTACCATCATTCCCAGTTCCACTTTGGTCCGGAGTGGTAAAACCTGATAGGGTCCTATCTATGGATCATATAGAACTATTTGACATTTAAACTCCGTACTTATGCTAAACTGAATTGTTTGAAATGAACTATTTGATCATTTAACTGTGTGTAAACACATGACTGGTGTTTAATTGAATTGTTAGAGTTACATAGCAATACTTGAAAACATTAAACTGTGTGCAAAAAATGGTTAATAGTAAATATAATTATTCGTATGAGATAGAAATAAAATAAACTATTGTGACAATACACCCGCTGGCCGACCCATACTATCTCAACCTCCTAAACCACTCGTGGCCATCCGATCGTCTAGTGGTTTCTCTCACCTCCGGCCAGGAGTATTTCACATTTCTTTTCGGACACACAAGACACAACATATACAACCGAGAGGGTGGAAAGAAAGAAGAACGAACAATCACGGACTTAGGTTAACTCCAAGCGCAAGAAGAGAGAAGTTTGTGACACTTTTGTGTAGCTTTCTGTGCATCTGTAGACTATTGCGCGAATTGTGGTCGCGTGGTAAATCTCACGCACGAGCCCTTTGCGTGGTTTTCGCGCAAAACAGACAAAGGAATCCTCTGACTGGTACTCACTCACACCCACACCCACAGAAACGAATGCCCAACATCGTGCCACACCATTTAACAGTATGAAAAAAAAATGAGCTCAGACTCGTTTAAAAATATCATCTACAAAATGTGTTTAGAAATAATATATTTTATATATATGTATAAAAAGGATTTGGCATTAAATTACTTACAATGTTTGATATGACATCAAACCAAACCAAACCAAGGACACTCCTTGTTTTGGGGGACGTCTTGCCCCTTTTGCAGGGGATTCAGTCACCGTATTCTAAACCCTGACAACAGGACGTAAACTCACTGGTCCGCACGAATGGGGCACTTAGTGTGGATCAGATTTACTACGAAGTTGTAAGTGGTCTACGCGACTAACCTCTGAATAAGTTACTTGGCTTAGATTTGGCACAAAGATGAAAGTATAGAGCTCCCAGTGAGGATCAACTCACACCTCAGTTGCAACAATTTCAGCCGCACAAGCTTGTTAATCGTTACATTACGATGATGAAGCCGTATTTTTAAAAGTTGTAATCAACAAAGCGAGAAAAAGAACAAAATTACACTTCCCAAAAAGTCGATAATATTTGAGCTCGACTGATATCCTCATTATTTACCGAAATTCTAGATGATGATGCGGCCATTTTTTTTCAGGCCCACTTGGAAAATCTATTTGAAAGCTATCCTAGCAGATTTGGCTGATATCAATAATTGAAGGCGTTCGTGGTGAAATAGTTACCGTCATAGGAGATGGACACGGCGACCCGAGTTCAAATCCGAGTCGGGGCTGTTTACATTTCACATAGCGCTAATACCTTTGGAAAGGTATAATTCCAACCGTTCTTTCTCCAGCTATGGGTAAATAGTAAGCCAGACTGGGTTCTTTGACATTGGTCTGGCAACTGGTCCACGAGAAGGAAATTTTTAGAATCAAATCTGTTAAGCTGCGCTAAAAAATTGACCTTGTGTCACATGTAGTCGTGTTAAGAGGTTGAGTAAATACATGCCATTGTTTCACTACAGTTAAATGGTTTCAATCATTGCTATTTAAAACTACAAATTCTATCTAATATTAATCATTTGTTTGCACACAGTGAAGTGGTTACAAGTATTGCTATTTAACACTAATTATTCTATTGATTATTCATTGTGGAAAAGGCATGCTCCCATTTCCGGATCCGTATCGAGGCGGTGATTGAGGCTGAAGGCGGCTACATCGAATAGATGTCAGCTCTACTACGTAATCAAGTTAACTGAATTGATCCTTTCAATAAAAGTTTTAAAATAAAGCTGTAGTGTTGTTTTCTTTAGGACGACAATTTTATCGTTCCACCCTATATATATATATATATATATATATATAGAAGTCGGCCTGAACTCTGAGCTCTGAACTAATTCCCGACTTCGCCCTCAACTGCCGACTGGACTCTTCACACTGCTCTTTTGAATTGGGGGCGGGGTATCGACAGTTTTTGGTTACGCCCATGAATAATGATATGTAAATTGCCTGGACCACCGATATTTCGTATATCTTTTAAAAACTCCAGATAGCTGTTTTTAAGAGGTACTAAAAATGAATTCTGGATGCTCCGCTGATATCTGTCCAGACAAATATTATTATATCGAAAAAAATCCACTTATCATGTCTCCTTGTATACCTGGATTCCATCCTTTTGGGCACACGAGATTTCATTGACCCTTTTATCACAGGATTCAACCAACGAATCCATCTCTCCACTCCACGAATCATCACCTTACTTACTAAAGACTCAAATCCAGGAACGTCATTCAAAAAAAAAAAGAAAAAAAAGTGAAAAAAAATGATAAAAAATAAGAATTTTCTTTACTTATTTTCTGTATTATGGAAAAACAAACTTATTTCTAAATCTGTCCTTCTATCCATTTAATTAATAAATTCTTTCTAATCCCTTAGAATCGTTGATAAATTAATCAATCCACCCGGGGGAGGGAATTTCTCTCTGTCACATACAAAAATAGTATATATATATATATATATATATATATATATATACATAAAAAGTACATATACATAAAATAGTATATATCATCATCATCATGTCGTGCCGCCAGCACGGATATCCCTGACCTTCTCTCGTCACTTCTCCCAATCATCGCCTCTGGCAGGTCTTCAGGGTTACATCCTGTGTCCTCACATAGCTGCTGTATGTAAGTTCGAGCTGGTCGTCCTGCTTTTGCTTGGCCATATGGGGGCGTCCATCGGAGTACATCACTTATGAGCTCATCCTTGCATCTCCAGCAGTGTCCTGAATGTCTGGTTCGTCTAACTTGTATAGTTCTCGTGATGGGAGGCAAGTGGCCGTATAGTTGGTGTCTTGTGGGGTGTTGTCGCCAAGACTTGTTCAATATTGCTCTCAACATTCTCGTGTAATTGCCGTCTAGTTTCTTCTCCATCCGTTTAGTTAGCGTCCATGTAGTGTATCCATATAGCAGTATCGATACAACCGCTGCCTGGAAGAAACTGCATTTCATTTTATCGGTCAGGTCTGATTTCCATATGATCGAGAGCCTATCGATAGCTGTCCATGCTTTCGTTAGTCGTGTGTCGATGTCTTTTTCGGTTGATAGTACATATATACATAAACAGTACATATACATAAAATAGTATATATACATAAAGTAGTAAATATACATAAATAGTATATATACGTGAATAGCATATATATATATATATATATATATATATTTATATATAAACAGTACATATACATAAAATAGTATATATACATAAGAGATGTACTCTTATGGATCCCCACACATGGCCGCGCAAAAGCAGGACGACCAGCTCGAACGTACATTCAGCAGCTATGTGAGGATACAGGCTGAGGATACATTCAGCAGCTATGTGAGGATACAGGCTGAGGATACAGGTCCTGAAGACCTACCTAGGGCGATGAACGATAGGGAGGAGTGGCAAGAGAGGGTCAGGGATATCTGTGCTACCAGCGCGATATGATGATGATGATATATACGTGAATAGTATATACATATATACATAAATAGTATATATACATAAAATAGTATAAATACACATATACTTAAAATATTCAATGTTTACTTGTTTTTTTTTATATTGCTTAATGATCCAATCTTGAAACTTGATAAAGTTATTCGGAGAGCTAGTCAGTGGGGCTTAGAATACGCCAACTACATACGCTGTGGAGGATTAAGACCCCCACAGATAAAGTGGTGTACTGGGCATGATATTAATTTGCATCTGAAGGTGAGGCATCAGTTGTGGAGCTCTGGAATGACAAGATAGTATGGATTGATGAAATGTCTTAATAATATATCATTATCTATTAGATAAGATGAAAAATGTATTTAGTAAGTCAACTTAACACAATATTGTATTAATGATGGACTGCTGAGTTGGACATTTCTTATTTATCATATTTACCAACCCCTCCGCTCGGGCAGGATATGACACAAGGTCAATTTTTAAGCGGAGTTTAACAGGTTTGAATTCAGAGTTTTCCTTCTCCTAGACTAGATGCCTCACCAAGGCTAAAGAACCTAGTCTGTCCTACTATTTACCCATAGCTGAAGGGAGAATAATTGGATTCATACCTTTCCCAAGGGTATTAGTGCTATGTGAAATGCAATCAGTCCAGGATTTGAACTCGTGTTGCCGTGTTCATTTTCTACGACGATAACCATTACACCACGGGACATTTCTTATTTATGGCATATAAACCATTGTAGGTGATTTAATGCCAAACCCTCCTTGTACATATATATCAAATATATATGATTTGGTTTGGATGAGGTTTATGGCATATCAACCCTTGTTGGTTATTTGATGCCAAATCCTTTTTATTCAAATAATTTGGTTTGAGGTTTTATGCCGTATCAAACATTGTAGGTTACTTAATGCCAAATCCTCTTTATGCACATATATTAAATATATATGATTTAGTTTAGTTAGGTTTATGGCATATCAACTATTGTAGATAATTTAATGCCAAATCCTCTTTATACATCCATATATATATATATATGGAACATACACTATTTGTAAACTCATTTTGAAGATGCGTTTTAAACAAGCCTGAGCTCATTCCTTTGTACACAGTTAAGTGTTATTTTTGATAATTTTAGTTAAATTTCTTTTGGAACAGTGATTTCAAAGGGTCAGTAGATTATATCCCCAAAAATCATCATCATCATGTCATGCCGCTAGCATGGATATCCCTGACCCTCTCTCGCCACTTTTCCCTATTGTTCATCGCCTCTGGCAGGTCTTCAGGGCTACATCCCGTATCCTCACATAGCTGCTGAACGTATGTTCGTGCTGGTCGTCCTGCTTTTGCCCGGCCATATGTGGGGGTCCATAGGAGTACATCACTTATGAGCTCGTCCCTGATTCTCCAACAATGTTCTGCATGTCTGGTTCGTCTAACTTGGATAGTTTTCGTGATGGGAGGCAGGTGGCCGTATAGTTGATGCCTTGTGGGGTGTTGCCGCCAGGACTTGTTCAATATTGCTCGCAGCATTCTTGTGTAATTGCCGTCTAGCTTCTTCTCCAGTCGTTTTGTTAGCGTCCATGTAGTGCATCCATACAGCAGTATCGATTTGACAGCTGCCTGGAAGAAACTGCGTTTCATTTTATCGGTCAGGTCTGATTTCCATATGATCAATAGACTATTGATAGCTGTCCATGCCTTCGTTAGCCACGTGTCGATGTCTTTTTCGGTTGATGAGACGCTGCTTCCTACTAAAGTGAATTTGTCTTCTAGTTTAAGAGGGGTTCCGTCTAGTGTGGAGATGTCAAAATAATCCCCCCCCCCAAAAAAACACCATTTCTTCGAAAAATAAATGTACATGCTCAGGGAGATAAATTCCTGTAGAATAAATTCTTGCTTAACAAATTTGTGCTTAAGGATATTATTTTTATCCCAGACAACGCCAAGCACTTTTGTCTGTCTATCCGTCCGTCCGTCTGTCACACACGTACACACACGCACAAATTTTTTTCTGGATAAGGATCTGATTATTTCTTTAGAAGCTTATACAAAAACCACTGAGAGCTGCGAGAAAAACTCCAACAATGGAAGTCTTTATCTCAGGAATAAATAAAAAAAAGTGATAATTTTTATTCATTCTATTTTATTTTATTTTAGCGAGAGATCAGGATGGAAGACTGAATAAGGTGTGTTAAGAAGCCGGGATTGTGAAAATCTTAATTAACATACGTCGTCGTTTTGGTTATTTGTGATAACAGAAACATATTTGAAAAAAACTTTCATTCTTTCTATTTTCCTTTTCATTTGTTGGTATATGCCTCTTTTCTGTTTACGGCACACCATTTCTTCCTTTCTTCCGTTTTTCTTTCCTCCTTCCTTCGTTTTCCTTTCCTTCTTCCTTTTTCCTTTCCTCCTTCATTTTTCCTTTCCTTTTTCCTCCTTTTTCCCTTTCATCCTTCCTTTCTTTCCTTCATCCGTTTTCCTTTCCGCCTACCTTCATTTTCCCTTTCCTTCTTCCTTTTTCTTTTCCTCCTTCATTTTTCTTTCCTTCTCCCCCCCTTTACCCTTTCATCCTTCCTTTCTTTCCTTCTTCCGTTTTCTTTTCCTCCTTCCTTCATTTTTCCTTTCCTTCTTCTTTTTTCTTTTCCTCCTGCATTTTTCCTTTCCTTCTTCCTCCCCTTTTCCCTTTCATCCTTCCTTTCTTTCCTTCTTCCGTTTTCCTTTCCTCCTTCCTTTTTCCTTTCCTTTTTCCTCCCTTTTTCCTTTCATTCTTCCTTTCTTTCCTTCTTCAATTTTCCTTTCCTCCTTTCTTCATTTTCCCTTTCCTTCTTCCTTTTTCCTTTTCTCCTTCATTTTTCCTTTCCTTCTTCCTCCCTTTTGCCCTTTCCTCCTTCCTTTCTTTCCTTCTTCCGATTGCCTTTCCTCCTTCCTTCATTTTCCCTTTCCTTTTTCCTTTTTCCTTTCCTTCTTCATTTTTCCTATCCTTCTTCCTTCCTTTTCCCTTTCATCCTTCCTTCTTTCCTTCTCCCTTTTTCTATCGTCCTTCCTTCATTTTCTCTTTCCTTCTTCCTTTTTTCTTTCCTCCTTCATTCTCTTTTCCTCCCCTCCTTCCTTCTTTATTCCCTTTCATCCTTCCTTTCTTTCTTCCTTCCTACCATTTACCTTTCTTCCTACCTTTTTTTCCCTTTTTTCTTCCTTTCTTCCTTTCATCTTTTTTTTTGCTTTCCTCCTTCCTTCTTTTTTCTTTCCTCCTTCCTTCCCTTTTCCTTTCCTCCTTTTTCCTTTCCTCCTTTCTTCTTTTTCCTTTTTTTCCTTCATTCTTTTCTTTTCTCTTTCCTTCCTATTTCCTTTCCTCCTTTCTTCTTTCCTTTTTCCTTTCCCCTTTCTTTTCCTTTTTTTCTTTTCTTTCATTCTTCCTTTCATTCATTCTCTCTTTCTTACATTCATTCTTTATTTCTTTCTTCCTTCCTTTGCTTTCCCATTCTTTTTTCTTTTCCTCTTTACTTCCTTTACCTTTCTATCCTTACTTCGCTTTCCTCTCCTCCTTTCTTTCTTCTTTTTGCCATTTCCCTTTCTTTCTTTCTTTCTTTCTTTCTTTGCTCTCTCCTTCTTTTTTCTTTTCCTCTTTACTTCTTTTTCCTTTTCTTCCTTACTTCCTTTCTCCTTTCCTCCTTCCTTTTTCTTTTCCCCTTCCTTCTTCCTCCCTTTTCCTTTACTTCTTCCTTTTCTTTCTTTTTTCCTTTTCTTTTCGCTTCTATTTTGTCTCCTTTATACCTTACTTCTTTCCTTTGTTCATTCGTTTTTTTCTGTCCATTTTTTTTCTTGTCGCTAGGTCTCTCCTTCCTTCTCTTTTCCCCTCTCCCTTCCTTCTTTTTCCCTTTCCTCCTTCCTTTCTTTCCTCCTTCCTTTCTTTCCTCCTTCCTACGCTTTTCCTTTCTTCCTACCTTTTTTCCTTTTCATCCTTCCTTCCTTCTTCCTTTTCACCCTTTTTTCTTTCCTCCTTCTTTCACTTTTCCTTTCCTCCTTTCTTCTTTCCTTTTTCCTTTCCCCTTTCTTTCTTTCTTTCTTTCTTTCTTTCTTTCTTTCTTTCTTTCTTTCTTTCTTTCTTTGCTCTCTTCTTCTTTTTTCTTTTCTTCTTTACTTCCTTTTCCCTTCCTTCCTTCCTTCCTTCCTTCGCTCTCTCCTTCTTTTTTCTTTTCCTCTTTACTTCTTTTTCCTTTTCCTCCTTACTTCCTTTTTCCTTTCTTCCTCCCTTTTTCCTTTACCTCTTCCTTTCTTTTCCCTTTGCTTTTGTCTTTTTTCTTCTTTTCTTTTTGCTTCTATTTTGTCTCCTTTATACATTATTCAGCACATCTTTTCTTCTCATTCTTCCTACTTACTTTTATCTCTTTCTTTCTTTCTTTCTTTCTTTCTTTCTTTCTTTCTTTCTTTCTTTCTTTCTTTCTTTCTTTCTTTACTGTCTTTTTTCCTTCTTGCATCTCTTTCATCTCCTCCATATTGTACTTCCTTTGTTCATTGTTTCATTGCTTTTTCCTTACTTCTTGATTTTCTCCTGTCTTTACCATATATTTTCTTTTCTTCTTTCTTTTATCACTCCCTTCATTCTTTCCTTGCTTCTTTCCTTCTTATATTTATTCTTTCCTTCTTTTATTCTGTCTTTTACCTCTTCGTTCGTTCGTTCGTTCTTTTCTTTCTTCTTTCATTAATTTCTTCCTTCTTTTATCCTTTTCCTCTATTTTTCCATCCATGCCTTCTTTCTTCTCTCTCACCTAGCAACAACTTTTTTCTTTCTTACATACAAATTCTTTCGTTTTTTCCTTTTCATCTATACGGGATGGTCCACGGAATCGTTGGAAGCAAGTTCGAATTCCAGTCGGGCTACTACGTTGCCTTTCGGCCAAATACTCTATGGATTAAAATTTACCACTACTGTTCTTCTAGAAAGATGGCTTTCGGCATTGAACAAACCAAGGTTGATACGCCATTAGACAAAAGAAAACAATCTTTTCTCTTTCTCTCTCTTTCTTTCTCTCTCTCTCTCTCTCTCTCTCAATCATTCTTTCTTTTTTCAATCTACCTTTATTGCACCTCCTTTTATTCCCCCTATGTCTATTTCCTTTGAATTTTCTTTTTTTTACGCATCACTCTGTCACTGTTTATTTCCTCTCCACTTACTTTCCGCAATGTCTTTCTTTATTCCTCCTCTCTTTACGTCACTCTATGTCTGTCTTAATTCACTGTTTCTTTACTTCCTTTTATATCTTTCTTAATACCGTCTCTCTTAAATTTCCTCTATGTCTACCCCACCATTTACTTCTCTCTATGTCTTTCTTTATTCCTCTTCTCTTTACGTCTCTCTAAGTCTGTCTTTATTCACTCTTTCTTCCTTTAATATCTTTCTTAATACCGTCTCTCTTAAATTCCCTCTATGTCTACCCCCCATTTACTTCTGTCTATGTCTTTCTTTATTCCTCTTCTCTTTACGTCTCTCTATGTCTGTCTTTTATCACTCTTTCTTCCTTTAATATCTTTCTTAATACCACCTCTCTTAAATTCCCTCTATGTCTACACCCCCATTTACTTCTCTCTATGTCTTTCTTTGTTCCTCCTCTCTTTACGTCTCTCTATATCTGTCTTTATTCACTCTTTCTTTACTTCCTTTGATATCTTTCTTAATACTGTCTCAATTAAATTCCCTCTATGTCTACCCCCCCATTTCCTTCTCTCTATGTGTTTCTTTATTCCTCTTTCTTTACGTCTCTTTATGTCTATCTTTATTCACTCTTTCTTTACTTCCTTCGATATCTTTCTTAATACCGTCTCTCTTAAATTACCATTATGTCTAACCCCATATTTACTTCTTTGTATGTCTTTCTCTATTCATCCTCTCTTTACGTCTCTCTATGTCTGTCTTTATTCACCCCTTCTTTACTTCCTTCGATATCTTTCTTAATTACGTCTCTCTTAAATTCCCTCTATTTCTACCCCCACCCCATTTACTTCTCTCTATGTCTTTCTTTATTCCTCCTCTCTTTACGTCTCTCTATGTCTGTCTTCATTGACTGTTTCTTGACTTCCTTCGATATCTTTCTTAATACCGTCTCTTAAATTCCCTCTATGTTTACCCCCCACCATTTACTTCTGTCTACGTCTTTCTTTATTCCTCCTCTCTTTACGTCTCTCTATGTCTGTCTTTTATCACTCTTTCTTTACTTCCTTCGATATCTTTCTTAATACCGTCTCTCTTAAATTCCCTCCATGTCTACCCCCCCATTTACTTCTGTCTACGTCTTTCTTTATTCCTCCTCTCTTTACGTCTCTCATTGTCTTTCTTTATTCACTCTTTCTTTACTTCCTTCGATATCTTTCTTAATACCGTCTCTCTGAAATTCCCTCTATGTCTACCCCACCATTTACTTCTCTCTATGTCTTTCTTTATTCCTCTTTCTTTACGTCTCTTTATGTCTGTCTTTATTCACTCTTTCTTTACTTCGGTCGATATCTTTCTTAATACCGTCTCTCTTAAATTCCCTCTATGTCAACCCCCCCCCCATTTACTTCTGTCTACGTCTTTCTTTATTCCTCCTCTCTTTACGTCTCTCATTGTCTTTCTTTATTCACTCTTTCTTTACTTCCTTCGATATCTTTCTTAATACCGTCTCTCTTTAATTCCCTCCATGTCTACCCCCCCATTTACTTCTCTCTATGTCTTTCTTTATTCCTCTTCTCTTTACGTCTCTCTATGTCTGTCTTTTATCAGTCTTTCTTCCTTTAATATCTTTCTTAATACCACCTCTCTTAAATTCCCTCTATGTCTACACCCCCATTTACTTCTCTCTATGTCTTTCTTTGTTCCTCCTCTCTTTACGTCTCTCTATATCTGTCTTTATTCACTCTTTCTTTACTTCCTTTGATATCTTTCTTAATACTGTCTCAATTAAATTCCCTCTATGTCTACCCCCCCATTTCCTTCTCTCTATGTGTTTCTTTATTCCTCTTTCTTTACGTCTCTTTATGTCTGTCTTTATTCACTCTTTCTTTACTTCCTTCGATATCTTTCTTAATACCGTCTCTCTTAAATTACCATTATGTCTAACCCCACATTTACTTCTCTGTATGTCTTTCTCTATTCATCCTCTCTTTACGTCTCTCTATGTCTGTCTTTATTCACCCCTTCTTTACTTCCTTCGATATCTTTCTTAATTACGTCTCTCTTAAATTCCCTCTATTTCTACCCCCCACCCCATTTACTTCTCTCTATGTCTTTCTTTATTCCTCCTCTCTTTACGTCTCTCTATGTCTGTCTTTATTGACTGTTTCTTGACTTCCTTCGATATCTTTCTTAATACCGTCTCTTAAATTCCCTCTATGTTTACCCCCCACCATTTACTTCTGTCTACGTCTTTCTTTATTCCTCCTCTCTTTATGTCTCTCTATGTCTGTCTTTTATCACTCTTTCTTTACTTCCTTCGATATCTTTCTTAATACCGTCTCTCTTAAATTCCCTCCATGTCTACCCCCCCATTTACTTCTCTCTATGTCTTTCTTTATTCCTCCTCTCTTTACGTCTCTCATTGTCTTTCTTTATTCACTCTTTCTTTACTTCCTTCGATATCTTTCTTAATACCGTCTCTCTTAAATTCCCTCTATTTCTACCCCCCCCATTTACTTCTCTCTATGTCTTTCTTTATTCCTCTTCTCTTTACGTCTCTCTATGTCTGTCTTTATTCACTCTTTCTTTACTTCCTTGGATATCTTTCTTAATACCGTCTCTCTTAAATTTCCTCTATGTCTACCCCCCCATTTACTTCTCTCTATGTCTTTTTTTATTCCTCTTCTCTTTACGTCTCTCTAAGTCTGTCTTTATTCACTCTTTCTTCCTTTAATATCTTTCTTGATACCGTCTCTCTTAAATTCCCTCTATGTCAACCCCCCCCATTTACTTCTCTCTCTGTCTTTCTTTATTCCTCTTCTCTTTACGTCTCTCTATGTCTGTCTTTATTCACCCCTTCTTTACTTCCTTCGATATCTTTCTTAATTACGTCTCTCTTAAATTCCCTCTATTTCTACCCCCCACCCCATTTACTTCTCTCTATGTCTTTCTTTATTCCTCCTCTCTTTACGTCTCTCTATGTCTGTCTTTATTGACTGTTTCTTGACTTCCTACGATATCTTTCTTAATACCGTCTCTTAAAATCCCTCTATGTCAACCCCCCCCCATTTACTTCTGTCTACGTCTTTCTTTATTCCTCCTCTCTTTACGTCTCTCTATGTCTGTCTTTTATCACTCTTTCTTTACTTCCTTCGATATCTTTCTTAATACCGTCTCTCTTAAATTCCCTCCATGTCTACCCCCCCCCATTTACTTCTCTCTATGTCTTTCTTTATTCCTCTTTCTTTACGTCTCTTTATGTCTGTCTTTATTCACTCTTTCTTTACTTCGGTCGATATCTTTCTTAATACCGTCTCTCTTAAATTCCCTCTATGTCAACCCCCCCCATTTACTTCTCTCTATGTCTTTCTTTATTCCTCCTCTCTTTACGTCTCTCATTGTCTTTCTTTATTCACTCTTTCTTTACTTCCTTCGATATCTTTCTTAATACCGTCTCTCTTAAATTCCCTCCATGTCTACCCCCCCATTTACTTCTCTCTATGTCTTTCTTTATTCCTCTTTCTTTACGTCTCTTTATGTCTGTCTTTATTCACTCTTTCTTTACTTCGGTCGATATCTTTCTTGATACCGTCTCTCTTAAATTCCCTCTATGTCTACCCCCCTCATTTACTTCTCTCTATGTTTTTCTTTATTCCTCTTCTCTTTACGTCTCTCTAAGTCTGTCTTTATTCACTCTTTCTTCCTTTAATATCTTTCTTAATACCGTCTCTCTTAAATTCCCTCTATGTCAACCCCCCTCATTTACTTCTTTCTATGTTTTTCTTTATTCCTCTTCTCTTTACCTCTCTCTATGTCTGTCTTAATTCACTGTTTCTTTACTTCCTTCAATATCTTTCTTAATACCGTCTCTCTTAAATTCCCTCTATGTCTACCCCACCATTTACTTCTCTCTATGTCTTTCTTTATTCCTCCTCTCTTTACGTCTCTCTAAGTCTGTCTTTATTCACTCTTTCTTTACTTCCTTCGATATCTTTCTTAATACCGTCTCTCTTAAATTCTTTCTATGTCTACCCCCCATTTACTTCTCTCTATGTCTTTCTTTATTCCTCTTCTCTTTACGTCTCTCTATGTCTTTCTTTATTCACTCTTTCTTTACTTCCTTCGATATCTTTCTTAATTACGTCTCTCTTAAATTCCTTCTATTTCTACCTCCCCATTTACGTCTCTCTATGTCTTTCTTTATTCCTCTTCTCTTTACGTCTCTCTATGTCTGTCTTTATTCACTCTTTCTTTACTTCCTTCGATATCTTTCTTAATACCGTCTCTCTTAAATTCTTTCTATGTCTACCCCCCATTTACTTCTCTCTATGTCTTTCTTTATTCCTCTTCTCTTTACGTCTCTCTATGTCTTTCTTTATTCACTCTTTCTTTACTTCCTTCGATATCTTTCTTAATTACGTCTCTCTTAAATTCCTTCTATTTCTACCTCCCCATTTACGTCTCTCTATGTCTTTCTTTATTCCTCTTCTCTTTACGTCTCTCTATGTCTGTCTTTATTCACTCTTTCTTTACTTCCTTCGATATCTTTCTTAATACCGTCTCTCTTAAATTCTTTCTATGTCTACCCCCCATTTACTTCTCTCTATGTCTTTCTTTATTCCTCTTCTCTTTACGTCTCTCTATGTCTTTCTTTATTCACTCTTTCTTTACTTCCTTCGATATCTTTCTTAATTACGTCTCTCTTAAATTCCTTCTATTTCTACCTCCCCATTTACGTCTCTCTATGTCTGTCTTTATTCACTCTTTCTTTACTTCCTCCGATATATTTCTTAATACCGTCTCTCTTAACTTCCCTCTATGTCTACCTCCTCCCCATTTATTTCTCTCTATGTCTTTCCCTATTCCTCCTCTCTTTACGTCTCTCTATGTCTGTCTTTATTCTCTCTTTCTTTACTTCCTCCGATATCTTTTTTAATACTGCCTCTCTTAACTTTCCTCTATGTCTACCCCCCCCATTTACTTCCCTCTATGTCTTTCTTTATTCCTCCGCATTTTACTTCTCTTTATCTCTCTGTCCCCCCTCTCTCTCTTTCTCTCTCTTTTTCTTCCTCTTTCCTTTACCTTTCGTTTTGCTTTCTCTTGTCATACTTGCAAACACTTTTCTTTTTTCTTCTGTCGCATCTCATTCTTCATGTTTTTTTAATACTCAACAAATTTATTAATTTATTCTTTATTTTCTCTTTAAATTCCTAATAATAAGCTACACAGCCTCCGTGCAAACATAGGCGTCAATTAAGATGCTGATTTTTTTTCTCTAAAAGATTTTTTTTTTAAATGAAAATAAAAATAAGGAAAATTGAAAATAAAAAATAGAAATAACCAATAAAAAAATGAAAAAATGAAACTACCAATTGAAATATTTTTATCATGTTTAAATAACCGTTTTTTTGGGGGGGGGGGGGTGCGTGAAAAATATAGAAAAATTCTAATACCAAGCAGAAATAAATAAGTTGATGTTTTGTGTTTCAGCCAAATATGTAAAAGAGTTTTATTCCTTTTTACACAAGTTTGAAAGCGAGTCATATTTTAATGCAAACCATATCCAACTCTCCACCAAATATCTTTGTTCCATAATGGCCTCCCTTACTTACATTTCTCTCTACTTTGGCAAATATTCGCTTGTAAACATCAAAACCGTTATAAACCCGTTAGCAAATAGATAGCTAGTCAGACAAGACAGCACATTTTCAAATACTAACGCACGTATGTATCAACATTAGTTAGGGATGGGCAATTTGAGGTGTGTATGGTCAAGTGGGTAGAGTGTTCGCCAATTGCCCGAGAGACCTGGGTTCAATCCTACGTTGCGTCATACCAAAGACTTTAAAAATGGTACTTGATACTCCTAGCTTCACACTCAGCGATATAAGGTATGTATCAAAGGAAAAGTGGAGCAATCCAAGGAAAGGAGTAGCGCTCTCCCCTACACCTTGGTGTAGTAGCTATTTAAAAAGGAGCCTTCTGGTCGCCCTCGACTACTGTCGCCAGCTTTTTTTTTTACTAATGGTTTGCTAGCAAGGCTCGCAAACCATTAATGGTGTGTTTAATTCTAGTTTCGTGCTTCTGAACTTTTACTAAAATGAGCTGAATTATTACTTTAGTCAGAGTTACAAGCAACTGTTTTATGAAAACAATTTGAATATCTGTATCTATTTGCCTAACCCCTCTGGTAAGAGCAGGATGCGACACAAGGTTAGTTTTTTAAGCGGAGTACAGCTGGGTTAAATTCTGAGTTTTTTATTATCTCTTTGAATTATTGCTTTCATCATCATCATCATGTCGTGCGGCGAGCACGGATATCCTTAACCCTCTCTCTCCACGTCTCCCTATCATTCATCGCCTCTGGCAGGTCTTCAGGGTTACATCCCGTATCATCACATAGCTGCTGTATGTATGTTCGAGCTGGCCGTCCTGCTTTTGATTGGACATATGCAGGGGTCCACAGGAGTACATCACTTACGATCTCGTCCTTGTTTCTCCAGCAGTGTCCGGTATGTCTGGTTCGTCTAGCTTGTATAGTTTTCGTGGGGAGGAAGCTAGACGGCAATTATACAAGAATGTTAAGAACAATATTGAACAAGTCCTGGCAGCAACACCCCACAAGGCACCAACTATACGGTCACCTACCACCTATTACTGCTTATTTATTGCTTTATAAGTCTACCCTGCTATTTATTAATAGTTGGGGAGGAAAGGAGATGTATTCATGCCATTCTTAAGAACATTAGCGCGAAACACAAACTTCTTTGTTCAGGATTTGAACTCGGTTCACCGATACCATTTTCTCAAAGAATAATCATCGAATATCTCTATGCACTTTTATTTTATATCATATGTAGTTTTAAATGCATATGTAGAATAACAAATGATGCACACACACACACACACACACACACACACACACACACACACACATATATATATATATATATATATATATATATATTTACCAATCCCTCCGCTCTGGCACGATATGACACAAGGTCAATTTTTAAGCAGAGTTTAACAGGTTTCAATTCAGAGTTTTCCTTCTCCTAGACTAGTTGCCTAACCAAGGCTGAAGAAACCAGTCTGCCCTACTATTTACCCTGGAGGGAGAATAATTGGATTTATACCTTTCCCAATGGTATTAGTGCTATGTGAAATGCAATCAGTCTCGTCCAAGATTTGAACTCGTGTCGCCGTGTCCATTTCCTACGATGATAACCATTACACCACGGGCATCTCCAATATATATATATATAATTAAAAAAAGTAAAGTGTGCGACCGTAGTCGAGGGCGACCAGAAGGCTCCCTTTACAATAGCTTCTACACCGAGGTGTAGGGGAAGGCGCTACTCTTTTCCCTGGATTGCTCCACTTTACCCTAGATACGTACCTTATATTGCTCAGTGTTAAGCAAGGAGATATCAAGTAACCTTTTTAAAGTCTTTGGTATAAAGTGACCCAGGTCTCTCGGGCAATTGGCGAACACTCTACCCACTGGGACAATGAGCTGGTCTTCGAATGCCTAGTAAATACAACTATATATATATATATATATAGTTGTATTTACTAGACATTCGTATTAGGAAAATGAGAAATTATTAGCTTAGTTCAAGGGGACCTTCACTTGCACTCAGGTAAAAAAAGTGGTAAGGGGTAGATTTACAGTTCAGTTCCTGTGGCGAATCTGAAGGTCAATACCGAGGGACCTAAACAATATTTGTATCCTCCCCGTGGGAAGCCTACTTTTTGTGAGACACCTCATTAAATTAACTTTTTGTCACATTTTGGCCTCGTCGAAAGCCGAATAAATTCCTTTATTCAGGCGGACCTTACTATCGGCGATTTCGAGTTGAGTCACCGATTAAAAATACAAATAAATAAGTTAGATAAAATAAATAAAAATAAAACAAAACAATCCTATCAATACTAACCCTCAAAGTCTGAAAATAATAAAATCTGATATTTATGTTGATGTGGGTTGGATGATGTTAAACAGTCCGAATACATCAACCTTGATGAAAGATTTTCAGTTCATCGGTTAGGTACTTTAGGACTTTGGGGAGGATACTTTCAGATATCCCATCGTTTCCTGGACTATTTAATGGACCAACGATTTTGAAAGAATATTACGAGGTTTGCGATGTCTTTTATCTTGATTTAAAGTTTTATCGCATTTAATATTAGTTTGGTTTGGTTTCTTCATTTAATGGCATATCAACCTCCATGGGTTTTTTAATACCAAAAGCATCCTTGTAGAAGAACACCTATGTTACTATTCAACACATAGCTGGGGTGATAACGTAGTGTTCCTACCTTTCCAAAGTAAACAAGGGATGTCCTCCTGATGTAATGGTTAAAGCGCTGGACTAGGGAATCGTAGGAAGCGAGTTCGAAATCCAGTCACGCAATTACATTCACTTTAGGACAAGTACCATTGGGAAAGATACGAACCTCCATATCCTCCTAGCTATTGCTTAAATAGTACCACTACTGTTCTTCTAGAAGAATGACTTTAGTATTAAATAACCCACGAAAGTTGATATGCCATTAAACAAAGAAACAAACCAAAGTGAACACAATTGAGTTCAAACCCGCTTGCTACGATGTCGCTGTCCATTACGTTAGCCACTACGCTACTTGGACTCTTTCCCCGCTCAATATTGCCTCCAGTTGCTGATGAATGTCGACATCCACAACGGGGCTCAATTTGCTGATTCGTACGCCCTTCTGTGAACGTACCAAATCAGAGTGATACATCTTTCCAGCTCATTACACACTTGCCAAACAAAGCAACAAATTCATGTTGAATTTCTGTTGGATTTTTGTATTTGGCATGCAAAAATCTTATTACACTGCGCACTTTTATGATGATCAAATGTTTTATGGTTGCGGTCATCTTAGTTATAACTCACTGTTACAAACCGATCTTTGCCGCTAAAGCGCTTTTCAAAGCATCATTGCTTACTAGCTTTCCAAGCCTGGGCCTGACTACAGTAGCGACCAAAATTCGTAACTAAAAAATAAATCACGGAGACCAGATAGATAAAGTTTAATAACAAGAAGGACAGAAAAATCTCACTCTTTATTCAATAAGTGAGTGATTTCTAACCGAAAATCTGCAAGCAGGAGAAATATGAAAATAAAGCAACGTAGATATACAGGTAAAGAGTAAAAAAAAAAAAAAAAAAAAAAATGAATAAAACATACTATATCAAAAAAGGCAGAATAAACCTCGAAAAATGTTCAGCAACATATAGTAAAGGTGGGGAGACTCACTCGGACCATAAACTCTCTTCTTATAGAGCCCTGTCTTCGGTGTCTTGCCTTAACGGCCCGCTCCTTCGTATTGTTCCGAAAACGCACCTTTTTTCTTTGAACAATCCACCTTCTGTTAGAAGACCCATATCACTGAAACTGCTCTTATCTTTTCTCCAGTATAGCAGTTCTCGTCAATGACATTACTAAGTTTTACATCATCTGGCGCACAGAGCTAAAGTTATTGTAACAGCTGCTCCTACGTAGTCACGTAACAATGTACTGAAAAGGTTCTTCAATACTTAACTTTGGGAAGGAATCCTTGTTGCTTTGAGACGAAAAGGGGTACAGTATAGTGAAAGTTTTATACCAATACACAAACTCAGAGAACAAAGCATTTTCCAGTCTAGTTTGCGACTGTGTGATAATCTTGTGGGGTCTGCATTCATGTGAAATATTTTTACTCATTCAAATCCTTCTGTAATTTAATTGAGATTTATCTGAAACGCTAAAAGTGGTAATTAGGCGCCTCCATTATATATATATGTGTGTGTGTTTGTGTTTGTGTGTGTGTGTGTGTGTGTGTGTGACTCAGTTGAAGTTATTAAACAACAAACATGGAAAATGATAAACAATTTCTTGATGGAAATTTTTGCACGCATCTGTATATCTCTATATATCTCAATATATTTATATTGATTATTTATTTTCCATTCATTTATCTGTCTAGTGTGTCAATGTCTGTGCGTGGAGCGGAAAGGGGCTTGAACGTATAGAATGAATATAACTTCGAAAATATAGTTGCAGGTGAACAATAGTGGATGAGTAAACAAAAAAAAAAAAAAAAAAAAAAAAAAAAAGAAAAGCAATATTTATTTTGAGATCATTTTAATAATTATTGGCCATGAATAATAAGAGAGTATTAATAAAATCAATGCTGCTTTTATCTTTGTTCATCAAATATTGATTTCTCTGCAGAAAAATACATCTTTTGTTTTCAAGTTGTCTGATTCACATTTTCAAAAATCACATGATAATCATTTTTATGTAATATATATATATATATATATATATATATATATATATATATATATATATATATATATATATTAGTTTGTTCAGAATATAATGTCTGATTTGAGAATAAACTTTTATTCCTGAATTAACAATTTTAAATAGTCGAAATATGATCCCTGAACATCTATGTGTTTATGCCATCGAATAACAAGGTCATTTATATCTGAATGATAAAACTCATAAGGTTTTGATGCCAAGAAATCTTAAGATATAGTTTTTATTTCTCCTTTGGCATAGAAACTTTTTGTCATAAAAATGTCCAGAGGTTTGAAAAAAAATGGTTATTGGTTAGTGAAAGATCATGAGAATACGGTAGATATGGAAAAGTCTCATATGCCAAGTCAGTGAGAATCTGTGGTAACATCCAGGAAACATGTGACCGAACATTCTCGTGAAGCAAAATTATGACTAAGCTTGAACCAATACAAAAAAAAGGGCGTACTTTTAATGAAATGCGAACGAATGCATAAACACAAAATAAAAATGAATAAAAAGACACATAAAATAAGATAAAAATAAATTATTTGTTATTAATGTATTGTCAATTTTGACTGGTGAGATGTGAGATCTCCGAGTATAACAACATTATCTAACTATCTATCTATCTATCTATCTATCTATCTATCTATCTATCTATCTATCTCATTCGGATTCTTTCTTTCTTTCTTTCTTTCTTTCTTTTTTCTTTCTTTCTCATTAATATCTATCTCTACTTATTCTGATTATATCTATGATTCTGAATCTATCTATCTATCTATCTATCTATCTATCTATCTATCTATCTCATTCAGTTCTTTCTTTCTTTCTTTCTTTCTCATTTATATCTATCTCTACTTAGTCTGATTATATCTATGATTCTTAATCTATCTATCTATCTATCTATCTATCTATGTTCATATATTTGTATATACGTATCTCAATCTCTTTACATATCTTTCTTTCTATCTTCCAATATATATATATATATATATATATATATATAATTAGAAAGAAATGATTCAAGGGGTTTGGTTACCTGGCTTACAAAAGCAGTATCATCTATGTCGAGCATTTATACAAGAACGACTTTATCTACAAAAGACCCAGAAGACGACTTTCAAAACTACCACCGTTAGGACTATCAAAAGTCAGGACAAAATTGATGTCTTGGATGTACAGATATGTGCAGGGGACTTTTTGATGACTCATGCAAATAATAATAACAATAAGGACCAAATATTAAAGCAAAAATTGATATTACACAACAAAATAGCTAGTGTAAGTTATGTGGTGATAGAGATGAAACTATTCATCATGTAATAAGCGAATGTAATCAACTAGCAGAGTCGGGAAGGTGATCTACAGGAAATTGAGCAAGAAATTGAAATTTGACCATTCTACCATATCATCATCATCATCATGTCGTGCCGCTAGCACGGATATCCCTGACCCTCTCTCGCCACTTCTCCCTATTGTTCATCGCCTCTGGCAGGTCTCCAGGGCTACATCCTGCATCCTCACATAGCTGCTGAATGTATGTTCGTGCTGGTCGTCCTGCTTTTGCCCGGCCATATGTGGGGGTCCATAGGAGTACATCACTTATGAGCTCGTCCCTGCTTCTCCAGCAGTGTTCTGCATGTCTGGTTCATCTAACTTGGATAGTTTTCGTGATGGGAGGCAGGTAGCCGTATAGTTGGTGCCTTGTGGGGTGTTGCCGCCAGGACTTGTTCAATATTGCTCGCAGCATTCTTGTGTAATTGCCGTCTAGCTTCTTTTCCAGCCGTTTAGTTAGCGTCGTAGTGGTGCATCCATACAGCAGTATCGATACAACCGCTGCCTGGAAGAAACTGCGTTTCATTTTATCGGTCAGGTCTGATTTCCATATGATCGATAGCCTATCGATAGCTGTCCATATCTTAGTTAGCAGCGTGACGATGTTCTTTTTGGTTGATGAGACGCTGCTTCCTAGGTAGGTGAATTTGTCTACTAAGAACCATAAAATTCTCTGGAATTTTTAGATACGAATAGATCACCTAATCCTGGTCAGAAGACAAAACCTTGCGATAATTAACACACGCACCCAAAAGAGAACTTGTCATATAGTGAACTTTGCTGTTCTGGCGAACTACAGATTGAAAATCAAAGAAAGCGAAAAGAGAGATAAGTTCTTGGACCTTGCTAGACAACAAAGAAAATTGTGGAACATGAGGGTGACGTTGATAACAATGGTAACTCGCGTGCCTGGTACGGTCCCCATAGACTTTGAAATGATTCTGGAAGAGTTGGAATTCGGAGAAAAAATCGAGACAATCTAAACAACAGCATTGTTCAGATCGGCAAGTATAGTGAAAAGAGTCCCAGAGACCTGAGGAGATATTCTGTCACTCAGACTCCAGTGAAAGACCATCAAATAACGCTGGTGTGAAAAACTCGCTAGAGGTATAATAATAATAATAATAATAATAATGATAATAATAATAATAGAGATAAATACCTAAACCTTGCTAGAGAACTGAAAAAACTATGGAGCATGAAATTGACCGTGATACCAATTGTAATTGGCGCGCTCAATACGGTTACCAAAATATTGGTAGGACTAGGAAATAACAGGACTACATCCAAACTACAACATTGTTGAGATTGACCAGGATACTAAGAAGAGTCCTGAAGATTTGAGGAGACTTTTTGTCAATTAGAATCCAGAGGAAAACTATCTCCTAACACTGGTGTAAATAATAATAATAATAATAATAATAATAAAGGAAAAAAGTATAATAAAGAAAACAACAATAATAATAATAATAATAATTGTGTAAATAATAATAATAGACAACAGAATGACAATATCTAGGAAACAAAAATGGGAAGGAAATCAACTCAATGGGCGTTTTAAACGATTAATAAACTACATATCACACGACAAAACCTGGACAACACTAAGAAAAGGAAACTTTAAGAGAGAAACAGATTATCTCCTCATAGCAGCACAAAACAACGCCGTAAGAACCAATCATATCAAAGTGAGAATAGATAAGACGCAATGAAATAGCAAATGTAAGCTATGCTGTGACAAGAGATTAAACCATAAATCACATGCCAAGCGAATGCAGCAAATCAGCACAGAAGGAATATAAGACTAGACACGACTGGGTTAACAAGGTGATCCACTGGGAGATGTGCAAGAAATTTAAATTTCACCATAAGAACAAATGGTATATGCACAACCCAGCACCTGTCCTAGAAAATAACGCACATAAACTCCTCTGGGACTTTGACATACAAACGGATCACCTTATCTCGGCCAGAAGACCAGACGTAATAATAATCAACAACAACAAAAAAAGAACTTGCAAAATTGTCGACTTTGCTGTCTCGGATGACCACAGAATAAAACTGAAATAATGTGAAAAGAAGGATAAGTACCTCGACCTTGCTAGGGAATTGAAAAAACAGTGGAACGTGCAGGTGACAATTATACCAATTGTAATTGGTGCTTTTGGTACAGTAACTAAAGGATTACTAAAGGAACTGGAGGACTTGGAAGTTGCGGACGAGTGGAGACCATCCAAACTATAGCATTATTGAGAACTACCAGAATACTGAGAAGAGTTCTGGAGTCTTGAGGAGACTTGCAACCCAGAAATGACGTTGACAGACTATATGTGTCAAGAAGAGAGGGAAGAAGAGGAATTGCCAGCATTGAAGACAGCGTTGACACATTAATACAACGACTCGAAGACTACATAGAAAAACGCGGAGGAAGACTGATTACAGCTACCAGAAACAATACTAACAACACGAGGACCAGCGGAACGACAATAACCAGAAAACAAAAGTGGGAAGTGAAACAACTCTATGGACGTTTTAAGCAACTATCAAGCGACATCTCACACGAGAAAACGTGGACATGGCTAAGAAAAGGAAACCTTAAGAGAGAAACTGAATCTCTTCCAATAGCATCCGTAAGAACTAACCATATCAAAGGGAGAATAGATAAGACCCAACAAAACAGTAGATGTAGGTTATGTGGTGAAAGAGACAAAACGATCACTCACATAAATGAATGCAGCAAATTAGCATAGAAAGAGTATAAGACTAGACACTACTGGGTCGACAAGGTGATTCATTGGGAATTGTGCAAGAAATTGAAGTTTGACCATACGAACAATTGGTATATGCATAACCCAAAATCTGTCCGGGAGAAAGAGACGCAGAAACTCCTCTGGGATTTTGAGATACAAACAGATCACCTAATCTCGGCCAGACGACCAGGCCAAATAATAATCAACAAAAAAGGGAGAACTTGCAGAATTGTGAACTTTGCTGTCCCAGCGGACCACAGAGTAAAATTGAAAGAATGGGAAAAGGGATAAGTACCTCGACCTTGGTTGGGAATTGAAAAAGCTGTGGAATATGAAAGTGACGATTATACCAATTGTACTCGGTACTCTTGGTACAGACACCAAAGGATTGGTACATGGACTGAAGGACTTGGAAATAACGGGACAGGTGGAGACCATCCAAACTACAGCATTGCTGAGATCTACCAGAATACTGAGAAGAGTCCCTGAGACTTAAGAAAACTTGCAGTCACTCAAAGTCCAGTGGAAAACCACCAGCTAACGCTGGTGTGAAAAGCTCTCAAGGCGAAAAATGATAAAGAAATTAAAATTTGCCCATACGAACAAATGGTTTATATACAGCCCAGAATCTTGTCCTGGAAAATGAGGCGCACTAACTCCTCTGGGATTTTGAGATACAAACGGATCATCTAATCTCAGCCAGATGACCAGACCTTATAATAATAATAAAAAAAAATAGAATTTTCAGAATTGTGGACTTTGCTGACCCAGCGGACCACAGAGTAGAATTGAAAGAAAGTGAAAAGATGGATAAATACCTCGACCTTGCTAGAGAACTGAAAAAAACTATGAAACGTGAAAGTGAGGATTATACAAATTGTAATTAGTGCTCTTTGTACAGTCACCAAACGATTGGTCCATGGACTAAAGGACTTGGAAATAACAGAACGAGTGGAGGCCATCCAAACTTCTGCATTATTGAGATAGGCCATAATACTGAGAAGAGTCCTGGAGACTTGAGGAGACTTGCAGTCACTCAAACTCCAGTGAGAGACAATCGGCAAACGCTATAGTAAAAATATCGAAAAGGAGTAGATAATGATAATAAACTTCATCACGAAAGCAATGAAGAATTGGAAAGTTGAATTCGCTGTAGAAAGACAAACCCAAGAAAAAGTTAAGATCCGAAGAGGCATCTTCCAAGAAGACCCTAATCAGTACCATTAGTTGTTATATCCATGATGCCACTCAGTTTTATACTAAGTAAATATACAGTTAGCGACCAATTTAAAAAATTATTGGAAAAGATAAACCATCTCGTATATATGGATGATATTAGGATATTTTCCAAGAATGAAAAAGAACTGGGGGGCGGTGTTCTCGTGGTGTAATGGTTAAAGCGACGGACTGCGGAATCGTAGAAAGCGTGTTCGTACTCCGGTTGTGCTATTTCGTTCACTTTTGGGCAAATACCCTTGGGAAGGGTATGAACCCCCTTATCCTCCTAGCTAAATAGTACCACTACTGTTCTAGGAGAATGGCTTTGGCATCAAATAACCTTCAAAGGTTGATATGCCATTAAACCAAACCAAACCGAATAAAAACTAAAAACTCTCAAAAAAATTGTCAGAATCTACAGCTAAGATATAGGAATTATGTTGGAATTGAAAAATGTGCCCAGTTTATAATGAAGAAAAAAAAGGAAAAGAGAAACAACGGAATTAATCGTATAGTCTAATCAGAAAAAAAGGTACAAATAACGGGAAATATTAGAAGCAGACCCCAGTAAGTGATGTTATCATACGCTTAGCAATGACTCCTATCGATAGGTTATCGATCATATGGAAGTTTGATCTAATTGATAAAACAAAACGGAATTTTCTTCAATTTGTGGCTATGTCAATACTACCGCATGGATGCACCACACGGACGCATACAAAAACCATGGACACAAGGCTAAATGGGAACAACACAAGAATGCTGTGAGCTATCTCGAACAAATCCTGGAAGCAGCTGTACGGCCACTTACCTCCCATTACAAAAACCATCTAAGTAAGACGAACAAGACATGGAGTACTCAGATGAAGAAACGAGGATGAATTCATTATTGACGTTCTTCTATAGAACCCTATACACCATCATATACCTAGCAAAGGCGTGGACTGCTATCAATAGGTTATCGATCATAAGGAAGTTTGATTTCTCCATAAAACAAAACGGGATTTTCCCAAGCTGTGACATTGTCAATACTACTCTATGGATGCACCACAAAGACGCCAAAAAATGGAAAAAATGGCTAATTGAGAACTATACAAAAATACTATCTTGAACAAATCCAGGTTCACAGATAAAGAGTGGCGTTAAATAACCCGAGAAGGTTAATATGCCATTAAATAACGAACCAGTAAACAAACAAACCAACATTAATTCAATTTAGGCATACAGATAAAGAGTGGCTTTAAAAAACCCGAGAAGGTTGATATGCCATGAAGTTACAAAGAAACATTAATTCAATTTAGACACACAGAAAAAGAGTTTCATGTATTTAAGATTAATAATTCTATTCAACATTAATATTTCGGTTGCACACAGTTAAATTGTTTCAAGTGTTGCAATGTTTCACTAATAATTCAATTAGACATGAGCTATTCATTTACTCACAGTTAAATGGTAAAAGGGAGGTGCCTGTGGTGTAATGGTTATTGTCGTAGGAAATGGACACGGTGACACGAGTTCAAATCCAGGACGAGACTGATTGCATTTCACATAGCACTAATTCCCTTGGGAAAGGTATGAATCCAATTATTCTCCTTCCAATAATGGGTAAATAGTAGGGCAGACTAGGTTATTCAGCCTTGGAGAAGGAAAACTCTGAATTCAAACCTGTTAAACTCCTTGGAGAAGGAAAACTCTGAATTCAAACCTGTTAAACTCCGCTTAAAAATGACCTTGTGTCACATCTTTCCCAAGCGGAGGGGTTGGTAAATATGGTTAAATGGTAAAAGAATTCTGTTTCTAACAATTTAATTTAACATGAGTCATTTGTTTACACATAGTTTAAATGTCAAACAATTATATTTGACCAATAGGTAGGACCCCGTAAGGTGCTACCGCTGCGGGCCAGAGTGGTTCTGGGAACAATAGTAATGACGGGGTACTCCACCATTCCCAAGCTCCCTGACAGTAGCTTCACCATCAAATTGTTTAGTGTCATATCCAGTACACTCGTTGCGGGGCTGAGTCAGAGATGTAGTCGGCGTATTCTATAGCCCCAGCCGACTGGGCAGGATAGGGACTATTGGAGAGAGAGAGAGAGAGAGAGAGAGAGAGAGAGAGAGAGAGAGAGAGAGAGAGGGGGGTTGGTTTTATGGCATATCAACCATTTTAGGTTATTAATGCTAAATCCATCTTTATACATATAAACAGTTCTATTTCAAACAATTCGATTTAGTATGAGTATAGTTTTTGTTAGATATCAAAACAGTTCTGTTTCAAACAATGCAGTTCAACACACAAAAACAGTTGTATTTCAAACAATTCAGTTTAGCAGATGTAAACAGTTTAGTTCTATTTGACCCATAGATAGGATATTATCAGGCGCTACCACACCGAGCCAGAGTGGACCTGGGAGCGATGGCAATGAAAGGGTACTCCGCTTTCTTTAAAGCACCAGCATTACTGGAACCTCACCATCAGATTGTTTAGTGTCATATCCAGGACACTCGTTGGGGGAATCTTACCCCTCTTCAGAGAAGCAGTCGGTGTATTATATAGCCTCAGCCAACTGAGCGAGAGAGAGAGAGAGAGAGAGAGAGAGAGAGAGAGAGAGAGAGAGAATCAAGGAAATTCATGCTTTCAGTGCGACTTGGTGATGATCTATCTATCTATCTATCTATCTATCTAATGTATGGTATAACTTAGCACTTTTTAACGTGTATATGCCTTTTATATATAATTTGCTTATGCAATTTGTTTTTTAATCATGCTATGTACACCTGTTAGTTCGTATCGGCACAAATCCCTTATCACTGGTGACGTTTTCTTTAAATATTTAATGCTTCGGTTTAATTCCTTCAGTAAAAAAATCAAAAAGAAAAAAACTTGCAAAATTTATCCGATTTAAAAAGATAAGAATTAAAATGAGGACGAGATAACCTCACACACACACAAAAAAACAAACAAACAAAAACAACACTAAAACAAAAACAAATGGAGACCTTTTAATTTTTCAATTTTTTTTTTTTGCAGTTGTTTTACTATCTTTTTTTTTATTGTCTCAGACGTTGTGCAACACCGTGTGACATTAATTCAATTTGAGTTTCCCGTATTTGGAATCTCATGATACAATGCTATTCATTCCTAAATAATTAACAATAAACCTGGGATTAATACCGTTGCAACACGATAAGCATGACGAATAAAAGGGAAACATAAATTAAAATGTCACATTCCCGTAAAACCTTTCGCTTTTCATAAGCCTTTTATTTCGGATGTTAGCTCATGTCAAAATGATGAATACAACTTCTTTCTTTCTTTCTTTCTTTCTTTCTTTCTTTCTTTCTTTCTTTCTTTCTTTCTTTATCAATGAATATGTAATTCTTTTTTCTTATAAATCCTTCTTAATTCATACGTTTTTTGTTTTGTTTTGCTTTTCCCTTTTATTTAATCATAAAACTTTCATTTATTTTCTTCTTTCTTTTTCTTTTTTTCTTTTACATTAAATTCATCTTTTTTATAATTCTTTCATTGTTTTTCTTTCTTTTTTGTGTTTAGCCTTTCTTTCTTTCTTTCTTTCTCAGTAAATCATTCTTATTTATTTTTCTATTATTTTCTAGTTTTTTTTTCTTTCTGTTTCTTTTCTGTTTTTTTTTTATAAATCTTTTTTTTTGATTTCCCGTTCATTTCGTATGATTCTTTCTTACGTTTTTTCTCATCTTTATCTTTATCTTTTCTTTCTTTCTTTCTTTCTTTCTTTCTTTCTTTCTTTTCCAATAACTCTTTTTTAATTAGTTTATAATTCTTTTCCTGTCTTCTTTTTTTTTTATCTCTTCTAATCTTTTTCATAAATCTTTCATTCGATTTCCCGTTCATTTCATATAATTCTTTCCTACTTTTTTCTTAAATTTATCTTTCTTTCTTCTGCCTTTTGCAATTCTTTCTTTCTTTCTTTCTTTCTTAATTCATTATTCTTTTCCTATCTTCCTTTTTCTTTCTCTCTCTTTTTAATATGGTCGCCAGCTTTACTTACTCGATTAACAGAATTACTAATATTTAATAGCAATACTTGAGAAAAATTATCAATAATGAATTAGATAAGAATACTTGCAAAATAGAATTAATAATGTTAGATAGCAATACTTCCAACCTTTAAATTATGTGCAAACCAGTCAGCTGTAACACGTTTAAAAATCTAATAAAAACTATTAACTTAAAAATCATATATATATATATATATATATATATATATATATATATATATATATATATATATATACCCCCTCACATGTATGTATGTATGTGTGTGTGTGTGTGTGTGTGTGTGTGCGTGTGAGTTGAAATCATAGATTGTGGTGAATCTGATAATAGGATAGAAATATGAGAAAAGTTGGATAAGTCACTTAAAACCGGTTTAGAAGGCGCGATATTTCGTTCTTTTATTTCATTTTAAGAACTTTTTCAAGCTAAACCATTTTCTTAGTTTTTTCTATATATAAAAACTCAGAAAATGGTTTAGTCTGAAAAAGTTCTTAAAATGAAATAAAAAAACGAAATACCGCGCCTTCTAAATCTGTTTTAAGTGTTTGATTTATCCAACTTTCCACATATTTCTATATATGTGTGTGTGTGTGTGTGTGTGTGTGTGTGTGTGCGTGAGTGTGTGTGCGTGAGTGTGTGTGTGTGTTTAACAGGATTTAGTATTAAACCACCATCAAAGGTTGATATGCCATTATACCAAATAATCTAACCTGTTCGCCTCCACAAATCCTTTGTATGTATCGGTTTATATACATATAAAATATCCATATTGCATCACAAATCTCCCAATCCGCGGGTCTTAGAATATGCAGAGGATTAAGACTCCTCCAATAGAAAAAAGTGACGTCTTGGGTATGACAATAAAGTATATCTCATAAGGAGGTTGAGTGGAGTACCCCTTCATTATCATTCTACTCTGACCCGGAGTGACATTAACTGTTAAGGTCCAATCTATGGATCAAATACAACTATTTAAAAATTGTTCGTATTCGATAAAACTATCTCAAAAAAAAAAAAAAAAGAAAGATAAATAAATAAAACCTCTTAAGAAACAACCAAACAGAAAATGCAAGCCTGGACATATAATGAACGTGATTCCCTAACCTTGAGTTATAAAATAATCCTGGACAGTTTTATATGCCGTTAAAATCAGTCAATCAATCAATCAATCGATCCTTCATTTATCCAAATGGTCAGATGCATTCACCAGAATGTATAGGAGTGAAGGTATCAACGTTTTCTCCAAAGTTGGCATTCATATAATCATATTCTTCATTTCCCAATTTTAGGCACCTTTTACAAGATGTGTGTGTGTGTGTGTGTGTGTGTGTGTGAGAGAGAGAGAGAGAGAGAGAAAGAGAGAGAGTGGATAACTCAGAAAATATCTGGTAATCAATAAGTCAAGGGTGTTACTTTCTCAATTCAGTCATTCGTTGACCACACTGAGTCTCTTGTACGGCGTCAATGTTTGTTGTAAAACCAAGTCTAGGAGATATTGCTGAAGAGAGATATAAGCGATTAATTGAATTCATTTTATGAGATCATTCATCAACCGTAACTGAAATATCTCTAACGAATGCAGACAATTAGATTCAAATGAACATACCACCGATGACAATTCCATAAACTGAAAACAACTGATGATCCCAGGCGTGACAAAATTATTTCCTCTCCTGATTCTCCTGATCTTGCAGCACTTAATCATGTGTAAACAAATGAAATCCTGCTTATAGAAAATTTTATCTACTGAGTATTCGTTTAGAAATCTTTGGTTGAATGTATATACATATAGATAGAATTTGGCGTTAAATAACCTACAAAGGTTGATATGCCAAAAAATCACTTAGGGATTATTACTAATTCTAGGGTTTACAGAACCATGGCGTCGTTCTTTCCTCTATATCAAAAGATGTTTAAATGATATTCGGGTGAGTAAAAAAAAAATTAAAATATTTCGGTATGTGCTAGTTTGCAGCGTGTATATCTCGTGACCGAATCAGTTCACGGAGTGGCAGGTACCCTCTGTGGTTGGTTGTACTGTGGCAGTAGGTGTGCTAGCACATTGGGTGTTGTTTCACTCCGTGTGTGATTTGAAAGCCGTACAGAAGAACATGTAGCGTAGTCTAATTCGGAAATTACGAAAGCAAGTTCGAACTGGGTCACAACGTTGTGCAAGAGATATGTTATATAATTTAGGTAATAATTAATTATATTAATCATTTTTTAATGAGGTGCCCGTGGTGTAATGGTTATCGTCGTAGGAAATGGACACGGCGACACGAGTTCACATCCTGGACGAGACTGATTGCATTTCACATAGCACTAATACCCTTGGGAAAGGTATGAATCCAATTATTCTCCCTCCAGCTATGGGTAAAGAGTAGGGCAGACTAAGTTCTTCAGCCTTAGTGAGGCAACTAGTCTAGGAGAAGGAAAACTCTGAATTCAAACCTGTTAAACTCCACTTAGAAATTGACCTTGTGTCAAATTCTACCCGAGTGGAGGGGTTGGTAAATATATATATTAATCATTTTTCGTTAAATGTATTTTATTATTTAGTTTGGTAAGTCTTTCAACTACTCAGAGTTTCTGGTTCATGTGTCGTAGTCAGACGTCCGCGCGGAAAGGATATGACGATCATCATCCGTCATAATAAATTCCAATACAGGAAATGTGGCTGGAGTGAATAGAGTGGGTGGTTGACGTCATACCTGGACGGGATGATCCTGAGAATTTGGGGATTTTGAAAAAGAAGAATTGAAGTTCGACCGTTGAAGGTAAAGGTTGAGTTTTTCGGATCTGATAAGATCATATCAGTTTGGGTTTCGACCGGCAGGGATGAGTTGAAATCTTAGACATCACAAGATGCGCCGTGCATCAGAGGTGGGGGTGGGGGTCAGCATTGTATGGTTAACATAGGCTTTTATGAATTGTGTCTCTCTCCTCGTGTCGCCAAGGAATGAAGCCAGGAAGAAATAAACTCGTTCGTATCCGAAACGACAAGAGTCCGCCTGTATTATTATTATTTACTCCTCTTGAGTTTTCACATCAGTATTAGCTGATGGTTTTTCACTGGAGTTTGAGTGACAAGAAGTCTCCTCAAGTCTCCAGGACTCGTCTTAGTATTCTGGCCGTCCTCAGCAATGCTGTCGTTTGGATAGTCTCTACCCGTCCGCTAACTTCCAAGTCCTCCAGGCCCTTTAATAATCCTTTAGTTATTGTGCCTAACGCACCAATCACAATTGACAAAATCGTTACTTTCATGTTCCACAGTTTTTTCAATTCTCTAGCAAGGTCGAGGTGCTTATCCTTCTTTTCTCTTTCCTTCAGATTTATTTTGTGGTCCGCCGGGACAGCAAAGTCAACAATTTTGCAGATTCTCTTTCTTTTGTTGATTATTTTGAGGTCTGGTCTTCTGGCCGGGATTAGGTGATCCGTTGGTATGTTAAAGTCCCATAGGAGTTTATGCGAGTCATTTTCTAGGATAGACGCCGGGTTGTGCATATACCATTTGTTTGTATGGTCGAAGTAAAATTTCCTGCACATTTCCCAGTGGATTATCTTGCCGACCCAGTCGTGTCTCGCCTTGAACTCCTTCTGTGCTAATTTGCTGCATTCGCTTATAATGTGATTGATCGTTTCGTCTCTGTCACCTACATTTATTATTATTATTATTATTATTATTATTATTATTATTATTGCTATACAACAGGTGCAGTTGATCACTGCACAATAATCAGTTGTTCGAAGAAATTTCATTCGAGTTGCCAGAGAAACTCGACGATCAGGTAAGATCAGACAAGACGTAAAACCGTGGATTCCGAGGCCGTGCCTCAAGCCATGGAATCAAATCCGATTAGTAGCACTTGGAGAGTATCAGGCGAGGTCGGCATTTCACAGTTCAGTCAAATGCATCTAGAGCTGCCAAATTGTTTTTCACGTTTCCAAAATAGTTTCTCATCCTATTATATCAAGTTTGAACTTAGAACATTTCGGATTGCTTTTATTCGTTGGTTGGTTTAATGGCATATCAACTCTTGTTGGGTTATTTAATGCCGATGTTAGACTTTTTGCAAGCAATTATATGATTTAGCAAGTGATTATAATTTTCAAGTATTCCTATCTAATACTAATAACTTATACACAATTAAATGGCTTCAATTAATTATTCTTATTTAATAATAATCATCTGTTTGCACATAGTAATATTATTTTAATTTTATATATATTTATATATCCTAATTGGTTAAGTGTTAATGGACTTTTTGAGGACGTTTTACTCGATAAGATTATTAAATAATAAAAGTAATACAACCGCCACTGAATTGATTTTCACATCTGGTTTCTTCTATCTATCTATCTATCTATCTATTACCCTCTCTTCATATCTATCTATCTATGGTAGTCCATATCTATCTTAGTCTGTTTCTACGCATCTGATTCTATTCATCGGCCACTCTTTCGCTCTCTTTATATCAGTCTTCACATATCTATCTATCTATCTATCTATCTATCAGTAATTAGTTAATCAATTTTTTATATAACATATTCTCTAATTTTGTTGGTGTGAAAAACAAAACAACAGATAGCACAATTTGTAAATTAAAAAAAACTATTACACAAACCGATATCCGGGAAAAATTTCATAAAAAGAAGAAAAGATTAAAAAAGCATACGTACCACTTGAAAATAATTAGCCAATAACGTCTATCTAGCTAAAAGAAAAAACACACCACAGAATTTCTTAAGCTGAACTTAAAAGTGCTTAATATACTAAGTAGAGCAAGATATAAATTCCTGCCGAGTCAGAAAAAAATCTACCAAGGTTTCACCAAACTGGATCATCAGGAAATTTCCAACTAAAGGAGAGTTGGCCCAAACTACATTTTTATTGATCAAAAGTATAATAAAATCATCATAAAAGATTAACTAACTAGTATATATATATATATATATACACAACATGTCATGTATGTGATAGAGCCTTATTTTCATAAGTGGATGATGTTAAAATTCACACACCACATCCTACGGCCATTTTCTTACGGTTTTCTCAAACACAAACTCATAATTCGACCCCTTTTTTCATTTGTTTTGTTGTACATTTTCTTTTTTAAGCACATATAGTTTTTCGTTTTCTAACCTGGCGTTTTGATGTTTGTCATGGTCTACCAGCATGTTTTTCTTTTTTAACCTCCCATTTCTCTTGTATCAAATCTTACACGTGGCTGACAGGAAACAACCAACGTCTTTCGCCACACTTTACTGTAGATTGATTTCTTGAATGAGTTCTACCATCTTTTCCGTTGTTTCAACTGATACTTCTTTTATTGGAGCCAGGTTTCCTTTAAACTAGATATTCCCAACAATATTCCAAGATCTGCAAGATCTGTCTTGACCGTAGATCGATTTGTATATTTAGGAGTCTGCGGGTATTTGTTTTAGGAATGCAAATTACAAGATTATTCCATAATTTTCTCCTCGACATTAGTTTATTCCATCATATGCCATTAATTGAAAGGATATATAAAGAAAAAATATACATGACTTATTTACTGTTTAATAAAAAAAATAAACCAAGTGAACACTGTGCCAATACCCGCCGGCCGACCCCACTATCTCAACTCCCTTAAACCACTCATGGCCAGTGGTTCACCACATGGTTTTTCTCATCTCTGGCTAGGGGTATTTCACATTCCTTTACAGATACGCAAAGCACAACCGAGAGGGTGGAAGAAAAGAACTAACGAACAAACACGGACTTGGGTCCAAACGCAAGAGGGGGAAGTCTGTGATACTTTTTTGCGTTCTGTGAGCTAATGCGAGCGTGTACTCGAGCGAAAACTCTCACAAAGCCACTAGCAATGCTGACTTAGCTTCTCTGCCTTGCTTTCATCTCTGTCGACTGTCCTGTTCTGTCGACTGGTCTCTGCAGCTCCCTTCTGCTTACTGTGTCCTCTTGACTGCTCTCTCCTGCCGACTGTCTCTGGGACCTTCCTCCGCTCGTCTTCTTACGGTCTCGTGGGAGATCTCATGCGCATGCCCTTTGTGTGGGTTTCGCGCCAAAACAGACAAAGGGATTCTCTGACTGGCACACACACACACACACACACACGCAACGAATGCCCAACATCGTGTCACAACATCCTCGAAGTGTTTTAATTCCATATTTTTTTGCCAATGCAAGAAATAAAACAAACTGCTCATTTTATTGTCATACATATTGTACAGGCTGTTTCAGAAAAAAATCTATATGATTTCATTAAAAATAACTTGACCAATCCACGTTCAAATGATCTCAAATTTTTACAGCATATGTAGAAATAACGAAGAAAACAAGGAAAGAAAAAGCGTTTAAAATTAAACATAGAATTTAATTTTGCTTCTGCAGATACTATAAAAATTTGAGTTCATTTGGACGAGAATTGGTCCAGCTATTACATTATGTTTGTTTGTTTGTTTTGTTTTACGGCATATCAACCTCATCGGTCATTTAATGCCGAATCAAGTTAAAGAAAATAAGTCTGAAAAAAAAAAAAAAATTCAAAGGAGAGGTCTTAGGAATTAATGATAAACTTTAGATAATTAGTTGGTTATTTGTTGTTGTTTTTTTATTAGGAGTTTATTTGTAGGGAATCATGATCATGAAAAAAACAAAAACAAAAAAAACTGTGGAAAAGGTTGGGGAAGGGATCAGTTTGTTAGAATATATCTAGTAAAGAAAGGGTTTATAGAAGTAATTTAGTCTTATTGTAAATTTCTTTAGATTTTTGTGTATAACTTCACTGTTTTTAGAAATGATATCACATTATTTATTTCAGTATTTTGGAAGAGTTCCTTCATATTGTTTGCACTATAGAAAATTTTTCTTATATGGGCTAGGTCGGTACATTATGAAATGGTATGAATTTTTCTGAAACACCCACTCCTTTTTTTAAAACAAACTCTAAATGAAAATTGTAGTCAATGCTTTATACAGCTATAGTATAATAATTGTGAGTTCTACTCTCCCTTGTGTTCTCGTGCTTAAGTATTTACTTTGAATAAAATTCAAAGAAGGCAATCTAATATTTTTGAGAAAGAATCACGTTAAGACAATAAAGTCGACAAAGAAAAACCCGCGAAGGTAATACGTGACGCCAAACGCCTTGTAGACATTTTGCAAATATAGCGATGACATGATTCGTGTAATGAGATTTTGGCGAAGATTTGATTATATATTTATTGCAAGCACAGCCATGTTCAATGAGTTCAAGCAAAAAAAAAAAAAACAGCTTCTAATGACATTGTTTCATAAAAATAAATTCACAACGCTTCCAAATTTCAGGTAGCTTCAAGCCAGATTTAACCACATCAATCTTTTCCACCTTTTAACTTCGAGGACCATATTAGATCACTTAGACAGGTGATTTTTTCTGGAGTTTATAGAATGTTGTAACTGCTTACCTATCTATTTCCAAGGGATTCTGTGTTCATCACGCTAAAATGGGATGGGGGAGCATAACCTATAATCAGTACTATACCATCGACCTTTTCAATTTAAAAGGCAGCAACAGATTACTTATGGTAAACATTTTAAAATCGGGCTATCAGCCCAGCCAGGTAAACCCTTATAGACAGTTTTAATCAATGTTATTGATGTTATATAATTGCGGAAGGATTTTTAAAAAATATTATCATTTTTCGTTGGTTATATATTATCTTTCGGTTTAGTTAGGCTTAGAACTATTCGGCTTAGTGCGCGGATAGGAGCACACATTGAGCGCAGGTGTTCACGCTCGCGCGGGGAGGATGTGACAATTACAGATGTCATAATAAAAACCCCGGATAGGAAATAAGACTGGGGATGGGAATGACGTTATGCTCGGAAGCGATGGGCTGAGGATTTTTGGTGATTTTTGAAAAAAAGCAGTTAGTTGAGATTTGAAGCTGGACGAAGCGAGTTGAGATCCGAACCTAGGCCAGTCCAGTTGGGTCTACGAGATGCACCGCGCTTGGTGGGGTCAGATGGAACAGTCAGCATAGTAGAAATTGTGTCTCTCTCTCCTCGTCTTGAAAAACCTAAAAGTCAAGAAGGTAATAAAAGTTTCGTACCTGAACTAAAGAAAGTCGTCATTGTTTCGGGATTCCATATGTATATTTCTCATATTCGTTACTTGGCAATGTTACACCCCCATCAACCTTCTCACTTTTCATTTCATTAATACAGTGATATCTCGAGATACGAAATTCGTTCCGGAGGGATTTACTATCTTGGAATTTTCATATTATGAGACAAGATTTACCCTAAAAATGTCGTAATTCGCTCCTGCCCCCCCCCAAAAAAAACGCAGTCATAAAATGTAAATATTATATCCACCCGAAGAGATATGTTTGTTATTGATAACATAGTCATTTACATAAATGTTAAAAACAATGAGAAAATAATAAAATCAATGAAAAATAATAACAAATGTTGTTACGAATAAGACACTTTAACTTTCGAATCGGGCACTTTCGATCTTCGTTTTCGTATCTTGAATATTTTTTCGTTAAATGGGAAGGGGATTTCTTTGAAATCCGTTTCGTATTCTGGACTTTTCGTATTATGGGGGTTTCGGAAGTCTAGGTTCCACTGTATTAATATTTGAACAATGTAGAATCTTTTCATTTTACTTAAGTATATCTCATGTAAATTGAAAATAAACCAATATTGAGGAAAAACTATGGAATTCTTTAACAAAACGTAAATAAGTAAATAAAATTTTAAAAATTCTTAGTTGCTCCTCCTCGACTCTTTATGTCGACCTTAATTTTTCAGGCATAGATTTCATTAATTCAAAGCAATATTCTTTAATCGAATGCTCGGCCTGGTCTGAGGGATTATTTATTTCGAGCCGTCCAAGCCATAAGTTTGTTTCTGCGTATTATGGGTTGGTGACTCAGAATTAGAACATCTCTGAGGGGGTCGTTCTGGTGAGGGGAGTATGATGTTGCAAGACCCGAAACTCCCCAATGACCCAGAAATTTAAACATCACTGACGACACCTACTGGCGCCGGTTTAAGCGCGTATATTCAAGGTTTATCTAACATTTCTGAATGGAAGTTTATAGATTTTTGGTCGGTGGAGTATTCTCATGAACAATTTTCGAAAAAAATTCCACCATACTTTTTTTATTGTATTATCTTGTATTTAAACCCTAACTGCTCGCTGCCTATATTATTTATTTTATATGCCTTTCATGAAGAAAAGCTTTAATCCTTTTTGTTTTATGACAAATTGCATTATCGTCCTGAAAAATGATTTTATCATATCATCAATAAACCTATTATAAACTGATTTAAAGGAATAACACTGATGTAACTATTTACCAGCGCCCTTTCTCAGGACTTTGTGCGCATCTCATAAAAGCCGAGGTGGTTAAACTGCATAGGTTTCAAGTTGCTTACAGTAGCGGTCATTACTCATGTGGTCACCCACGTAAACATTGTACAGCCTCACTGCTGCTTAGCTTTGGTGATATAGTCGGAACTGGTGCTTGCAAAATGACTTTACTGTTAGTTTACGTCAACTTTTCTTATTTACTAAACTTTTCTTATATATTGCACACAGGCCTCAAGTTGCTTACAATAGCTGCTGTTGCTTAAATAGCTACCCACTTAAGTATTGAACAGGTCCATCACTGCGGTATTTGCTTCTAATATTCCCAGGTATTTATAGCTCACTCTTTCTCTCTCTCTCTCTCTCTTTCTCTCTGAGCATTTTGATGCTTTCCCGATTAAAGAGTTCTATTCTTTCTGTTTATTTTTTCTCCTTTATTCTTTATAAGCATTGCGCATGTCACGGTTTCAAATTTTCTTCCTATATCTTGCCTGAAGATTCGAACAGTTTGTATTAGGTTTTCTAATTCTTTTGTTTTTATTAGAAATAAAGGACGTGAGGTTGTTTTTTTTATTAAAGTTTAGGATAATTATTCGTATGTAAAAGGACTTTTTTTTCGTTTATTTTCTATGGATTACTGTCTTGTTTACATCGAGTTTGTTGGAGCAAGATGGCTTCGGGTTCGTTCGAAGACTTCAGATATACTTGAAAGCCCGTTAGAATTAATAAGTATTTTTAATAAATAATCAAAAAGACTTTGATGAAATAAAGATAGAAGAAGGCAAGAAAAGAATACGAAAGAAATGGAGAAGTAATAAAAAAGAAAATTATAAAAAATATGTGAGAAGTAAACCAGACAAAATGGAAGAAAAAGAAGACGAGAGAATACAAGAAATGACAATGTTGGTTAAAAGAAAGAAGGAAAAAGTGTGGAGAAGAGGAAATCTGAAAAGAATGAGATGCGAGTGCAAGAAGAAAGAAAGGACGAAAAAGACAAAGAAGGTTATATGAAAGAAGTGGAAGAATAGAAATAAAGAGAGTAGAAAGAAAACAAGAAAAGAAAAGAGTAGAGAAGCACGTGAAAGATCGGTGAATTATACATAAATGTATTGCTGTTTGCTATTTTCATGGAGAAAAAAAATTACTGCATTTCTCGAGGAGAAAAAGAGTAAGAAATATATATATATATATATATATATATATATATATATATATATATATATATATAAAGAAAAAAGAATGGAGGAAAATATACACACTATTTCTTTATTTTGTGTTTAAAATAAACTGCATCACGAAAGACGAAAATTCCGAGTTGAGAGTGGAGTCGATAAACAACTCCCTTATTTTGAACCGGAAATGCATTCCATTGAGCGCTTGATTCGAGGGTGGACCGCCCTCCCAACCCCAAAATAAATAAAAAATCAGAACATACTCGATTTTCCTGTTCTATAATGATCGTGTTGGAATATAGGTTTTATTTATATCATAGAGATTGTAAGACGACCTGGCATTGTCCAAGCTTTACAACCCCGGATAGATCAGTCTCAAAAAAGCAAAAATAAAGAAATTATTCCATCCATTGTTAACAATAAATGTAAAGTTTCCCAATGGAAAATCCAAAGCTGATATCTATTTTTGTGCCTTCAAATGTGGCTACATGCACGAAAGTGATTCAATAAGTCTACATCTTGATACATAGTAGCAGAAAAATCATCAGAAATTTTCGCTGTGTAACATCCAATACATGCATGTATTTACCCAACCTCTTCGCTACAGGCCGAATGTGACACAAGGTCAATTTTCAAGCTGTGTAAAGCTGGTTTGATTAAGTTTTTCTTCTCCTGATTAACCATTTAATCAAAAGCTGGTGAATTATCAACCTGAGGCTTATGTGTCATATCAAAGAAAAGCTTAGTAAATAAGAACATTTGATAGGCTTCATCGATTTTCTACTGGATCAACGAAGTTAAGCAGCAATGATTCTGTTCAGTACTTAGGTGGGTGACTACATAACCAAAAACAGATACTGTAAAGCTGAGTGAATATTTGACTTATGGTCAAGCAAAACGCATCGGTTCCAACAAGATGACCAAAGTTAAGCACCAATGATTTTGTTCAGTACTTAGATGGGTGACCAATTAAGCAAAAGCAGATACTGTAAGCAGCCTGGAGCCTGTGCAAAGCTGAGTGAATATTTGACTTATGGTCAAAAGCATTAGATCACCAACGTTAGGCAACGATGATTCTGTCCAGTATTTTGCAGGAAATGCAGTCCGATGTATTCTTTTTCGATGGCCACCTGGGCTGGGCAAATTCTGTTTATATATATATATATATATATATATATATATATGTGTGTGTGTGTAAGGGAATAGTTTTCAGGTAACATTATTTTAAAACTAACCAGAGCTTATTTGTTGGCCCACAGTAAAATGGTTTAAGTATGACAAACACTAATAATTCTAAATGATTTTAAGCGAAGTTTAACAGATTTGAATTCAGGAGTTTTTCCTTCTCCTAGACTAGTTGCCTAACCAAGGCTGAAGAACCCAGTCTGTCTGTCCTACTATTTACCCATACGTGGAGGGAGAATAATTGGATTCATACCTTTCCTAAGGGTATTAGTGCTAAGTGAAATGCAAACATTCTCGTCCAGGATTTGAACTCGAGTCGCCGTGTCCATTTCCTACGACGATAACCATTACACCACGGGCACCTCCAAGCATTTCAAGCATTGCTATTTAATACTACAATTCTATTTTCACACATTTTAAATAACATCAATAATTGTTAAAACTAATTTTTATAATTGATATTAATCCTTTGTCTTTTCGAAAGCTAAATGATTTCAAGTATTGCAATTTAACATTAATAAGTTCTTATCAACTACAACAATTTTCACACAGTTGTATAGTTTCAAATAACGAATAATAATAATCCCGAGTAAAAAATTGAATCGTTCTATTTGATGTTATTGATGATACTATTTACCAACCCTTCCGCTCGGGCAGGATATGACACAAGGTCAATTTTTAAGCGGAGTTTAATAGGTTTGAATTCAGAGTTTTCCTTCTCCTAGATTACTTGCCTCACCAAGGCTGAAGAACCTAGTCTATCCTACTATTTACCCATAGCTGGAGGGAGAATAATTGGATTCATACCTTCCCCAAGGGTATTAGTGCTATGTGAAATGCAATCAGTCTCGTCCAGGATTTGAACTCGTGTCGCCGTGTCCATTTCCTACGACGATAACAGGTACTACCATTCTGGGTCAGAATTGACTAGAGAGTAATGATAATGAAGGGGTACTCCACATTTTCTAGAGTGCCAATACTGGAGAGTCACCATCAGATATCGTTTAATGTTATACTCATGACATATATGTATATGTAAAAGATATATATATATATATATATATATATATATATATATATATATATATATATATATTATATATATATAAATGATTGATGTATAGTTTTAACTGACAACAAAAACACGAAAATGATCTAGCAAATAAAATGTTGAACTTTTTCTATCTACCCTATTTATATAGATACTTCATCTGGTTCTTAAAAATGACACTGAAAAGGATTTCAAGATATAATGTTTTAATTTTACAATGCTTAGATATCGGCAGCTAAAGTCGATTGAAGTTCGAAGATTAAATAATTAGTCAGGAATTAGGCTGGATTAAGGTTAAGGTCCGATCTATGGTTGACAGATTGTATTCAGGGGGCCATGATATAGAGGATTATCTTCGTGGAGTAGGATTATGCTAACAATTCCCTTAATCTAATAATTTTCAGAGAGAGAAAGAGAGAGAGAGAGAGAAGGGTCAGGGTTAATTTGATAATTTTCAGGGGTAGGAGAGAGTAGAGAGTGGGATTTCATATCAAATCCTCAAGAAATCTCTAAAAGGAAGCACTGTTATCATTTTTCTATTTACATGTTTAAATGTATTTACCCAATATCTGATTTGATCGGTTTGTTTAAATGGCATATCAATCTTCGAGAGAATGCTAAAGCTACCCCCTGTTGAAGAAAAGCAGTGATACTATTTAACCCATAGCAGAGAGAATGGGGAGGTTCATACCTTTCCCAAAGGTATAGGTCCGAAAGTGAACGTAATAGCGCGGCGGGAGTTCGAACTCGCTTACTACGATGTCACAGTCCAGCATGTTAACCACTAAGCCGTGGGGAAACCCTTTAGACAATTGAATTTTATTATCATTGAATTTTATTAAATCTTTATTAATTTTTTATATTTTTGGAATTTTAAAATATTTAATCAAATCTTATAAATTTTTTACTATATTTTTTATTTACATTTTAGAACTTTTTTAATATATTTTAGATTAAAATTTTTTAAACTGAAAAACTTTCTTTGTATATACTGGTTTTTCTTTTGATTATCTTGGCATTTTTTTTATATTATAATTCTCAATTACCTCAGAACTCTTGGATAGTGTAAGAGGAGCAAGACTTGTTGGCCACTGCTGGAGAAGTAAGGATGAACCCATAAGCTACATTCTCTTATGGACTCCAACACATGGATACACCTGTGTTGGCCGACCGGCAGAAACCTACATTCATAAGTTCAGTGCGGACATTGGATGTCGAATAGATGACTAAAAAAAGGCGGTGGCCGATAGGGATAGATCGCAGAGAGACTCAAGGGAGTCTGTGCTGTTGGCACGCCTTGATGATGATGACGACAATGATGCTGATGACGATTCTCAGTTACCGAGCACCACTTGGATAGTTTATTACAGACAGCGACACCGTAGTAAACGATTGCGAACTTTAATCGTGTTATTGCGTTCACTTTCAGACAAATCCCCATTTGAAAGGTATAAATGGTGTATACACTTTGTTTTTTTCTTTTTCTTACCTATCTGGCCGGAATCTCAGGTCTTTTATCTGGGACACCTTCGGGTGCTTTTGGATTTATCTTGGTGTCCGTGCCCACTTCTGTTCTTATAAATGGACATAAAGATTCTGATTTTCGACATCTTTATTCTCCCAAATTCCCCCGTCAACCGCACGGCTGGAGGAATAGCTATTTTAGGTGTCTATTCATTACGGCGCGAGCACTGCTATCATTAACTCTTCCAATCTGACCTGCTATAAAGGTCAGTCAGGAGTTATGTCTTGTCTATCATATCACTTGTTATTTTCCGTGACTCTTCTAACGAATTAGCGGTTAACTTTTGAATTCATATATTTTGAATTCTAGACTTACTTTACAAAGTTAATTGGCGACCTATTCATTATGTAACATGAACCCCCTTATCCCTTCAGTGATGGGTTAAATTGTACCACAACTGTTCTAAAGGGATGGTTTGGGCATTAAATATCCCACAGAGATTGATATGCTATCAAACAAAAAAACAAAGCAAACCTAAACAGACCCTAACTAAAAACAGAGCAAAATGAATAAATAAATAAATAGAGATGTACGTTAAATTAGCCCCCTTGAAAGTTCATTCTTTCCTCTTTATTGATGAGAGTACTTAATGGTTTAAGCGTTGCTTCTTTTCAGCCTCCGAGATTTCAGGCGATAGATTATATAATTGGAAACTGCAATCCTCGATTGATGGAGTTAACCTTTTTGATGAGAAATATCGATCGGCTGGATGGAATGACAGGTGTAATAATCAAAACCAAATGATAACGAGCAGTCACGGGTTGAACGGGGCAGGTTGGGTAATTACGATGTAATAAATCAAACTCAATTTTCGGGATAGGGGAGTGGAGGCACGTATTAAAAACACGCATACACAAACACAGATAAAAAAAAAGATGCTAACTAGAGCATTCATTTAATGGCAGAGGCATATCTACACACTATGAGTATATTTACGGGGAAAGAAGTCCTATTGGCGTTGTGGCTAACGTGTAAGGACTGCGACATCGTTGTAAGAGAGTTCGAACTCCAGTCGTGCTATCATATTCATTTTCGGAAATAACACCGTAGGGAAAGGAGGTGCCCATGGTGTTCAGGAGGTGCCCGTGGTGTAATGGTTATCGTCGTAGGAAATGGACACGGCGACACGAATTCAAATCCTGGACGAGACTGATTACATTTCACATAGCACTAATACCCTTGGGAAAGGTATGAATCCAATTATTCTCCCTCCAGCTATGGGCAGACTAGGCTCTTTAGCCTTGGTGAGGCAACTGGTCTAGGAGAAGGAAAACTCTGAATTTCACCTACCTAGGAAGCAGTGTCTCATCAACAGAAAAAGACATTGACACACGGCATTGACAGCTATAGATAAGCTATCGATCATATGGAAATCAGACCTGACCGATAAAATGAAACGCAGTTTCTTCCAGGCAGCGGTCGTGTCGATACTGCTGTATGGAAGCACCACTTGGACGCTAACAAAACGGCTGGAGAAGAAGCTAGACGGCTATTACACAAGAATGCTGCGAGCAATATTGAACAAATCCTGGCGGCAACACCCAACAAAGCACCAACTATACGGCCACCTGCCTCCCATCACGAAAGGTATCCAAGTTAGAAGAACCAGACATGCAGGACACGGCTGGAGAAACAGAGACGAGCTCATAAGTGATGTACTCCTATGGACCTCCACATATGGCCGAGCAAAAACAGGACGACCAGCTCGAACTTACATACAGCAGCTATGTGAGGATATGGGATGTAGCCTTGAAGACCTGCCGGAGGCGATGAACGATAGGGAGAAGTGGCGAGAGAGGGTCAAGGATATCCGTGCTAGCGGCACGACATGATGATGATGTTGATGATGAAATTCCGCTTAAAAACTGACCTTGCGTCATATCCTACCCGCGCGCGGGGGTTGGTAAATATGATACCGTAGGGAAAGGTATTAACTCTCTTATCCCCCCAGCTATGGGTTAAAAAGTAGCACTAGTGTTCTTCTACATGGATGACACCCGCATTAAATAACCCACAACGGTTCATATGCTTGTTTTGATTTGGTTTGGATTTCTGGCACATCAACCATTGTGGATTATTTAATCCTGTTTTTGCATATATCTTAAATATATGATTGGTAAACACATTTTGTTGGTACACACAGTTAAATGCTCAAACAGTTCTATTTTTAAGAATTTAATTTCGCATAAATCAAAATTGAATGCTTCCAAGTATTGCTATCTATCACTAGCACTTCAATTAAACATCAGTAATCTGTTTACGCATAGTCAAAAATCAAACAGTTCTATTTCAAGCAATTCAATTTAGCGTAAGCCATTTGCTTGCACTCAGTTTAAATGTCAAACAGTCCTATTTGACCCTTAGATAGAACCCTATCAGGTGCAACCACTCCATTTCAGAGTGGACCTAGGAGCGATAACAATGAAGAGTTACTTCGCATTCCCGAAAGCTCCAGCTTTACAGGAGCCTCACCATCATATTCAGGACACTTGTTGGGGAGATCTTGCAAATTATTTGTATTACATAGGAATACTTTTTATATAACTGTAAATTATTTGTATTAAAAATAGTTTCCTGGAGCCATAATTGTTTACTAAGGTTTATCATTAGCTACTTGAAACCTTGAGCTAACAAATGACTATTATTAAAAAATAATAACTACTTAAAACCATATGGTTATTAGTATTTGATAGGAATACTTGAATCCATACAACTGTGTGCAAATTATTTGTATTGGATAGGAATACTTGATATCAAATAATTGCATGCTAAAAACCCCATTAGAAACAACAACACAAAAAATATAAATATAAATGTACAATGAACGTAGTTCTCTAAGTTGTTGGCATTAAATAACCCTGGATGGTTCGGTATGCCGTTAAAATCAATCAATGAATCAACCAGAAAATTAGATTGATCATTTACTAAAATCTAAAAATAAAAATGATGTTTGTATCATTGTTCCATGGGTAAAAAAACTCGTATGTCCCTTCACCGAATTGATCTGTAAATTCAATCCTGATTGGAGGCTGGGAACAGTTTCGGGATGGACAGTATGTTGTTTTCTTTCAAATGCATTTCTTCTGATCTGAATCTTCTAATGTTTTGTAGAATCAAATTTCATTCGAGCTGAGAAATGTCAATGAAAATTTAATGTTTACTTATTATTAATTGATTCCTTGGAATCTTCTTTCCTGTGACATTCATCAGACGAATTTCGTCGGATGGAAATATTTATTTAAAAAAAAACAAACAACGAAAACACCGAATGAATAAATTGATGGGAAAACGGAACGAAATTCCTCTGATGAATGTCAGAAAAAAGAAATCTTGTCAGGAGTAAATAAATTAAAATGCAATCTTCTTTTCTTAGCTATAATGATTAGTTTGATCGTGCTGATGATGAAATCGGATAATTGATCATACATTCCGACTGGGATTGTTTACCTTTATTGCGCATTAATACATATGGTAAAAAGGCAGAGAACTAAATAACACATAGATCTGTTACATAGCAGGATTCATGAAAGGAAAAATGCCTGAAGCTAAAAAGACTTATTTTAACCGTACTCTATTTAGGTTTCATTACGTTTCATTTATTTCTAACTGCATTCAATTCGTTATGGGATATATAATGCCGAAATTGAATTCATTTGCAAATATTTTATCATTTCTATATTCTGTATGTTTTATTACACTTTTAGCCATACATTATCTGTGTTATTAAACACAGATTGAACGGAGCTATACGATATCAAATATTTCTCTCTTATACTAATAATTTATATAATACCGAAATTTAATTCATTTGTAAATATTTGTTAGTAACCATAACAATATCATCTATGTTATGTTGTATTCTTAAGCTCACATCAATCATTAGTTTGCACACAGTTATACGCTGTCAAATACTCCTCTCTAATACTAATTTCATTATCACAGTAGATTTAACTTTACTGCGCAGTAATACAGTTGCAAAAAAGCATTAGAACTACTTCTTAGCCAGAAGACTTAAAAGCAACGTAACCAAGCCAACATAAACTATACTAAAGGGAAGGTCAGGGAACAATTTGACTCAGCATTTTTACAAATAAACCTTAAAATAATGAAAGCCTAAAAGAATTCAGAATGTAGGATTATTTGTTCTTGCATTTTTACATATAAGCCTTAACATAAGTAAATCAGAACAGAATTTTGAATGTATCATGATTGGTCTCAGCATTTTCACATATGAGCCTTAAGCCTTGATATAACTAAAGCCGAACAGAATTCTGAATGTATGATGATTTGTCTCAGCATTTTTACATTCGTCTCAGCAATTTGTCTCAGCAATTTGTCTCAGCAATTTGAAACAGCAGCTGTACGGCTACTTACCTCCCATCTCAAAAACCATCGACGTAGGACGAATAGGAAATGCAGGGCACTGTTAGAGAAGCTAGGAAAAACTTATAAGTGACGTTCTTTTATGGACCCCTACACATGGACGTGCCAGTATTGGCCGACCAGCAAGAACTTATTTACATGAGCTTTGTGTGGACACTGGAAATAGTCTGGAAGATCTGCCGAGGGCGTTAGATAATAGGGAGAGAGAGAGAGAGAGAGAGAGAGAGAGAATCAGGGAAATCCATGCTGTTAGTGTGTCTTGATGACAATGATATGGTTTCAAGTATTCTTTTCTAACACTAATAATTCATACATAATAGTATACTTTCTAATAATCCTATCTAATTCTAATTCAAACTGAATTTCATAGCTTCAAGAGATTATTCCGATTAAATGAAGCCCAGCCGGCTAGGACTGTAGAATATGCCGTCTGCATCTCTGTTGTGGGGTTGAGACCCCCCCCCCATAACGAGTGTCCGGAAATGACACTAAACTGCATTTGATGGTGAGTCTCTAGTCCTGGGGCTTTGGGGAACGTGGAGTACTTCTTCATTGCCATCACACCCAGGTTCACTCTGTTAGAGTCTCATCAATGAGTCAAATAGAATTATTTGTTTGTTTGTTTGGGTTTATGGCATATCAACCTTTGTGGGTTATTTAATGCCAAATCCATTTTTATACAAATTAACAGTTTTATTTCAAACAATTCAGTTTAGCATAAGTACACAGTTTAATTGTCAAAAGCATTTCTATTTCAGGCTGTTCAGTTTAATCAAGCAGTTCTATTTCAAACAATACAGTTTAGTATAAGTATAGTTTTTGTTTACACACAGTTAAATATCAAAACAGTTTTATTTCAAACAAATCAGTTTAGCCTAAGTACAATTTTAATATAAAAAACAGTTCTATTTCAAACAATCCAGTTAAGCATACAAAACAGTTGTACTTCAAGCAATTCCGTTTAGCATAAGTTTGCAGTTTAGTTCTTTTTGACCGATAAATAGGACCCAATCAGGTGCTACCACTCCGGACCAGAGTAGACTTGAGATCGATGGCAATGAAGGGGTGTTCTTCATTCCCCAGAGCGCCAGCATTAATGGAGCCTCACCATCAGATTGTTTCGTGTCATATCCAAGACACTCATTGGGGGAATCTTACCCCTCTGCAGAGATACAGTTGGTGTATTGTACAGCCCCAGCCGACTGGGCACAAATAGAATTATTAGTGTTAAATAGGAATACTTGAAACCATTTAACAGGGCAAATAGATCTATTTGTGTTGAATAGCAATGCCTGAAACCATTTAACCGAGCAAATAGATCTATTTGTGTTAAATAGCAATACTTGAAACCATTTAACAGGGCAAATAGAACTATTTGTGTTGAATAGCAATACTTGAAACCATTTAACTGGGCAAATAGAACTATCTGTGTTGAATAGCAATACTTGAAACCATTTAACCGGGCAAATAGAACTATTTGTGTTGAATAGCAATACTTGAAACCATTTAACTGTGTGCAAGGAAATCATTAATGTCAAATAGAATTATTACTTTTCAGTAACAATACTCGAGACCATTGAACTGTGTGCAAATAAATGAGATCTTGCTCGTTTAAAATGTTATCTACTAACTATTCGTCAACAAATATTGTTGGCAACCTTAGTCGAGAGTGACTCGAGGGCTTCCTTTTCAATAGCTCCTACACTGAGGTATAGGGGAGGGCGCTACTCCATTCTCTGGATTGTTCCAGTTCACCCTTTATGCTTACCTTATAATGCTGAGTGTTAAGCAAGGCGGCATCAATTACCATTTTTTGAGTCTTTGGTATGACTCGACCTGGGATTGAACCATTGGCGAACACTCTACTCACTAGACCAATGATCCGGTCAAATATAAACAAATATAATATACATCTATAAACAAGGTTTGACATTAAATAACCTACAAGTGTTGATATGCCATAAAACACAACCAAACAAAATACAACCAAACCTATTTAATGATAATAGTCCTTTGTCTCCGAAAATGCCGTGTACGTGCAAATTATATATATATATATATATATATATATATATATATCTATATATATATATATATAAGGGACTTTTAGCTTTAGGGGAACACCTAAAGAATAGAATTAAAAAAAAACCTTCCATAGACGTAATAACAACACGAATGCAATACATATTTACATTAAATGGCTTTAATTTTAACGGTCAACACTTCACATAAACAAAAGGGTGCGACAAGGACACTATTACAGCTCCTTCATGAGCAACCATCTCTTTGGAGACATTTGAAAACGCATACATCTACCCGGAAATTACGCAAAATACATTGATGACATAGACAGGTGGAGAGGCAAAACTGAATAACTTCCTAACCAACCTAAATATGATACACGAAGCCATCTAATTTAACCACCAAAAGTCAGAACATTAAATTGCAGTTTTTGATTCGCTAATATATATGTCCAAGTGGGCTGCGGCTGGAGAATACACCGACTACTTCTCTGTAGAGGAGTAAGACTCCTCCAACGAGTGTCCTGGATATGACACTAAAAAAATCGGATGGTGAGGTTCCAGTAGTGCTAGAGCTTTGGGGAATACGGAGTAGCCCTTTATTGTCATCGCTCCCAGGTCCTCTCTGGCTCGGAGTGGTAGCATCTGATAGGGTCCTATCTAAGGGTCAAATAGAACTAAACTGTGTGGTTATGCTAAACTGAATTGTTTGAAATAGAACTGTTTTGATATTTAAACAGCGTACTTATATTAAAATGAATCGTTTGAAATAGAACTGTTTTGATATTTTAACTGCGTACTTACGCTAACAATAGAGCTGTTTTGACATTCAAATTGCATATTTATGCTAAACTGAATTGTTTGAAACAGAACTGTTAATATGTATAAAAATGGATTTGGCATTAAATAACATACACTGGCTTATATGCCATAAAACCAACATAAACCAAAACAGCTTATATAAATTGATAAGAACTGACAACTACAGCAGAGTTACTCACGAAACCCACTAATACATACAAGTATCTTTTATTATTGATCTCCTCAGCCAAAATATATCGTGGACAGCCTTTCCTACTCACATATAACCAGATTTAGAAGAATCTGTACTGACGATAAAGAAGTGAAAAGACAAAGCGATGAACTTAAACAAAAGTTTGCAGCACGAGGATATCAACATATGTTAACGGAAAACCATATAACCAAAACCTCTCAACCTCTTGACAAGACACCCTAAAACTAAAACCGAAAACAAAGATGAATAGCGTCCCCTTCGTAACAACATTCAACAACACACTCCATCTACTAGTCTAAATAATCAAGAGTCTTTGGGATATTTTGAAAGTTTACCCTAACTTAAAAGATATTTTTTCAAGAACCAAGCCTGCTAACCTATCATCAACCAAATAAACTCAGAGAAATAATTAGTTGTAGCCACATTACTTAACAATAAAGCAATCCACAGGAAACCAACAATAAAATTCACTAAATTTTGCCAAACATGCAATATCAAAAATAACCTCGGCTGCAAACACGTCAAATCAACTAACTAATTCACTGGTTTCACAACTAAAAAGACTTTCAAAGTTTACCACAAATGTAATTTATTTACTGGAGTATACATGTTGCCTAAATAATATGTTTGAAAGTTATAAAAGAATAGCCATTTTCTTTTAGATTAAATAACTACAGACACAAAATTAATCCTTGAATCAGAACCATTTAATATTAGTCGAAAAACACTTCCGCACAAACGATCACGAATTTAAGAGTTACAAAATTCACCATCATTGAACGAAATGAAAAATATATTAACATCAAATCCAAAATTAAAAAAAAAAAAAAAAAAAAAAACAAACAAAAAAAAAAAAGAAGGTAGATGAATAAAAAGTCTGGAAACATATAAGCCATTTGGACTTAACAAGACACTTAGTCACCCGACCGAGGAAAGAGTAAAAATTTGACTGCCATATGGAAACAAATAAATCCCTACAAGTCACTATTAATTTTAAGGGCCGCTCCTTGACAATAATACCGAAAATTCCACATAAACAAACGAGCCGGTCAAGACATGGCTAATTTGAAACACACTCCCATCTATGCTAATCCAAACACTTTAAAATAAGTGTTCTTAAGAGAAAGGTATATATATATATATATATATGACACCAACTGGACACATTTTGATCAGACAAAACTCTTCAGACTAATGGATATGCTATACCAACAAAACAATATATATATATATATATATATATATATATATATATATAAGTTACAGGACATAAACACATATACATGTTGTTATATGTAACCGAGACATAAATGCATTTAGTTACAAGCTTTGTAATTAGGACAATATCGATTATCGATTTAAAAAAAAATCAATAACACCATCACTGCTACAATTATTGAGAAAAGAATGTTGTGAAATAATTTCATTCACCATCCTAATTACAATCGAACCTCGTCTTTCGCGGGTTTCATTATTCGCGTGTTCGTCATCGATAATAATTAAATGGGATTTTTTTTTTGGTTCTTTTTTGCCCTTCTGCGAAAAATCGCAGACGACGCGCGAAAACGAGAAAAATCTAACATAAAATAAAACGCGTCGCAACTAATTTTCAATCATCGATACGAGCACACACACACACACACACACACACACACACACACACACACACACACACACACACTCTCTCTCTCTCTCTCTCTCTCTCTCTCTTAACCAACTAATTAAACTCTGAGGTGTCATGGATAGCAACTGAGACATCTTTGTAACCGAGTTTGAACTCCAGTCATGCTATTACGTTCATTTTAAGACTTACAACTCGGGAAAGGACTGAACCCTCTTATCCTCCCTGCTATGGCTTAAATAGTATCACCCCTGTTCTTCTACAAGGATGGATTTGTCAGTAAATAACCCATGGAAGTTATTATGCCATTAAACAAAGAAACCTAATTAAGTTCATGAAGAACACAGTTGAAGAGTTGTATACTGTTTTCGATTTGTATCAGATATTCTCGACAGGATTAAAAATAAAGGATTTGGAGTTAGAGATATCCTGGTTTTCACCTTTCAACCGATAGGTAAAATTAATAGGCAAACGGGGTGGTTTAGCCTTGGTGGGAGCCCAGTGGGCTGGGTCTGAAGAATATATCGACTGCATCTCTGCAGAGGGCTAAGAACCCCCACCCACCCAACCAGTGTCGTGGATTATGTCAGTAAACAATCCGATAGCGTGTTTCCAGTAATGCTGGCAATTTGGGGAATGCGGAGTACTCTTTTATTGCCATTGCTCCCAGGTCCACTCTGGCCCGGAGTGGTAGCACTTGATAGAGTCCGATCGATGGATCAAATAGAACTGTTTGATATTTAAACTGAGTGCAAGCAAAAACTTATGCAAAATTGACTCTTTGAAATAGAACTCTTTGATTATTTGACTGTGTAAACTGTAACATACCCATACATGAATATGGGAAACGTACATAGAATATTCATAACATATATACATAGAACGTAGGAATCCCGAAACACAAAAAACACTTACGACTTCTCAGTTCAGGTACGAAACCATTTATTACCTTTGAGTTTAAAGGTTCTTCGCCATAAGTAGAGAGATACACATTCTTTCTATTCTGGCTTTTTCATCTGCCCCCCATCTCGTGCGGCGCCCGTAGCGCACAAATTCGTCTGGCTTCAGCGAGCCTCGAAAGTCGACCCTTCCCGTTCGGAGTCTAGTTCTCAACTCAACGATTTTTTCAATCCCCTCCACAAATCCTCCGCACGCGCTTCTGGTGCATGACGTCATTCACATCCGCCTAACTAAACCCAAAGGCAAGATATATAACGAAATCCCTCGGCCATTATATTACATAAACAAATTAATGATATTCAGTTGAATTGCAAGTGATAGTTAATAATTCTTGAAAGCATTTAACTTTGATTTATGCTGTATTGAATTGTTTGATTTGCCGTCATTTTGAATGGCTTCAAAACAATTATTTTTGTGAGATTAACATATTTTTGCTGTTTATATTTACCAACCCTTCTGCCCGAGCATGATATGATACAAGGTCAATTTTTAAGTGTAGTTTAAAAGGATTGAATTTAGAGTTTTCCTTCTAGACCGGTTGGCAAACCACGATTAAAGAACCTAGTCTGCTTAAATATTTACTTATAGCTCGAGAGAGAATAGTTTGATGCATAACTTTTCCCAGTGGATTACCGCTATGTGAAATGTAAACAGACTCGTCCAGGATTTGAACTTGGATTGCCGTGTCTTTTTCTTACGACAAAAAACCATTATACCATGAGCGCCTCCGAACGAAATTTCTTTTTGTTCTAAATCAATTTCAAATAATGTTTTAGCTTACATTGTTGGTATTAAGATTTTCTTTTAACCCCTGAACACACACTGCCCTCTCTCTCTCTCTCTCTCTCTCTCTCTCTCTCTCTCTCTCTCTCTCTTAACTTACCATGTCGATCATCATCATCAAGGCGTGCTGACAACACGGATTACCTTGACTCTCTCTCGCCATTCGTCTCTAGCAACCATTGCTCTCGGTAAGTCGTCTAGATGGTATTCAGTGTCAGCACACTGCTGGTGAAGGTAAGTTTTTGCTGGTTGGTCAACACTGGTGAGTCCATTATCAGGAATCTCTCTCTCTCTCTCTCTCTCTCTCACACACACACACACATACACATGCTCTTTCTCTCTCTTTCTCTCATATACACATAGTCTCTCTGTCTCTCTGTCTTTCCATTCTAAGCGTCTTAGTGGCAAGCCTTTGAAAGTTTACTAGTTCACATACCTGGGCAACAATATCTCATCTGAAAGCGATACTTATACAAGCGTAGGAAAGGCGTGGACGACTGTTAATAGGTTGTCAGTCATAAGGAAATCTCTTTGATAAAACAAAACTGGATTTCTTCCAAGTTGTAGCCGTATTGGTACTATAGTATGGATGCACCACCTGGACCTTAATGAAAAGCATGGAGAAAAAAACTCGATTGAAACTACAGAACACTCGACAGCTATCTAGAACAGGAGCCTCGCCATCAAATATAATCCTTTTTTGGGGGGGGGGGTTACTCCTCTGCTGGAGAAACATTCTGCATATTCTAAGCCTCACCCACAGGGCATATGATATTTTGAACCAATTGTTGCGCTGTGTAACACGATGGCATCATGCTGAATATTATAATTTACCAAAAATAACAGGCGACTGTAGATACGAAATAGTCCTTTATTTCAAACTGTCTCCATTCTAGTAGTCTGATGCAACACGAGAGAGAGAGAGAGAGAGAGAGAGAGAGAGTGAGAGTGAGAGAGTCGTATGAGCCTATGAACAGAGACACGCTTGCCACTACACAGATATCCACAACCGTCTGTAGCTGCTCGAAGGGCTCTGCAACCGACTCGACTCAACTTTAGCTGTAAATCAACCCCGTCTCAACTGATTGATTTTCAAATTCTCTAATTTTTATATATTCTAAAAATTATTATATCATTGTTGTGACGTCATTTCACTAAATAACTGCATCATATCATCATGATCTTCACACATGTTCTTAACTTTCATTATGTTTTTATTTAATTCCTATCTAAATTAAGACACGACATTAATCCATTTTATTTACATTTGGCCTTCCTGTCCCACGATAACACGTGTCCTTTGTCATATCGTCTAACGCAAACGCGTTTGACCTTTTCAGTTTGACTTACATTTCCACACAAAAATCTTATCTAACTTCCAATTTGACCAAAGTAAATAATTAAATAATCAATATGATTAATTACCACCCTAATTATTTTACACAAATGTTTTTTAAACGATTGCAGAAACAGACTATATTATTTTCAGTGGCCTAGTGGATGTACAGGTGACGAGTCTTCTCTCCATTTGTCCGAACTGATAATCTGAATTGACTTATAATTCTAATCTCGAATAGAACTTTTTTTTTTCTGTATCGTAGAATTAGTTATTTTCCAGGTGATATGCATTTCACCGCATTCTCTGTCTGTCAGTTAGTCTCTCTCCAGCGCGTAGGGTCTATATTTACACCCCCTTGATTTCCGATGCGAGACATGTTTTTTACACAACAACTTTTTCCCCGGGAGTTTTCGATGACACTTGAAATATCTCGATCTGCACCAGACAACATCACTTCTATTTCCAGGTCACCATATTACGCCTGACTTATCTAATTTTTCTGCTGCATCGCACCCAAAGACAAAAACAAACACATAAAAAGTGTGTAAATGGTTAGATGAAACAGTTCTGCAAATCTAATAAATTTTCTTCCGTTAACTTAAGTGAAAAGCTTCTTGAAGAACAACCAAAGTAACAGGCGCTTTTCTTGATAAGAAAAGGTAATATGAGTAAAAGCGTCGATATGCCCCAATATCGTATTAACATTGCAGTTTGCATTTTTTAAAAAGCTGGATGATATATTTTGTGTGTGTAAAAGTATTTTATATGTGTATATCTCTATTTAGAAGCAAAGCATATTTATACAGTAATATACATGTGCAATGGTTAGAATAAATAATCACCAGAAAAGAATGTGATATCATTACAAGCTGCTCTATCGTAATGTAAACAGTTGAATGTCTCTATGTAGAAGCAAAGCATATTTATACGCTAATATATATGTGCAATGCTTAAAATGAATAATCACCAGAAAAGAATGTGATATCATTACAAGCAGCTCTATTGTAATGTAAATAGAAGAGATATATTTTTGCTTGTAGAAATGCAGGGTGCGGAAGTAAAATCTTTAAAAGATTATTTTTGTCTGATTTGTTCAATTTTTGAAAAAAATGCGATAAATCTAAATTTTCATGATTAGTTCAATCACTTTTTAAAAATTAGTTCAATCACTTTTTTAAATCAAAATTTGGCTCAATATGAGTGGTAATTTACTAAGCTTTTTGCTTAGATGTGGAACAAGGCCATATGAAAGGGGCACCCAATGAGACTCGAACTCACTCGTGTAGGTTTGCTAGTCGAGCTTGCTAACCATTACACCACCACAGGCGCCTTTGGCGCAATATGAGTGAGCAAGAAAAGAATCGACGAAAAGTCTATGATTTGCTTAATGCCGAAACCAAGCTAAAGTTTCTTTGTCTTCTGTCGACAAAGCAAAGAAAATAATTTCTTCTTTTAGAAAAAGAACTTTTTAAGGAAAAGAAGGAGTGGAAGATTGAGCAAAAAGCCTAAAAGAAGGCTTTTTAACTACTCTCGCTACGGGGATTAAGAAGGACCCAAAACGTTAATAAGAAAGCCCCCTAATGAATTGAAAGTCCACGAGAAAACTGTGAGGACAGCAATTAAACAAGATTTAAACCCAGACCTTAACCCCCTTTGATTATGCTATATGGGACGTTTTAAAAAACAAAATAACTGCAATTTCCTATCGAAATATTGGTTCGCTTTAGATTGCTATTGAGGAGGAATCGCATAAAATGTCTGAAGAATTTATTTTGAACGCATGCAAATCGTTTTGAAGGTGTGTTGATACGATAATTGAAAAAAAAATGGTGGCCATATTGTGTAAATTTACTCTTTTGTGTCTATCTTCTTATTATGTTGTTTATTTATTTTTTTTAATTAGAATTAATTTAGTTTTGTAATAGAGTCGTTTATACTAGAATATTCCTAATTGTGCTTTTGCACCCGGTATTTAAGCGGTAAGCATTGTTGAAATTAAATACATTCTTAAAAAAATTAAATGTTGGAAATTCACTCAATCGAAGTAAATACAAAATTGAGCCAGCAATTGAGACGAATCTGTATTGAATTCTAAGGTAGAGTATTTCATAGATTTATAAACAAGATTTCAATAGGATCAAAATTAGATAAAAATGGATTTATCTATCTATAATTTTAATTGGTTAAAACGTACTTTTAATAATCTAGGAGGGAAACGGGTTCTTAATTTATTTAGAACTTTAATCCTACAAGTTTTGTGAGGTAAATCAAATAATATCGTCAGCAAACCGAAAGAAAAGCCGAGTTCTGAATCAAGTCGTTGATTGGTAATATATATATATATATAGTCATCCGCTGACAGATCTGTTTCGTTCTATCAGAACTCATCAGTGTGGCTAGACATATTAGCTTCCCGTTGCCGGGATCGAAACCTGGTTGACTGAAACGCCAAGCGAAGCCTCTAACCCTTCAGCCACAAGGAGCCATTAGCTGCGAAGTAAATTTTAAACGGTTATGAATCACAATTACTGTTGTTTACATACATCCGTTCAATTAGGATTTGAATCTCTACTCTTGTATATATATATATATATATGTAAATTTCATTAAACATAATAGACATTTTATGTCTACATATTTTCTTCTGGATCCGTTCGAATTCCCGTATTACTTTTATCGTATTCGGGGGGAATTGATTTATGTATTGTCCATAGTTGTATGTATCCCTAGTACTTTCTGCCCGACTTTGGGCCATCATCAGGGGAGGATCTATTACAAAAGTGATGTAACTTTTGTTTTAGCATATTACAACTGTGTAAGGGCGTCTTTGCCGTTGAAGATTATGGCGTTTGCTTTTAAATGGAATTCTATAATTAGTGCCAGTAGCTAAAGACATTTAAGTACATTAGCACTGGTTTGAAAATTAATTCTATTAAGTGTTGGTTGCATGTTTCTAATATGTAGTGCTTCGAGAATCTGAAGTTTTTGTTTATTATTTTGATGTTCTAATATTGTTGTGTTGTCGGTGAGAATTTTCCGTAGCTGTGTTGTTGGGCATGAATGTTTTTTTAATGCTGCATTTAAAAAAACATTCATTTTATGACATATCAACCATTATTGGTTATTTAATGCTAAATCCAATTTATACATATAAACAGTTCTATTTCAAACAATTTAGTTTAACATAAGTTTGCAGTTTAGTTCTATCAAACCCATTTTCAAACAATTCAGTTTAGCATAAGTACTCTGTTTAAATGTCAGAAACAGTTCCTTTCAAACAATTCAGTTTAGTATAAGTACATTGTTTAGTTCTATTTAACCCCTAGATATGAACCTATCAGATGCTACCACTCCGGGCCAGAGTGGGCGTGGGAGCGATGGGAATAAGGGAGTACTCCGTATTCCTCAAAGCTCCAGCATTACTGGAGCCTCAGCATCAGATTGTTTAGTGTCATATCAGGTCACTCATTACGTGAGTTTTACCCATCTGCAGAGATGCAGTCGGTGTATTCTGCAATTCCAACCGACTATTATCTGTGCAGTAGTATCTGTGCGCTCTTTGAAAAGCGTAAAAGATTTAAATTTTCAAAAAAAGAAAAAAGAAAGATTCTTCAGGTTTTAGCCGTGAAACAATACTTTAATGATATCTTTATTTAATTCAGTGAAACACCGATACTTCGAAACTCTGAAGAAGTCCCACTTTATATGTAAATAATCATGCCAATTTTTGACGGGTATAATGCAAGTGTATTTAATGAAATATTAATCGGATAGGAGAGACAGGGCATTTATTTCCGGACTCGAACGTGATGAATCCAGTTTTGGAAATTACCCTGTTTTTAGATATGAAACTACACACAATTTGACGAAAGAATGTTTTATCCCAGCAGTCATTTTTGACATGAGGGCAGAAGGGGTGTTTTCATTTAACATTTTTTCTAACACGCTTAAAATGCTTGAAATGCTTTTAGCTATTCTTCCCATTGGAGGGCATTTACTAAGTCCTGTGTTTAACGAGGCAAGCGTCCGTGCATACGTCTTTCTGGATAAAAAAAAAAGAAAAGAAAAAATCTTTTCCGTCCGTAATTACGAAAATGTGATTAGCATTGCAACGAATGTTCAGAAATTGTGTTTTTCACTTAGGCATCTGCTAATTGTGATACTGTACAAAAAAAAAAAAAAAAAAAAGGAATAAATAAAATAAAAAAAAAAAAAAACTGAAATAAAATAAAAAATAAATAAATAAAAGTAAATGGAAAATAGAACAAAAAAAAAAAAAGATAAAAAATATAATTAAAAAAAAGGTGAAAAGAAAACGCTTCAGTATCGGTAATTATTTTTTAATTTGAGAAAATTAATTGAAGCCAGCGGGTAAGATAGTGAGAAAGTGAGATAAAGAGATGAAGAGGGAAGAAAAGAATAGAGAAAAATGAGAGAAGGATGGGAGAGAGAGAGAGAGAGAGAGAGAAAGAGAGAGAGAGATAGAAGTAGGAGGACACTGAGAAAGGAAGGAAGAGAGTAATAAAAGAGGCAAGAAACAAGCTACATGAAAGCAAAGAAAAGCGAAAGCAAGAGAAAGTACAAAAAATTGAGAGAGAGAGAGAGAGAGAGAGGAAAGAAGCAAGTCAGGTCAAGGCTAAGAAAAGAAAAGATACGAATAGAAAGATCAGAGAGAGAGAGAGAGAGAGAGAGAGAGAGAGAGAGAGAGAGAGAGAGAGAGTTAAGTAAAGAATAAATAGGCAGATAAAACGAGGCTAAGAGAAAAACAAATCCGTAAATAAGTGAGAGTTAGTGAAAGAGAGAGAGAGAGAGAGAGAGAGAGAGAGAAAGTGAGATTAAATCAAGAAGAGAGAGATAGAGAGAGAGAGAAAGAGAAGGGGAAAGAAGCAAGTCAGGTCAAGGCCAAGAAAAGAAAAGATACGAAAAGAAAGATCAGAGAGAGAGAGAGAGAGAGAGAGAGAGAGATATAGGGGAGGGGTAGTGGGGAAAAGTCTCAAATCAGTAAAAGAAATGAGGTGAGATGAAATGAAAGAAAAAGTGGGTGACATAAATCGAGAGATAAAGAGAAATATTGAAAAGGAGCTGGATGAAAATAAGAGAGACCAAAAGAAAGAACAAATGGTAAGAAAGAGAGTGAGAGAGAAAGAGAGAGAGAGAGAGAGGAGAGAGAGAGAGAGAGAAAGAGAGAGAGGGGGAAGTGAGCAATATAAAGAAAAAATGAAACAGATATTAAGTCAAGAAAAGAGAAGGGACTAATTGAAGGAAGAAGAAGATGAAGAAGAAGAAGAAGAAGAAGAAGAAGAAGAAGAAGAAGAAGAAGAGGTTTTTTGGTGGATTGGTTGTGTTTTATGGCATATCAACCCTTGTAGATTATTCAAAGCCAAATTCTGCTTATACATATATAAAATTTAGGCGAATAGTTTGTTGGTAACATCCTTAAACGATCTAGATATCATTTGTTTGCACATAGTTAAATAGTTTCAAGCATTGCTATTTATTGTTTGCTCTCAGTGAAATGGATTTTAAAAGTTTTTTAAGTTATTTAAATTTTTTTTAACATTTCAGAAAATTATGTAAACTTTGAAAAAAAAATCTTTTCATTTGCAAACAGCCCCTGATGATGCCCTTTGAAGTCCGAAAGCGCTCGGAACAATTTTGGTAAATTCATCTACCAACTCCAACCTAAAACAAAACTTGTCATGAAACTTGAAAGTATCCGAATAAAATTATATAGACAAAATGGGATTTTATCATTTAATCAAATATGCTTAAATGAAGGGCTGCTGACCAACTATATATATATATATATATATATATATATATATATATGTGTGTGTGTGTGTGTGTGTGTGTGTGTGTGTGTGTGTGTGTGTGATGAAACCACCGTCGACCACGCAATAAGAGGGCCCAACAATTCGGTTAAAGATATGAAATGTTGGACTACCAGTTCAGGTGATTTATCTATAACAATGAAGATTTGTATAGAACCAGCTACACTTCTTGGATAAGCTGAAAACAGAAGAATGGTTTGCCAATGTACAACAGATTCTTCTGAACAACACTTCTCAGGTTTTGAATTCAGTTTGTCCTTCTCCTAGACTGGTCGCGCTGAAAAAGCAAAAAGCACAATCAACCCAACAATTCTATCCCTAGCAGTGGATATAATAAACAAGCAATAAACTTAACATTGCCAAGCAGTTATTGCAGCGAGGGAAGGGTCCCTGGTAGCAGGCAATCAACTTGATAAATACCCATTGGGCGCTAATGTTAGGTGGACCCTGGGAAAACAGGTGGGAGACTTAGTCTGTGATATTAATGCGGTTAATGAGATTTAACAGAATTCCTACCAAGTTGGTGTATGACACAAGGTCATTTTATCGTGGGGAGTCATATATAAATCAAGACTTATGCGTCGATATTAAAAAGATTCTTAGTCCCTTTGGTATTAACCATAATGGGGCACCTCAGGCCACAATTAATGAACCCAGCTCTGCCAAGCCCGAGGGTCAGACTACTGGGACCAGGCGATTGAAATTATTAATACGCACCTGACGCAATCGCTAAGCAGAATCATGTTATTGGTATTTATCCATACCTCCCTCCAGGCAGGATTTGACACAAGGTCATTTTAATATGGAGGCCACGTACGATTCGAGACTCATGCGCAACAGGTACAAAAACATACTTGAACCCTATGGCATTCTCTTATTGGGGCGCCTCAGAATCCGAGCAATGAACTTTGCGCCGCCGAAGCGAGTAAGGCCTGGCGGACGGCCCCCTGGGACCAGGTGATTCAAATACCAGGCTGAGGCGTGTTACTGACGAGTTTAAAATTCTCTAATGTTTATTACATATCACTAAGAAATAAATATTTACATATAATTTGCGTCTTTTAAAAAAGAGAGTTTAATTAGATTAATTGTTTTTTAAGAAGAATCAAAAAATGATTAGAAAATAATATGAAAAATCTTTAATAAAAAAATCGTCAATTAAAAAATTGTTATATAATTCAGAAAATAAATAACAAAGAATTATTTCTCTTTGCCTGATCTCTCTCTCTCCTCCCCCCCTCTCTCTCCATATATCCAACCCCTCCGCACAAACAGGATTCTACACCAGGTCAATTTTTTGGCTGAGTTTAACGGGTTTGAATTCTGAGTTTTCCTTCTCTTTGATCGATTGCCATACCAAGGTTAAAGAGCCAGTCTACCCTACTATTCACCCATAGCTTGAGAGAGAAGAGTTGGATTTATACCTATCCCAAGGGTATTAGTACTATGTGAAATGCAAATAGTATTTGAACTCTGGTCCCTGTGTCCATTTTTTACCACTGTAAATATTACACAACGAACGTCTCACCCATCTCAGACTCTATTTCCGTTTGTCTGTCTCTTTATATATATATATATATATATATATATATATATATATATATATATATATAATTCAAAGAAGATGAGCTGGGAATTATTCAATTTGAGGATATATAAAAGGATTCTTAAAAATCTGCCTATTCGGCTGGGGCTGAAGAATGCACCGACTGCACCTCTGCAGAGTGGTAAGACCCCGCCCATGAGTGTTCTGGATATGACACTAAACAATCTGATGGTGACGTTCCAGTGATGCTGGGTCTTTGGGGAATGCGGAGCACCCCTTCATTGCCATTGCTCTCTGGTCCACTCTGGTCCGGCGTGGTAGCACCTGACAGGGCCCTATCTATGGGTTAAATAGAACTAACGGCAGACTTATGTTTAACTGAATTGTTTGACTAAACTGAATAGCTTGAAATAGAAATGTTTTTTTACAATTAAACCGTACTTACATTTAAACTACGTGCATATGCTAAATTGAATTATTTGAAATGGAACTGTTCTTACACTAAACTGAATTGTTTCATATAGAACTGTTTTGACATTTAACTGTGTGTAAACAAAATCTGTACTTATAAACTGAATTAGCTGAATTGGAACTGCTTGACTGAACTGAATAACTTGAAATAGAAATATTTTTCACAATTAAACTTTACTTATATTTAAACTGCGTACTTATCCTAAACTGAATTGTTTGAAATAGAACTATTTTCATAAAATGGATTTGGCGTTAAATATCCTACAAAGGTTGACATACCATAAAACCAATGGTCATCGTCGTAGGAAATGGACACGGCGTCACGATTTCAAATCCTGGACGAGGCTGATTGCATTTCACATAGCACTAATACCCTTGGGAAAGGTATGAATCCAATTATTCTCCCTCCAGCTATGGGTAAATAGTAGGACAGACTAGGTTCTTCAGCCTTGGTGAGGCAACTAGTCAAGGAGAAGGAAAACTCTGAATTCAAACCTGTTAAACTTCGCTTAAAAATTGACCTTGTGTCATATCCTGCCCGAGCACAGGGGTTGGTAAATATGGATATACCACAAAACCCAAACAACAACCAACCATCTTATAAATCTCCAGGAGTGCTCAATGTATGATAATTAATATATGAATTTATAAATTTCAAACGGAGCAAATTCCTATAATTGGAAGAAAAACTCAGCAGACCTTCATTTGGCTATTATAAATTTATTTCAGCTGGTCTCTCCATAGGAAAAACCAACCTCTTCATATTGACATCATATAATAGAGAGAAAAATTATAAGAATATTCTTTCAATGGATTCTTACTCGTTTGAAAGGTTTGGCTTCTTGGTTTAATGACATATCAACTCTTTTTAGGTTATTTAATGCCAAAGCCATTACTCCTAGAAGAGCAGTAGTGGTACTATCTAACCCATAGCTGGGCGGATAAGAGGGTTCATACCTTTCCCAAGGGTATTTGTCCGAAAGTGAACGTTATAGCGTGACTGGAGTTCGAACTCACTAACTACGATTACGCAGTTCATCGCTTTAAACATTACACCAGCCCCAAGAAAGATAGAAACCAAGAAGAGAAAATAAAAGATATGAGATAGACGTTGGCGTTAAAACCGGATGTAATGTCAGTATCTGGTGTCATGTATCCTTATGTATCTAAAAAAAAAAAAAAAATTAAATAAGACTCACAGAACCTTCAATTTTAGTATATGTACTGCCGAAGCGAGTACTGTAATTTACGAAGCTCTTTGCTTCGATGTGGCACAAGGCCGAATGAATGGGGCGCCCAATGAGACTCGAACTCACTCTTGTAGGTCTGCTAGTCTAGCTTGCTAACCGCTACACCACCAGACCTTCAGCAACTGAAATTTTTTCAGTAAGTTAACTTATTTTATTCTAAGAAAAATCTATTTATTTACTCATATATTAGGGAAAACATGGCGAAAATTATTGTTACTAATATCAAACTTATCTTTAGTTAAAAAAAGAAAGAATTAAGTTTTTATCTGATTTCTATGTAAGATTGAAATTTAGTCGTTATTTAATGTATTAATATTTTAAGAAAAAATCTATTCATTTATTCAGGAAAACATGGCGATAATTACTATTTCTAATATCAGACTTATCTTTAGTAAAAATTTTATTAGGGTTTTATCTGATTTCTACTTGATATTGAAATTTAGTCTTTATTTACTGTTTTAATACTTTTATAATTGTTTTTTATTCAGAAGTTGATTTCTCATATTGGGTGACCAGCTGAAATAAATTTATAATAGCTAATCGACGGTTGCTTGATTTATTCTTATATATATAATACAACGAAACTGTCTGTGGATGACAATATATATATATATATATATATATATATATATATATATATATATATATATATATATATATATATTGTCATCCGCAGACAGTTTCGTTGTATCACAACTCTTTAGTGTGGCTAGACACATAGGACTCTTGAAGCCGTGATGGAAACCCGCCCAACTTTATGTTAGACTTAGTATCAGACCGCTCCGCCAACACACGTACCACGTCAGCTAGGGAATTATAAGGTATTAAGTAGCTGCAGCAGCGTTTGTTTGTTTACATTTTATACCTTACCGGATACCAGAGTGCTCAATTCGTTCGAAGAGCTTTGCATTATGCAAGCGGTAGCTGTAAATTCCTTCGCCAGAGTGCTCAACCCCCATGAGCCCAGTCGGCTGGGACTGTAGAATACACAGACTGTATCTCTGCAGAGGGATAAGACCCTTGCAAACGAGTGTCCTGGACATTACGCAAAACAATCTGATGGTAACGCTCCAGCAGAGCACCCCTTTGTTGCTATCGCTCCCAGGTCCACTCTGGCCCAGAGTGGTAGCATCTGATAGGGTCGTATCTATGGTTCAAATAGAACTAAAATGCGTACTTGTTTGAAATAGAACTGTTCGACATTTAAGCGTGTGTGGACAAAAGCTATACTTACTCTAAACTGAATTGTTTGAATTAGAACTGTTTGATTGAACTGAATAGCTTGATATAGAAATGTTTTTGACAATTAAACTGTGTAGTTATGCTAAACTGAAATGCTTGAAATAGAACTGTTCATTTGTATGAAAATGGATTTAGCATTAAATAACCTACAAAGGTTGATATACTATAAACCCAAACAAACAAACACACACACACACATACACACATACACACACACACACACATATATATATATATATATATATATATATATATATATATATATATATATATATATAAAGCAAGTATTCAATCCCATATTTAGATTCGAATGTTTAGCAGTTTACACTTATGAAGGACACAGCACTGTCCGATAATTACTTAGATATACTCCTATGTATAAATTGTGTTTCTGTATGTTAACTGACCCACAAGCAAAACAAAAAAAAATACATTTTCTGAGATATATATATATATATATATATATATATATATATATATATATATATATATATATATATATAACATATTATTCAATCTAGTAAATTCGAAGTAGGCAATAATTCCGATCAGGACCAATGAAATATTCAAAAATAGAATATTAAATTTAAATAATCTTGGTAAAGATCTCAATGTAAATAAAATCCACAGTGCAAATAATTTTCTCTGAATAAACAAAACAAACGACAATCAGTCACATAAAGATAATAAACGAATTTCCATCCTGTTAAAAGCATTGATATAAATCAATGCTCTAAAAAAATAATAGGACTTCTTCAGATCCAACAAGAAATGGAATTGAAATAATTTTTCACATTTACAACCAGACTGAGACAAAAAAACAAAAAACAAACTTATTTCTTCTATGTATTAAAGCAAGCTTAAACCTTCAAGTAACAATAAGTATCAAAATATTACCTAAATTTGATACTCATTGTTACTTCAAGGTTTAGGCTTGCTTTGATACATAGGAAAAATAAGTTTGTTTTTTGTCTCAGTCTGGTTGTAAATGTTAAAAATTCATTTTTAATTCCATTTCTTGTTGGATCTGAAGAAGTCTTGTTAATTTTTTAGAGCATTGATTTATATCAATGCTTTTAACAGGATGGAAATAAATCTATTATCTTTATGTAACCGATTGTTGGTTTCTTTGAAGATATATATATATATATATATATATATATATATATATATATATGAACGGCTTTAAGGTAAGCTAAAATAAATGGGAAAAGGGAAAATCGTTAATAAACTAGAAGATGTTTTTATTTTGATTTAAATTCAAGATATGTACTTGAATATAACCGTTGGTGTACATGATCAGACATTTTAAGGTGAAATGAATAATGAACGGTTATAAGAAAGAACAAAAAATAGCGAGTAAAAAGGAATGAGAGAGAGAGAGAGAGAGAGAGAGAGAGAGAGAGAGAGAGAGAGAGAAGGAAAGAGAGAGGCGCTATAGAGTTATAATGGAGAGAGTGAAAAAGAATTGTAGTTTGACAAAAAAAAAAAAACAGAAAAGAAAAAAGAACTAATGACTGGAAGTGTGCATAGAGGGGAGAGAGCAGAAAAAGAGAGAGCGAGTGGAAGAGAGAAAGAGAGTGAAGTGGAGAAGATGAGAAGTATTTAGCAATTGTAGGAGTGAGATAAAAAAAGAAGATAGATAGATAGAGAGAGAGAGAGAGAGAGAAGAGAGAGAGAGAGAGAGAGAGAAATAATGCATGGGAGATAGAGGGAGAGAAGGTGCAAAGACATTCCGTTTGAGATGCATGGAACGATTGAAGAAACGAGAAAATAAAGAGAAGGTAGGAAGATAGAAATATGGTAAAAAGGTGCGTACGTATGTGAGAGAGATGTATATTGATATAGATAGATAGATAGAGAGAGAGAGAGAGTGTGTGTGTGTATGTGTGTGTGTGTGTGAAAGAAGACAAGGACGAAAAGGGAGAATCCCATAAAGTCTAGGATTGGTTTGGATTCTTTGTTTGATGACATATAAATCTTCCAGGGTTATTTAATGCCAAACCATCCGTCTCGAAGAACAGTAGTGGTATTATTTAACCCATAGCTCGGAAGATAAGATGGTTCATACCTTTCCAAAGGTTATTTGTTAGAAAGTGAACATAATAGCATTACGGGAGTTCGAACTCGCTTACTGCGCTTCCGCAGTCCAGGGCTTTAAGCATGACCCCACAAGGACACCCTGTCTTGGATAGACGAATCGATTGAAGAAGAGAGAACTCGAAATTTGCAATATTGGGAAGGAAACAGCGAGAGAGAGAGAGAGAGAGAGAGAGAGAGAGAGAGAGAGAGAGAGAGAGAGAGAGGGGGATATCTGTATACTTGTTCAGTCGAGAAATATCTGGGTATAAGGTCACACTGACCCCCTCTAGATTGTTCGGTTGTAATAACCATCAGACAACGGTACAGGTTTTTGCTTTCTCGAAGCAGCAGCAGCAGCAGCAGTCGAATCTCTTTTCATCTTCCCAGCAAAAGTCACGCGGTTCTTCTTGTGCCGTCTCGTAAGTTAATTTCCTCGTTCCGAGGGCGACATGTCGGCCGAATTCACGTCAGCCGAAAGGCTGAATATGGCGGAAAAAGAGACTTTTGTCAGTTATTTAAATTCATATTTTGACGCTTCAGATAAAAATATTAAATTTGATTTTGAGAAGTTTCAACAAATTAAAAGAAATATTTTAAGCCGCTTTTCTAACTGTCGATCTATCTATCTATCTATCTATCTATCTATCTATCTATCTCATGTATAACACAAGATCAAACATGTAACGCATGAACGGGTTGGAAGACCGTGTTGCGTCAAATTTGGGAGAGTGCAGATACAGCTTTTGTATAGAAAATATAGAAAATGAGCATTACTAGGCTCGAGTAGCACCTATTGACGCTGAATCTATCTATCTATCTCTCTATCTATCTATCTTGTGTTCACATCTGACTCATTCTTTCGGTATCTATCTATCTGTCTATCTAACTATCTATCTATCTTGTGTTCACATCTAACTCGTTCTTTCGGTATCTATCTATCTATCTATCTATCTATCTATCTAGTTCTAATTCAAAGTCTAATCCTTATTCTATATCTATCTATCTATCTATCTTGTGTTCACATCTAACTCATTCTTTCGGTATCTATCTATCTATCTATCTATCAAGTTCTAATTCAAAGTCTAATTCTAATTACCTATCTATCTATCTATCTATCTATCTATGTGAACATGTTTGCTGGAATGTTTTAGTGGTATTGCTCTTTGTGTTTTCCTCTATACAACCTTTCAAAAGAACTTTTGTAGATCGATTGTGTCGCGGAAAAAGACCCCTTTAACTCATTTCCATTTTTATCCCAACACATCGTTTTCAATTGATTAAAGGAGCAAGTGACATTTTCTTTTAAGTTAGAAAGTATACATCTTAATTACCTCCTTGCAGTTATTCTTCATCCAATTTTGAATCCAAATAACCTGATCACTAAAAAAAAAAAAAAAAAAAAAAAAAAAAAATGAAATAGCATCAACTAAGTTAATTCCTAATCAGCCTGACTTTTCATTTGCAAAACTCAGATTTATTTGGATCTTCCAAGAAGAAGATTATTTTTTAATATGCATGGTGACTGAAAAGTAGCTCTGTAATCTAAAATTCTTATGATTTTTCTCTTAACTCTAATTTTTATAGGAAATTAATTATAGGGACCTACTTTTCAATCATCCAGTAAACTGATTCCTTTAAACTATAATCCTCATCTTGGTTGTTATAGTCACATATTGGTCATTGCTCCCTTCGTATATATATATATATATATATAAATGGAGAAACGGTAGATTTTGGTGAATCTGACAAGATAAAAATAAGTTGAAAAGTGGATAAACTAGATACTTACAACGGGTTTAGAGGTAATATTTCGTTGAAGTTCTTCTGTGAATAAAGAACGAAATATTACCGCCAAACGCGTTGTAAGTGTCTGATTTATCTTCTTTTCCACTTATTTTTGTCATACAGATATATATATATATGTATATATATATATATATATAGATAGATAGATATACGAGAATCATTTGACGATAGATAAAATTTTTTGAAAAAAAGCAAAATAGACTTGTTTTAACAAATGTGAACTCTGCATTGTTTGAAATACCTTTATAGCAACAATTATTTTAATCTCGAAAAAAATAGTTGTTATGAGGTTATTCTAAATGGTGAAAAATCGCACTGAGTCAACGCCTTCCTAGAAGGCGTTGACTGAGTACTCCTTGATTAAACAGAGGTTTGTCATAAAACTTTTGATGGCTGTGAAATGAGAACCATGTGATATTTACAAAAGAATATGGGATGTGTACGGAGAAGCTTGTTTTAAATTTAAATAAAAAATGTTTACAATTGGGCTAATCATGGGTTTGTCACCACGAGCCTGGATAAAAAAGACAGTCCAAGGAGCAGAAACATACTTATTCTCTGGTATAGAAAAGTTCTGGGCACAGCGGTCAGTATATGTCATTTTGACAGTCTTCTGCGACATAAAAAGACTCATCATTATTGATTTCCCTAAAAGAGGAGCAACTGTACTTTCTATTGCCAAGTTCTGAAGCAAAATTCACCTTTTTTATGGAATGACCCTCGTACACACACACACACACACACACACACACACACACACACACACACATATATATATATATATATATATATTAACACAAATTATTAAGATTGATGATTAAAGTTTTACGTTCTTCAATGATACTCAGTCAATTAATATGGATCAGTTGCAATAGAATCAATAATAATGGCTTCGATTAACTATTCTTAAAAGAAATAATTAGCAGACATTTATTTTTCGTATTCTTATCTAATATTCATAAATTTCTAACATTTTTATAATAAATGGTATTTAAACAGGTACTACCACTCCGGGTCAAAGTGGATCCGGTAGTAAGGGTCAACGAAGAGCTGACTCCAGAACTGTAGAACTGAAATCTCATTACCAGATGCGAATGAGTTCAAATACTGGCTGTCTACGTTTCTCTCCACGCTCATACCCTTACGAAAGGCTTGAATTCATCATTTTTTTTTTTTGTTGGGTAAACTGGGTTCCTTAGTCTTTGTCAGGCAACTAGTCTTAGAGTAGGAAAATGCAGAATTCAGATTAGCGTTACTACGCTTAAAAATTGACCTTGTGTCGCATTCTGTTCATGGTAGAAGGGTTGGATATATACATACATATACATATATATATATACATACATAAATACTACTACTAATAATAGTGTAGTGGCTAAAGTGCTGATCTGCGACATCAAAGTAAGTGAGTTCGAACTCCAGTCGGCATATTACGTTCACTTTTGAACTAATACGTTTGCGAAATTACGTACTCCCCAGCTATTGGTTAATAGTACCATTGCTATATTCTATAAGGATAGATTTTCGGATTAAATAACCCACAGAGATTAATATGCCATGAAACAAAGAGATCAAATAAAATCAAAACAAACCAGACCAAACCAATTGCTGTAGCTGCAGATAATAATAATAATGATAATAATAATCTTATTTACCAACCCCTCCGCTCGGGCAGGATATGACACAAGGTCAATTTTTAAGCGGAGTTTAACAGGTTTGAATTCAGAGTTTTCCTTCTCCTAGACTAGTTGCCTCACCAAGGCTAAAGAACCTAGTCTGTCCTACTATTTACCCATAGCTGAAGGGAGAATAATTGGATTCATACCTTTCCCAAGGGTATTAGTGCTATATGAAATGCAATCAGTCTCGTCCAGGATTTGAACTCGAGTCGTCGTGTCCATTCCCTACGACGATAACCATTACACCACAGGCACCAAACTCATAATAATAACTCAAACTCTAGTGAAAAACCATCACCTAAAACTGATGTGAAAAACTCAAAAGGAGTAAATAATAATGGCCAGAATACTAAGAAGAGTCCTGGAGACTTCAGGAGACTTGCTGTCACTCATACTCCAGTGGAAAACCCTTCGTTAACACTGGTGGGAAAAACTTAAATAATGCCATAAAGCAAAAATACATAAGAAGCAACAAATGTAGGTTTTGTGTTGATAGAAACGATACGATCAATCATATAATAAGGGAAAGCAGTAAGTTAGCGCAAAAAGAGAATAAAACTAGACATAACTGGGTGGTTAAAGTGACCCCTTGGGAATTGTGCAAGAAATTAAAATTGGCCATACGAACAAGTAGTATATGCACAACCCGAAATCTGTCCTGGTGAATGAGACGTACAAACTTCTCAGGGAATTTGAGATACAAACAGATCACCTAATCTCGGCCAGACGACCAGTGCAAGTGATAGTCAACAAAAAAAGAAAAAAAAAAAATAACTTGCCGAAGAGTGGACTTTGCAGTTCCGGCAGATCACAGAGTAAAATTCAAAGAAGGTGAAAAGAGGAATAAATTCCAGGACCTTGCTAGAGAGCTGAAGAAACTATGGAACATGAAGATGATACCAAATGTAATTGATGCACTTGGAACGATCTGTAAAGGACTGGTAAAGGGTCTGGAAGATTTAGAAATCAAAGGAAAAGTAGAGACCATCCAGAGTACAGCTTTATTAAGATCAGTCAAAATACTGTGATGAGTCCTGGAGGTTTGGGTTGACTTGCTGTCTCTCAAACCCCTGTGTAAAATCATCAGCTAACTCTGGTGGGAAAAACTCTCCAATGAATAAAATAATAACAACTTATTTCTAAGGAAGAGATACTGTGCACTAGCATGTTGATCCTTGCGAGAGTGCACTGATATTACAGTTGAATTGCCAAACTGCATTTAAATAATGACATAAAATGACAGAATTGGAACAATATATTCTATATTTCTTTTTGGCAACTCTAGCAAGCTGATCACTGGATGCTCCATACACCTGGCATTGTTTCGAACTTTGTAAAAGAAAACCCTGAAGTACCATTCCTTTTCTTATAAGCACTATAACTAAGTTCTAAGGTAAAAGAATAAGAAACTTGTTAATATGGCCTTTGAATTTTCACCTTAAACCGTTGTATACTCGATTGATGCCAACCGGGCCTAACTCTTGAAAAGCCACGAGCCCTGAAAGCAGAGCTTAAAGTACGTTGACTGAATCCTCAGAAAAGTGGGTAAGAAGCCCCCCCTCTAAATGGGGTGTCCTGGGTGTGTAACTAAACTGCATCTGATAATGAGGCTTCGGTAAGAAAGATCTGGGTGGTCGTAGAGTATCATTCATTGCCATTATTCTCAGGCCCACTCTCTGACCCAGAGCGCTAGTACCTGTTTGGGTCTCATTTATGGGCAAAATAGATCGATTTAAAAATTATTCGTATTCGAAAGGACCGTGTACAAAAAACATCTTAAAAAGCACAACAACTCAAAAAAATTGTAACTATGAACGTACAGTGAACGCGATTTCCTAACCTCATCATTATCATTATTAAATCATGCTGTTGGCATGGTGTCCTTTCTCTATCTCTTGCCATCAGTTACTATCGTCCATTGATCCTAGTAGGTCCTCTAGACGTCATCCAGTGTCCACACAGAACTGATATATGCAATTCTTTGCTCGTCGGTGAACACTGGGGTGTTCATGTGTAGTAGTCCATTAGAGAACGTCGCTTATGAGTTCGTCTATGCATTTCCCGCAGCGCCCTGCATGTCTTGTCCTAACTTAGATAGTTTGTTAGGCGGAAGGTAAGCGGTTGTACAGCCGCTGTTTTGTGGACTACTGCTTCCAGGATTTGTTTAAACCTGCACCTTTCATTAGAGTCCATGTAGTGCTTCAATACAAGCAGTTCCGATGCAGCCACAGGTTGGAAGATTTTATTTTATCAGAGAGATCAGATTTCCATATGATTGACAACCAGTAAATAGCAGTCCAGACCTTCCCTATGCGTATATTGACATCGCTTTCAGTAAATGAGATATTGCTGTCTTGGTATGTTGAATTGATTACTAATTTCAGAGCATTGTCACTTAAAGTGGAGATGACTTCTTGTTTATAAGACATGGAAATGCAGTTAAAATCAATAAATTAATCAGCAATAAAAAAAAAAACTCTTGGGAAACATCTACGCAGACAAAAAAAAATATAACTATAAACACACATACTCACCTGGCTTTAGCTGGACCGTCTGGCATTCGTGCCAGATGGGGTATTGAAATCAATGGCAGATTCGAGGCCTATAGGCCCCCGGCTTCGGCTGGGCCACCTTTGGGTGGGCGAGCAGCAACATTGACACCTTTGTCCCTTATGTATAGTACTAGACCTTGCTGTCTAGTTTAAACTATAACCCGGCAGATTTGGGTCCAAGAAACATTTTGGCTCATTAGGTCCACATTGCACTTAGTGGAGCAATGAGCTGCACAGACCAGCAGGGTTCGAGCCTCGGTTCAATTAGGGGAGGGGAAGGTTGGGTTCGAGCCTCGGCCCGACCTTCCCCTCCCCTAAATCACCACTATAATCGGTCATTCCCCTCCCCTAAATTACCACTATAATCCCCGACCTTCCCCTCCCCTAAATCACCACTATAATCGGTCATTGACCTTGTGTCAAGCCCTGTCTGGTGGGAGGCAGTGGCAAATACATACTATAAACATACAATGAACGCGATTCTCAAATTTCTACGTATAAGATAACCTTAGAAGAGTTGACATGCCGTAAATATCAATCAATCATTGACAAGCTGCAAAAATTCATTCATATACCTAAGTGACCCTGGCCTTCTCTGTATTTCAGATTTCGGAGGCAAATCTCTTTTTGTGTAACATTAGCGTTATTAGGTGATTTTCTCATCTAGTCTTGTTCTCCCAAGAAGCTGAAAATATTTTTTTCCTTGTTCTTTCTAATTCGCTTTGCTCGTAATTCATTTTGAAATTGTCACTCAAATCGCAAAAATCCGATTTGTGTAACTCTGACAACTTGTCAAGGCAAAATTTCATGTCATTTAGCCAAAATAAACTAAATCTTTTAATGTTATTCTACAGATGTGAATAAGTGGGGGATAAAAACGGTGTTAGTTCCCTTTTCAAAGAATCACATGTTACAAATGTACAGCGACAGCGAAAAGGTAAATGTTCGATACGACTTGACTGCGGTCGAATATACAAGAGTGAGTCAAAAGTTTTGCACTATTTTGGTAACATGAAACACAATTCAACAGTTACGCAAGCTGTTGCTCGGTTCACGAAGGTGAAGAACCACACTGAACTGTGAGATGCTGAGCTCGCCTGATACTCTCCGACTGCTACACACCGGGGGCGCTTGTGGTGTAAGACTTATCGTCGGAGAAATGGACAAGATAACAAGATTTCAAATAGTGGACGGGGCTGTTTGCCTTTCATATAGCGCAAATAACTTATGGAAAGGTATGCATACAACTATTCTCTCTCCAGCTATGGGCAAATAGTAGAGAAGACTGGGATCTTTAATCTTGGTATGGCAACCAATTTAAGAGAAGGAAAAACTCTGAATTCAAACCCGTTAAACTCCGTTTAAAAAATTGACCTTAAAAATCGCATCCTGACCATGGTGGAAGGGGTTTGGTAAATACATGCGTTTTAGATGCGGTTTTATTGCCTAGCACTCGGCCTCGAAATCTACGGTTTAAGGCATACCTTATCTTATCTGATCGTCGAGATATTTGCAAGCTAAGTAGACTTTTTAAAACCACCTGTATGGTGATCAACTGCTCTTTCACTTTTCTTACAGCAAATTGTTTAAGTACTATTGTATGGATGCACCACTTGGACTCTGATGAAATGAATGGAGAGAAAGCTAAATTGGCGCTACACAAGGTTGCTGCATGCTGTTTTGAACAAATCCTGAAAGCAGCACCCACAAAACAGCAGCTGTATGTCTACTTACATTTCATTTCGAAAACTATTCATGGAAAGCGTTCAAGACACGACTGAACATTCCTGGAGAAGTACCGACGGACTCATGAGCGACTTTCGCCTATGGACTCCTACGTATGGGCATACTATCGTGGACTGACTAGCAAAAACTTACGTTCATCAGCACTGAGTGGACAATGATTGCCGTCTTGAGGACTTACCTAAATCGATGGCTGATAGGGACAAATGATGTGTGTATATATATGTGTGTGTGAGAGAGAGAGAGAGTGAGAGAGTGTGAGAGAGAGAGAGAGAGAGTCAAAGTAATCCGCGCTGCCGACAAGCCTTGATAATGAATAATATCTCACCTGACTGTATAGTTTTCTACAAGAAATAATAGAATTATGGTATCTTTGAGAAGAAAATCAACTGTTACATCCCCAATAAAAAAAAAATAAAAAAAAAAAAACCCAAACAAACAGAACTGGTGGCTGTTACACTGGTTAATTTGCAAATTATCGATCTACGTGGATCATTAAATAAGTTTCCAGACATTTTTCGTATGGGCACTTTTATTGATAGTATACACATGAAACTCTTGTCCCCTTCGAAGTAATCTCCCCCAGCTGCAATGCACTTGTTGTACCGTTCTAACAACTTCTGGAAGGCCTCATGGAAGTCCTCTTGTGTGAGCGTGTCAATGACCTTCGTCACAGCCTCTTTCATCTCCTCAATTGTCTCATAACGACAGCCGTTGAGCTTAGGGAATAAGCAAAAGTCACAGAGAGCAAGGTCTGGACTATAGGGAGGCTGAGGAACTGTCTTGATGCCCATCTTAGTCAAATAGTCTGTGACAAGGATGGAGTTGTGGACTGGTGTATTGTCCTGGTGGAAATGCCACTGAGCCGATTTGAAGAGTGCTGACCTCTTCCGATAGAATCTCTTTCTGAACTCCCTTAAAACCTTAACATAGTAAACCTAACCCTAACCCAAACCCTTTGGCCAATCAACTCTGGTGTATTGACTTTTTTACTCCTCCCATACCTCTCATTCTCCCTCACAGACTCCCTGTCTTCCTTGAATCTCTTATGCCACTTAAAAACCAATGCTCAATTCATGCAAGATGGTCGAAAAGCAATCTGAAGCATTCCATACGTTTCTGTGGCACTTTTTCCAAGTTTAAAACAATTTTATTGCATATCGTTCTTCTAAAGTGTGCTCATGTCCAAATTGCATTTTTGAAATTCACCAGCTGTGACAATCAGGCTTTAGTAGGGTGTATTCCAATTGCTGCTGTTGCTGTTCATTTGAACCTGAAATCATAAAAATTGGTCTGTCATCTCATAAGATAGATAGCAATAACATACTGAATTTTCAATAGTCTACGACAATAAATGCCTGTACAAAAAAGGCTGGAAACTTATTGAATGCACGACCTATCTATCTATCTATCTATCTATCTATTTTATTCTTTTCAAATCTATCTATCTATCTACTTCTAATTCTAAGTCTAATTTTAATTCTCTCTCTCTCTCTCTATCTATCTATCTATCTATCTATGTGAATATGTTTGCTGGAATGTTTTTAGTGGTATTGCTCTTTGTGTTTTCCTCTATACAACCTTTCAAAAGAACTTTTGTAGATCGATTGTGTCGCGGAAAAAGACCCCTTTAACTCATTTTCATTTTTATCCCAACACATCGTTTTCAATTGATTAAAGGAGCAAGTGACATTTTCTTTTAAGTTAGAAAGTATACACCTTAATTACCTCCTTGCAGTTATTCTTCATCCAATTTTGAATCCAAATAACCTGGTCACTAAAAAAGAAAAAAAATGAAATAACATCAACTTCGTCCATAAAACCCAACAAACCAAACCAAATCAAACCAAAAATTATCATGGCGGTGGCGTCCACGTAGTGTAATGGTTAAAGCGATGGACTGCGGAATTGTAGTAAGCGAGTTCGAACTCCAGTCGCGCTATTACGTTCACTTTCGGGTAAATAGCCTTGAGAAAGGTATGAACCCCCTTATCCTCCCCGCTATGGTTTAAATAGTACCACTGCTGTTCTTCTAAGAGAATGGCTTTGACATTGAATAACCTACAAAGGTTGATATGCCATTAAACAAAGAAACCAAACCAAACCTAAAAATTATCAGTGTTACGAGATTTTACTAATTTAGGCCTGTGTGCATATTTGTAAATGTCAGATCGGAAATCTATCTCCTGGAATACGTAGGCAGGAAACTTTCCATGAAAATAATATTGCATAGTTTTTTGAATAAACTGGCGTTGAAATGAGAAATTTTTTTTCAAAAGTCGCTGTCTCCTACAACAGCACTCTTCTTGGCAGAATTTTTTTCCTTTCATTAAATTGGATTTTAAAATTGTATACGACTTGATGGCTTACCTTTGAAGTGTTTATCATGTTTTTATGCTGTGAGCTGTTCATTTATTTTGTAAACGTTTTCATCTCAGATTAACTAAAACACTCAATGTTTCGTACGATGAGAATCTCTATTTGCTTATCTTCATGTCACAGCCAGCATCATCTTTTCAAAGTTTTCTACAGTCAAGCACATCTATCTATCTATCTATCTATCTATCTATCTATCTGTTCATATATATATATATATATATATATATATATATATATATATATATATATGTATGTGTGTGTGTGTGTGTGTGTGTGTGTGTGTGTCACAGATCTAGGAGAAGAAAACTGTTTTAAAACTTGTTAAACTTCGGTTCATAACTGACCTTGTGTCGCATCCTGCTCGTGCGTAGGATATATATATATATATATATATATGTTTTATTAGATTGTAAAGACACATTTTGTCTCTATAATTTGATTAAGATCCTTTCGAATTTCCTGCTAAGTGTCTTGGTTTCGGGTTGGAATTGGTGGATACATTTACCAAAATTGTCCATGGCGCTTTCGGACTCTTCATAGACAATCATCAAGGGTTTCTTGCGTGTGTAAAGAGTGTTGTTTTTTAAAATGAGTGTTGAAAGTTTTTTGAAAGTTTTTTTATAACATAACAAAAATATGCAATTTGGATAAAACTGAGTTGCTGATGAATTTAGATTTTTTATTAATTTATCTACTAATTCTAACCTGAAACCAAGACCCGTATCAAGAAATTCGAAAGGATCTTAATTAAATTATACAGACAAAACGTGTCTTCACTAGTTAATGAAACATGCTTAAATGAACGACTGCTGCCTAACTGCACACACACACACACACACACACACACACACACACACATATATATATATATATATATATATATATGCTAAGCATGTGCTGTCGAGTTAGTTAATAAATCATACCAAGTAGTTTTTCTGTTTAATTGTATATCAACCTTCGTGCGTTATTTAATGCTGAAACCATTCTTGTAGAAAAGCTGTAGTGGAGCTATTTAACCCATAGCCGAGGTGGGGCATAATGGGTTTCATAACTTTCAAAAAGATATCGGTCCGTAAGTGAATGTAATAGTGCGACTGGAGTTCGAACTCGCTTTATTCGAGGCCGCAGTTTAGCCATTACTTTACGGTGACTTCCCTCAACCATATCATACCTAATAATATGCGTTTTCATTGTATAATTTGCTAATTATTTCAATTCTAATATCTACAGGTCTTTGGGTTTTATGGAATATCAACTCTCGTAGGTTATTTAAAGCTTTATCCTGCTTACACATATATGCATTGAATATATATGATTTGTAAACGAATGATTTGGAGATAACATTTTTAAACGTGCTCATTGTTTGCACACAGTTAAATTGTTTCAAGTATTGCTATGTAACAATTAACAGTTTGATTTGACTTCCGTCTCTTGTTTGCTCAAAAGTTAAATATATGATTTGTAAGTGAACAATTTGTATCCAATCTTTATTTTTAAATGAGTTAAAGCTAATTTGTTGCCACACAAGTATTGCTTTTGTTTGCACATAGTTAAATGGTTTCAGCTATTACTCTAGAACACCAATAAACCGACTGTTTGCATTCAGTAAAGTGGCTTCAAATATTGACCACACTAATTTTTAATTGCACACAGTTGAATGGTTCCAAGTATTGCGATGTAATATTAATTATTCAATTTTTGCACAGTTAAACGGTTTCAAGCATTCCTATCTAACACCAATAATTCTATTTAGCATTAATCATTTGTTTACACAAACTTAAATGGTTTCAAGTATTGCTATCTAACGTCAATAATTTTATTTTGACCCAGTTAAATGGTTTCGAGTACCGCTATGTAACACTAACAATTCGATTAAACATAACTCATTAATCTGCACCCAGTTAAATGGGATAACCGTTCTATTTGACCCAGGTACTACCAGTACGGGTCAGAGTAATGGCAATGAATGGGCACTCCACATTCCCCAGAGAAGGTGACAGACAGACAGACAGACCCAGGACTGGTGCCACACGATCAGATAATTTTGTGTCATATCTAGGACTATCGTTGAAGAGGCCCTATTCCTCTGCAGGGATGCAGTCCGCATATTCTACAACCCCAGCCGACTGGGCTGTATAGTATCTATCGTTGGTCAGGTAAAGAAAATTTGTAAAAAATTGGTTAGGGTCTAGTTATTTACAGGCGATAGAGTTTATATATATATATATATATATATATATATATATATTTAATTCATGGAATATTGTCTGCAACCCTGGGTTTCATGGAGTTTTTTGCAAAACAGAAATCATCCGGCAGTTAAGAAGATGGAATGAATCGAAAATCGAAAATACAAAATACTCAGCACTCTTATAATATATATATATATATATATATATATATATATATATATATATATATATATATATTGTTAAATACCCTACCAGTGAACAGTAATGGGTTTGTCCCATTCCTCATAAAAACGTTGGACACTATTGTAAGGGTGAGTATTTTTGCTGACTAAGTAGTCAGTACTAACAGTGGGTACCTTCTTCACGCTGTTGGCTAGTATTATATTTTGTTAATGTTATAAAGATTTTCATTCCATTAGCAGCCTCCGTTTTTGGTTATTTCTCATTCAGTAACCTTTTGTTACGTTACAATATATATATATATATATATATATATATATATATATATATATATATATATATATATATGTCTCTCTCTCTCTCTCTATATATATATATATGCGTGTGTGTGTAGAGAAAAAGGGACTGAGACGTAACAATAGAAACCCCAGTCTGATTATTTTGTTCAAGACGTATGAAATTGTCACAGATAGAAGGAACAGTACTTCAATTCTTATACTATTCTGCTTACCGGCATTTGAGCACTTTTTTTTCAGCGTTTTTATTGAGGCAATTTTTATTTCACATTTTGTTATTTCTTTTTTTTGTTATATATATATATATATAATTTTCTATTTTAATCTGATTTCCTGAAAAACCAATATCTCAGAATGCAAATTACTTTTGTTTATCGAAATTCTTTCTCTTTCATCTTTGATAACTATCACCGTTTGTTAAGAACTTTTAACTTGGATTTTTTTTATTTATCCATTTCTTGGGAAAAAGGAAAAATAAATCGGTTAAATGCGTAAAGAGAGAAGAATGTGTTTTTGAGAGAGAGAGAGAGAGAGAGAGAGAGAGAGAGAGAGAGAGAGAGAGAGAGAGAGAGTGAGTGGGAATGAAGAAAAATAGTATCCTAACAAAATATTGCACACAAATTCGCCTGGTTTCGTCAGTAACACTTGCTTTTCTGGGAAAAATCAATTTCTTCCTGTAACGTATGGTTTTATGGCGCCATGCGGTTCCTGTTCCGTAAACTGGGATAAATAAAACGCCGGAGAAAGTCGGTTTTTGATACGTGCCGCTATGGAAACAAGGATGTTAATATTTAGAAAGAATTTCCTAACTCACAATCACAACGTTTAAGAAAATAGCTGTAATCAAACCATTATTAACAAAATTAATCGAATATCAAGGGAGAGAAGCTTGTGTTAGATAATGTATACTAACAGTATTTACCCATGTTACATAGAGGTCGAAAGATAGTCGTTATTAAAACTAAACGATGTTGAGTCACTATTTATTAAAGACAAGAATTATTACTCGTAAGCACTACATACCTAGATGAATTACCAGATGTTCATTAACAAAAATAAAGAATATAAAGTCGCTTTTATTCAAATTTAGGATAATTTTTCATAAGCATAACTTACCTATATCACATACGGGTTGTAAGATGCTTATTATTGAAAATAAGGGACTTAGAATCACTTTTATTTAAGTTTTGGATTATCATTCATAAGTTGTATTTATATATATACCATTCCCTCCATAAAAGCAGGATGAGTCACTCAGAGATGTCACAATAGCTCGAGATGGGAAACGGGGGCTAGCGAGTGCGAATGACGTCACGCACCGGAAGCGCGCGGGGGATTTTGGGAGATTTTGAAGAAAGTGAGTAGAGTTGAGACCTGCCTCGGGAGAAGACGGTTGGGTTTTGCTTGCTCGAGGAGGCCATGGACAGGTGTCGCACGTGCTTGCAGATGAAATAGCCAGAGTAAAAAGATTGTGCCTCTCTGTCCTTATGTCGAAGAACCTTTAAACTCAAAGGTAATAAAAAGTTTCGTACCTGAACAAAGAAGTCGTTAAGTGTTTTTCGTGTTTCGAGATTCCTATGTTCTATCTTTATGAACATTCGATGTACGTTTCACACATAGCCATATCATGGCTATGGTACAGCTGTACATTGGTCATTATCAAAAATAAAGGATGGAGATTAACTTCATTTAATGTTAAGGATAATTCTTCGATAGTATTACTTTCATATATGAAATTAAAATTGGCTTGAGCCTACAACTGTTGGGCAACTAATAAGGAATATATTTGCTTTTATTAGTCAGTGTTATTAGAAATGATTTTAAAGAATGACTGTTGAAGGATTCGAATTCTAGACTTTTTGACTGGTGATCTACCCAGCTGTGATATGGAGCCAGATGTTATTACTTCTTTTAAAGCTTATGTCAGGTTTCAAAGTGGATTTTAGTTTAATTTGCAACGACATAGACTTGACTTTGTTTATTCAACTGCAGAGCGACACATATGTTATTTAATGCCGAAATTTCGTTGATTTTTAACTGATTGTGATTGTAAAAATATTTTCAATCTTAAATTGCAATTTTTAAAACTTTTTTTATTTGTCTATAATTATTTGTTTGCACATAGTAATATAGTAGCAATTATTCCTATCTAATACTAATAATTCAAGCAAGTATATAGTTTCAAGTAACTATTCCAATTTAATAAACAGGTTTGTTCGCAGTTACATAGTTCCTATGTTACATAGTATCTCTAAGCAATAGTATGTAATAACACTATTTTATTGTATGTAATAACATAATTTGATTGCATTTAATAATTGTATGTAGTAATGACGATACTATGAAATAATAACGGTTAATATTAATAATATTATTATGTAATAGTGTCGTGTAATAACACCATGTAATAGTATGTTTGTAATACATCATGGCTGGTTGGTTGGGTTTTACGGCATTTCAATTCTCACAGATTATTTATTGCCAAACCCTGTTTATAAATATGTGTCAAATAAACAGATGGAGAAAAAGCTTGACGGCAACTACACAAGAATGCTGCGAGCAATATATAAAAGTCCTGGAGGCAACACCACACAAACCAGCAGCTATACGGCCACCTACCACTCATCACGAAAACTATCAAAGTTAGACGAACCAGACATGCAAGACACTGCTGGAGAAGCAGGGACGAGCTCATAAGTGATGTTCTCTTATGGACCCCCTCAAATGGCCGAGCAAAAGCAGGGCGACCAGCTCGAACCTACATTCAGCAGCTCTGTGAGGATACGGGATTTAGCCCTGAGGGCCTGCCAGAAGCGATAAACGATAGGGTGGAGTGGCGAGAGAGGATCAAGGATATCCGTGCTGGTGGCACGACATGATGATGATGATTTATGATTTGTAAACAAATAGTTACTTGGTAATAATTTTGACACGAGCCAGGGCTCATTTGTATGCATACAGTTAAATGGCGCCAAGTATTGCTAACACCAACGGTTCTATTTGCACACACTTAAATGGTTTCCTGTATAAAAATGATTAAACAGTTCTATTTGACCCATTGATGGGAACTGAACAGGTACTACCACTCGAGGTCAGGATGAACCTGAACTCCACATTCCCGAAAGCTCCAGGACTGAAGCCTAACCATCAGATGCAGTTTAGGGTCATCTAGGACACTCTCTGTAGAGCTGCAGTTAGTATATTCTACTATCCCAAAAAATTTAACTGATAAATAATAAAAATTACAAATTAGTATGTAATGTTATGTATGTAATATTATGTAATTTTCATCATCATCATCATGTCGTGCCGCTAGCACGGTTATCCCTGACCCTCTCGCCACTTCTCCCTATCATTCATCGCCTCTGACAGGTCTTCAGGACTACATCTCGAATTCTCTCATAGCTGCTGTAAGTATGTTCGAGCTGGTCGTCCTGCTTTTGCTTGGCCATATGCGGGGGTCCATAGGAGTATATCACTTATGTATGCAAAATTATGAAAATGTATGTAATATTAAGTAAATGCATGTATGTAATATTATGTAATTATATATATATATGATAATATGCAATTGTATGTATGTAATATTATGCAACTGTTTGTATGTAAGTTTATACAATTGTATGCGTGTAATACTTTTTAATTACATGCATGTGTTATGTAATTTTATGTATGTAATATTATATATAATACTATTCAATTCTATCAATGTGATATTATGCAATTGTAAGTAAGTAAGTAAAGTTAGCGACCATAGTCGAGGGTGACCCGAAGGCTCCCTTTTCGATAGCTACTACACCAAGGTGTAGGGGAGGGCGCTACTCCATTCCCAGGATTGCTCCACTTTACCCTTGAACCGTACCTTATAATGCTGAGTGTTAAGCAAGGTGGTATCAAGTTCCATTTTTAAAGTCTTTGGTATGACTCGACCTGGGATTGAACCCAGGTGTATGTAATATGCAATCACGTGTGAAAATTTATTGTAATTATTTGTATGTAATATTATGAAATCATAAACATGTGTTATTATGTAATTTTATGTCAGTTATATTATGTATTTTATATTATTCAATTGTATGTTTGTTATATCATGCAACCACATGTATGTCATACTTTTCAACTGTTTGTATGAAATATTATGTAATTGTATATATGTAATATTATGGAACCGTGAGGAATATTACGAAACCACATGTATGTAATATTATACAATCGTTTGACGCTAACTAAAGGTATGGAAAAAAGCTTGATGGCAATTACACAAGAATGCTTCGAGCAATATTGAACAAGTCCAGGCGGCAGCACCCCACAAAGCAGCAGATTTCGAGCGCCTACCACCCATCACGAAAACTATCAAAGTTAGACGAACCAAACATGCTGGACACTGCTGGAGAAGTATGGATGAACTCGTAAGCGATATACACCTGTGGAACCATGACATGGACGGGCAAAGGCAGGACAACCAGCTAGAACTATATACAACACCTCTGTGCCGATACAGGATGTAGCACTGAAGACTACCTGGGAGCGATGGACGATAGAGACTGGTGGCGAGAGAGGGTCAGGAAGATCCGTGCTGGCAACGCGACATAATGATGATGATGTATGCATGTAATATTATGTAATATTATGTAATATTATTCGATATTATGTATGTAATATTATTCAATTGTAAGCATGTTATATCATGCAATTGTATGTATGTAATATTATGTGATTTTTTGTAATATGTAATTCTCTCTGTGTGTGTGTGTGTGTGTGTAATATCAATTAATTGTATGTGATACTTTGCAATTTTATACAGATATAATATTATTTAATTTTATAAATGTAATATTATGTAAAGTAAAAAAGTAAGGTTGGTGACCGTAGTCGAGGGCGACCAGAAAGCTCCCTTTTCAATAGCTACTACACCAAGGTGTAGGGGAGGGTGCTACTCTTTTTCCAGGATTGCTCCACTTTACCCTTGATACATACCTTATATTGCTGAGTGTTAAGCAAGGAGGTATCAAGTACCATTTTTGGGTCTTTGGTATGACGCACCCTGGGATTGAACCCAGGTCTACCGGACTATTGGCGAACACTCTAGCCTCTTGGCCAATGAGCCGGATTTATGTAATTGTATATAATGATATGCAATTGAATATATATGTTATATTATGTAATTGTATGTATGTAATCTGGCTACTATCTATATACAACAGCTCTCTGCCGATACAGGATGTAGCCTTGAAGACCTCTCGTGAGCAATGGACGATAGAGACAGGTGGCGAGAGAGGGTCAGAGAGATCTGTGCTGGCAGCACGACACGATGATGAAGAGTTATTATTATGTAATTGTTTGTATGTATGTAATAACGTGTGCCTTGGGTAAGATATTAAACTTCATTAGATGCTGAGGCTTCAGTCTTGGAGTTGGGGAAGCGTGAAGTACCCCTTAATTACTATCACTCTCAGGTCCACTCTGACCCGAGGTGGTAGTATCTGTTAGAATCCCAGCAATGGAGCGAATACCACTGTTAATCTTTTGCAAGAGATTATTAATGATATCAAATAGCAGTGTGAGTGCTAAATAGATATATTTGAAATCATTTAACTGAGCGCAAACAAAAGAGTCTTAGCTCGTTTAAGAGTAAAATTAGCTCCAAAGTATTAACTGAAAATGTTGTATTTTGACCTTCGACCCGGCCAAACTTGCCATTCCAAAGTGATGCACTGGAAGGAAGTGACACATTCCGATGGCACTTATGAGGAAAAATCGCGCAGGTGAGCTCGGCTGATAATATGGGACAAGGTAAAGGTCCCACTTCAGAGTGATGCACCGGAAGAGAGTGACCTGTGAACTGCATGACAGTTATTTCCGCTTGACGACGATCAAACATGCCATTCCAAAGACTGAGTGGGCGATTGAGTGGGTGTTGAACTATTATATAACTCAGTCAAGACAGAAGTCAGATCAGTTGGAGTTGAAATTAGAGATGAGATGTGGTAGGGAAAACCACACCAGGCCGAAGGGGCCCTCGGGGCCCTCGGGGCCCCCGATTGAGTTGGGGTCCAGAGAAGTTGCTGATAAGATGCAGTAAAGAAAGCCATCATCTAGCAGAGAGCTGGGCCCCTGGGCCTCGGGTTGAGCAGCCCTAGAGAACTAGAAAGACACAACGCTGACGGCCATAAGAATGGGGGTCAAAATATTGCAGTTCCGTTCGGTCTCCAGCACCCTCTCATATACAAACGTTACAATAAAGTGAGAGGTATATATTTTGTTAAATAAGTCTTCCTGCGTCTTTATTATTGTGTCGTTGTGATCCATTCAGCATGTATATGCATGTGTATATGTAGATGTGAATCTGCATATGACTATATAAAAATAATGGTTAGAATGTTTGCCAATTGTTCGGAAGACCGGGGTTCAATCCTAGATCGAATCATACCAAAGAGCCCCAAAATGGTACATGATACCTTCTTACTTAACACTCAACATTATAAAGAACGGAACAAGAGTAAGTAGAACAGTGCTGGGAAAGGAGAGGCACCCTCTTCTGTACCTCGATGTAGTAGATAGTGAAAAGGGTGCCTTCGGGTTGCCGTCGACTACTGTCGACAACTGTACTTTAAAATACCGGTCCATTGGTCAAATAGGTAGAGTGTTCGCTAATGGCTCAGGATACTGGCGTTAAATCCCAGGTCGAGTCATACCAAAAACTCAAACAATGGTACTTTATACCGCCTTGCTTAACACTTTATAAGTTACGGATCAAGGGTAAGTTGAGCAATCCAGGGAAATGACAACCGCCCTCCCCTACACCTCGGTGTAGTAGCTATTGAAAAGGGAGCCACCGGGTTCCCCTCGACTACAATCGTTTAACTAAAAAATATATATATATAGTTGGACAGACTGTGAGGGCAACTAGTCCAAAGGAAGAATTCATAACCTGAGCAGTATTGTTTGGAGAATCTGTAGCACACTATTCTTCTGCTATCAACTCATCCTAAAAATATGGCTAATCCTACACATGCATTCGTTTTTCTAAACAATATCTAAACTCCTGGGCACTCATGCATCACATATCGTCTTGGACTGAAGAACCAGTTGGTAGTATATCTCTAACATGCCGATTAGCATTTCTACTAGGTGGCGTGACTATAGCAGCATATAAATGAAGAGCGCGGCAAAGACAAACTCTTTTTCGCTCGTGTTTCCAACCGAGCGTACACTTACACTCCTGTCTACTCGAACAAAGGCAGGGATCGGTCTCGTGCCCCAAACGATTTCGTGTAATATGACTAAAGACATCATGTCTGAAACATGTAAGTCTTCCTTCAACATTTCTATTCTCTTATACGTATGTAATTAAAGAGTCTCAACTTTAACTAAAGACTCTATCAACTAATAAGACATGTCTCCTCATAACCTCTTCATGAATTCTTTTAGTATTTTATGTGATTCATTCATTCAAACGGTTACGTTTGCTCAGGCAATAAAATATTCTGCTTAACACGTCATGAATTTTTATTACATTGTTTGCCACGAGGAAATATTAAGCCATTATACATTTCTTCTGTTACAAGTGTTCGAGTTGTTATCTCTCACTCAAATAATTCTAATGGCGAGTTATGGTACCCAGTTACGACAAATTACGAAGACAACCATCTGTGGTTCGTTCTCATAGCTCTCCGTTAAAACATAAGAGATTACGACAAACTTCGAAGACAACTTTCTGTGGTTGGATCTTTTAGCTCTCTGTCACAAACCTAAGAGAGTTACGACAAACTACGAAGACAACCTTTTGTGGTTCGATCTTATAGCTCTTCGCCACAAACCTAAGAGAGTTACGGCAAACTACGAAGACAACCTTTTGTGGTTCGATCTCATATCTCTCCATCACAAACCTTTGAGAGTTACGACAAACTACGAAGACAACCTACTGTGGCTTGATCTCATAGCCCTTCGTCACAAACCTCAGAGAATCACGACAAACTACGAAGACAATCTACTGTGGTTCGTTCTCATAGTTTTCCACTACAAGCCTAAGCGGAAATTGTGTGCTAGATTTACTGGGAGCTCTTAAACAACGATCATCTTTTGCTACTGTCCCACCAAGCCATTGATGAAACGGATATCCTCTCCTACGACGGGTTATCTTTCCTTGTTCAACACATTCCCAATCATAACGAACTTATCATCGGTGAAACATGAATGCCTAAATAGGCAAAGGTGAAAATAATAAATTTGGTTTAAACAACCTATCAAGTAGAAATGGCAAATATCAAACAGATTTTTCACTCGAGAACAGTCTTTCATGCCTGAAAACTAAATTAAAAGAAGGAGGGAAATCTGTGGACCTACACCAACCTAAATAATGCAAAAGCACAAATATGTACTCATAAGCAAGAAGTAGATAAATTTCGCTATGAACTGTGTAGTATTTCTTCTTTTGAAGAAGTATCTTCAAATCACAGAATTGTCATTGGTAAAGGTACATTTGAGCCTCCGCAGAAATAAATAAACTGTTAAAAAGCACTTTAAAATGGGTTCTCACTTACCAATATAGGTTTGGTTTGGTTTCTTTGTTTAATTGCAGGTCATTTAATGCCAAAGCCATTCTCCTAGAAGAACAGTAGTGGTACTATTTAACCCATAGCTGGGAGAATGGGGTTCGTACCTTTCCCAAGGGTATTTGCCCGAAAGTGAAAGTAATAGCGCGACTGGCGTGCGAAATCGCGTACTACGATTCCGCAGTCCATCGCTTTAACCATTATACCACGAGGACACCCCCCTTACCAATATAGATATAAGCAATAAATATACTGTAACTCAGCGTTTGGCCAACTTTTGGATGGGAAGGCTGCATCACTGGTTATGAATTATCAAAGAGCTGCATCTTAAAAAAAAAATAGTCTCTATTCAAGAGCAAGTTTTTATTTTTTGCTCTCGTAGGTTGCAGAGAAAAGTGCAGCTGGCCGCAGTTTGCCCACCTCTGCCGTGACTGAAAGAAATGAATTCAATACTCTTAAGATATCTAAAACACATACTCCGAATGACGAATATGAAAACTTCATCACTGCTCACGGCAGAGTGTATAGCAAACAAATGTAGAGTTCCATAGGAGTCAATAGTAGTTAGAAAATATGAGATATCTTAAAAAAAAGCATCCATACTCAATAAAAGAAACCCAACAAATGCCAAAGCGCGGGAACTTAATAAAAACCAGAAAGAACTAAAAAATAAATATGAAAAAGAGTTATTAGAAAACATTCCAGACCAAAATCGGTAAATAAGGAATTCAGTAGAAGATAGACAATTATGAATAGCATGGCAGGCAGCAACTGAATTGAGTGAAAGGAAGAACACACCGTGAACCAAACGAAAAGCTGTCTGCCAAGAAGAAACATTTCTGAAGTGGAAAGAACATTTCAAGAATCCCTGACAGACATATCCAAAAGATTACTTATGGTCAACTAGACATCAAACTAGAACAGTTTACAGAGGAAAAACTTGACACAGTATTGAAAAAAACTAAAAGAAGAAAAGCTTGTTATAAAACTATTGAGAAATGGGTAATTTCTTAGCTTGTAAGAAGACTTGTCGCGGTGGATATGCAATCTTCCTTATATTTCTAACTAAGAGTATGAGGAACCAAAACGTCCAGTTTGCTCATTTTTCCTATCGTTTTCAAATGGTAGCAGAGCGTATATGGGAATGTGTTGAGTTCAGTTGCTAATTCTCGAGTACTACTGTGCGGATAACATACCACCAATTCTCTGAAAACATTTTGATTGAGGTCTGAAGAACGTCCTGGTCTAGGTTCATCTCTCCATGACGTATCACCAGAACGAAATTTGAAAACCAGACTTGGTAATCAGTAATGACACATTGGACAAAAACATTAAAAATTTTCTTAGCTGTTTCTGTTGCGCTTTTGTTCTTCTTAAAGTCCCACAAATTACCAGTCAAATATGCACTCTCAGTTCTTCCATTTTAAGAGTTGAAATCAATTATGATGAACACTCTTACACAACTGAAATAAAAATAAGTGATAAAAGCACCATAAAATTAGGTAATTACCGGTTGCGTTTAAAACATTGGATATCTTAGATGCTTAGTTACGACTTGATTTTTAAAAAAAACTAAATTGTTCATGACATAACGGAATATAGCTATGTAGTTTAATGGCTAGCGTCGTAGGAAATGAACAGGGCGAACCGAGGCCAAATACTGAAAGATACTGTTTGAATTTAGAAAAGGTATACATTTAATTATTCTTCCTATAGCCATTGGTAAATAGTAGGGAAGACTATGATCTTTAACCTTTGTATGACAACAAATCTAGGTGAACGTAAACTCAGGATTCCAACCTGTTAAACTCAACTTAAAAAAATGATCTTGTGTCACATCTTGGTGGTGCAGAGGGTGGTAAACACACACACACACACACACACACACACACACACACACACACACACACACACACACACACACACACACACATATGTATATATATTCAATATATGTATAATCAACACATATATATATATCAATATATATCAATATATATATATATATATATATATCAATATATATATATATATATATATATATAAACAATAACACGTATATATATATATATATATAATCGATATAAATATAAAGCCTAATATATAAATAATCAAAAATATATATAATCAATAATGATAATATATATAATGAATATATATATATATATATATAATCAATAAATATACACCCCTGGATAAAAATACCAGACTACCCTCAAAAACAGTCTACTTTTATCCCTGAGTGTATAATCAATAATAATATACATGACAATAATATATATATAATCAATATATATATATATATATATATATATATACATATATATGATCAATATATACGTAATCATCATCATCATCATGTCGTGCTGGTAGCACGGATATCCCTGACCCTCTCTCGCCACTTTTCCATATCGTTCATCGCCTCTAGCATGTCTTCGGGGCTACATCCCGTATACTCACATAGCTGCTGAATGTATGTTCGTGCAGGTCGTCCTGCTTTTAGCTGGTTAAAAGTGGGGGTCAATTGGAGTACATCGCTTATGAGCTCGTCCCTGCTTCTCCAGCAGTGTCCTGCGTGTTTGGTTCGTCTAACTTGGATAGTTTTCGTGATGGGAGGCAAGTGGCCGTATAGTCGGTGTCTTTTGGGGTGTTGCCGCCTGGACTTATTCAATATTGCTCGCAGCATTCTTGTGTAATTGCCGTCTAGTTTCTTCTCCAGCCGTTTTGTTAGCGTCCATGTAGTGCATCCATACAGCAGTATCGATACGACAGCTACCTGGAAGAAACTGCGTTTCATTTTATCGGTTAGGTCTGATTTGCATATGATCGATAGTCTATCAATAGCTGTCCATGCCTTCGTTAGCCGCGTGTCGATTTCCTTTTCGGTTGATGAGACGCTGCTTCCTAGGTAAGTGAATTTGTCAACTAGTTTAAGAGGGGTTCCGTCTAGTGTGGAGATGTCACCTGTTTGATTATAGCACATATATTCCGTTTTGTGTGCATTGACATGGAGCCCTATGCCTGCGGCTGCTCGTTCCAAACTATGCAGTAGTGTTTCGGCTTGGTTGGGTGTATTTGCCAGTATCGCTATACCATCGGCGTAGTCGGCGTCGGTAATTGTTTTTGCGGGGTATCTTCTGCTTCTTCTCTTTGTCAGCTCGAAGCCGTTTTCTCTAATTTTTTTTCTGTCTAGATTACGTGCTTAGAACATCGATTGATAAAATATATACATTATTAACAATAACAATGATAATAATGATAGTCTATCTTGGAGAAGGACACACAAACCCCTCTGGGATTTAGATATACAAAAGAATGACTTAATGTCGATTAGACGATCAAACCATACAATCATCAACAACAAAAAAAAAAAAAAAAAAAAAAAGAGAGAGAACTTGCAGTAAAACTGAAGGAAAGTGAAAAGAAAGATAAGTACCTTGACCTTGCTAATTGGCGCTCTTGGTACAGTTACCGAGGGATTATTAAAGCGACTGGAAGACTTGGAAATAAGAAGATGAGTGGAGACTATCCAAACTACAGCATTATTGAGAACGGTCAGAATACCGAGAAGAGTCATGGAAACTTGCGAAAACTTGTTACTCAAACTCCAGTGAAAGACCATCACTCAGACTCCAGTGAAAAACCATCAGCTAATACTGATGTGAAAAACTCTAAAGGAGTAAATAATGAATATACATATATTTAAAAAGAAAATGCTCTCGATGCTATGTTAATTTGACGATGTTTATCACTACTTATTTTTAATCTCATGGTTTAGTTCTCCGCAAATTACTTCTGTCAACAACAATTTTTTACGGAATATATATATGTATATATATATGTCTATTAATATCATTATCCTTTGTTTTTTAAGTAGCGTCTCATCAACCGAAAAAGACATCGACACACGACAGACGAAAGCATGGACGGCTATCGATAGGCTCTCGATCATATGGAAATCAGACCTGATTGATAAAATGAAACGCAGTTTCTTCCAGGCAGCGGTTTTATCGATACTGCTATATGGATGCACTACATGGACGCTAACTAAACGGCTGGAGAAGAAGCTAGACGGCAATTACACAAGAATGTTGAGAGCAATATTGAACAAGTCCTGGCGACAACACCCCACGAGACACCAACTATACGGCCACTTGCCTCCCATCACGAGAACTATACAAGTTAGACGAACCAGACACGCAGGACACTGCTGGAGAAGCAAGGACGAGCTCATAAGTGATGTACTCCTATGGACCCCCACATATGGCCAACCAAAAGCAGGACGACCAGCTCGAACTTACATACAGCAGCTAGGTGAGGACACAGGTTGTAACCCTGAAGACCTGCCAGAGGCGATGAATGATGGGGAGAAGTGGCGAGAGAGGGTCAGGGATATCCATGCTGGCGGCACAACATGATGATGATGATGATGATGATATTGAATCCTAATATCCTTTTCTTTTTTTTTTACTTAAAGTTACATCAGGATATTTTTTCCTTTCAACTTATTCTGCTTGTTTTCCCCTTCTAACATTTTCTTTATTTTTTTTTTTTTCGTTTCCTTCGTTTTTCTCTCTTTCTTTTAAAACGTCCGCACCCTTTCTTTCTTTCTTTCTTTCTTTCTTTTATTTGATTGATTTGAAAGTATTTCAACCGTCCCGTACATTTGTTTTTTCAATTCCCCATCAATAACTCATGCCACCATCTTAAATCCATAGACAAGCAAAATAGTGTTTTCACTGAAAATTTATCTTTGTTTTCATCATATTCTCTTTTCAATTTCTTTCTTTTTTTCTTTTTTCTTTCTTTCTTTCTTTCTCGAGTAATTCGAAAGGAGTTTTGTTGACCAATACACTTTCGTTTTTAACTGGTCATAAACGATTGATGCCACTATATCAAATCCATAGAAAAGTAAAATGTTGCTCACTGTTTAAATTTTTGACCGGTCCTATACGAATGGAGAGTAAAAAACCCCAAATAAACAAAAAACAGAAAAAAACAGAAGAAAAAATATCAAAAAACAAACAAGAAAAACGAAAATACTTTTGATATACTCTAATAAAATCGATATCATTGCACCACATTTATGAAAACTTATTTTATCTATCGAATTTTTGTTTTCTTTAACCCCCTCCAGACGAAATTCCCATTTTTCATTTTTTGAATCTTAGAATAAATTTAATAAATAGAGAAAATGAAGCGCATATTGCGACTAGAATTTTAAAAAAGATTGAAAAAGGTATTGGCTTGTAGCGTAAATCGATGTATTTTTCAAAAGTCACCGATTTGAAAAGGTTACCCGACAAAGAAAGACGAAGTGGATTTAATATTTACAAGAGAGGACAGTTTAAAAATAAATTCAAAGCATAAGATTCATGGGACAAGAGGAACGTGACTTGATTGAAAAAATTAGTGAAAACACGCTAAGTTCACCATCATAGAAAGAGCCGAAAAAAGAACTGCATTGGAAAATATCACGGCAATAATAGAAACACCTAAAGTTGAATGTTTAAAACTTTTACAAAAACTGACTCCAAATGGCTTTAACATTATGCTAAACCATTCTCGGAACATAGCTTTGAAATAGGATGGGCAGATTTGAGTTGACATATCAACACGTACATAAACATATGCCTAACCAAAAGAGACACGGCTAATTTGAAACACACCCCACCGATGTTTATCTCTCTCTCTCTCTCTCTCTCTCTCTCTCTCTCACACACACACACACACACACACACACGCACGCACGCACGCACGCACGCACGCACGTATATGTATATCTATCTTTATATATATATATATATATATATATATATATATATATATATATATATATATATGTGCATTTAGATATTCCATTATAGTCAATGTCTTCGATGAAATGGGATACGTCTGAAACCCTGACCCTTCCACCCTCCCCTTGATTTTCTTTTTCTTCTGCTCTAAAAAAACTTCTCTCTCCCCATAGTGTCCTCCTTCTCACTGAAATTAATCCACTTCTATCAGGTCAATCTCCGTTGAAACCTGATACACTTGATGCCACCTAGCTTTGACCATCTACCCAGTTGGTCGCAGCCAAAACCAATAACCTCTACCACCATCACTCAAACCTATATCTATTTATCTCCCTGTTCTTTCTTTATATGTCTCTTGTCTTTAAACCCTTTCTCTCTCTTTATATCTTTTTACATTCGCCATTATTCTATCTATTTCCTCAAGTGCTAAAATATTGAAAAATTAAAAAATGTTTAGTCTGGAGAATTTCTTTCTTGATTAAAAGACAAAATATCACCACTAAACCCGTTTTAAGTGTTTAATTTATCCCCTTTTCCACTCATTTTTATCATCTTGTCAGATTCCCCAAAACTACAATTTCTCCATATATATATATATCTATATATATATGCCAATCCCTTCACACGAGCACGATACTCCACAAGGTCAATTTTTAAACAGAGTTTAACAGGTTGGAATTCAGAGTTTTCCTTCTCGTAGACCGGTTGTCACAGCAAGGCTAAAGAAACAGTCTACCCTACTATTTACCCATAGATGAAGGAGAATAGTTGAATACATACCTTCCACCAGGGTATTAGCACTACGTGAAATGTAAACGGCTTTGTCCAAGCAGCCTTGTTCATTTCCCCCGACAGAATACCAGTACCTCCATATTTAACATATATCCTTCAAATATAGAGCTCCTTGCCAGCTGTCTATGGTTGCAGAGATCTGATAAAGGTCTGTTGAAGACATTCGGATACCAAAAAGTAATTTTTATTTAACGAATGGATACGATATGCCACTAATTCATTTTTACTCATTTGTTTTATTGCCGATCAACTTTTAAAAAAAATATTTTAAAATTTTTTATAAAAAGACTTTTGTTCACAAAATCTTTTCTCCAAAGTTCGAAACTAGTTGAGAACAATCACAATTAAATAATACGAAATGAAGATATTTCTATTTGTCCTATTATTTTTATTCAACATTTCTATCTATCTATTCATCTATCAATCGCTTTATGACACTCGTTAGTCTCGTGAGACTATTGATATGAACTAAGATCTCGGTGAGGATATATAGAAGACCGGCAGTTACTTAGGCAGCTGGTCTCCCTTCTTCACAACAACTATCATATTTACCCAACCCCTCCGCTCGGGCAGGATATGACACAAGGTCAATTTTTAAGCGGGGTTTAACAGGTTTGAATTCAGAGTTTTCCCTCTCCTAGACTAGTTGCTTCATCAAGGCTGAAGAACCTAGTCTGTCCGACAATTTACCCATAGCTGGAGAGAGAATAATTGGATTCATACCTTTCCCAAGGGTATTAGTGCTATGTGAAATGCAATCAGTCTCGTCCAGGATTTGAACTCGTGTCGCCGTGTCCATTTCCTACGACGATAACCATTACACCACGGGCACAACTATATTGCTCAAAAGAAAGGGGGTATCGGTCTGCATTCGGCACTCTCGCTTCTTGGTTTACCACTTGAACAAGACAACATGTTTGTAGGGGGTGAATTCAACTTGTCCTTCTCCTTGACTGGTTACATTTACCCATGAAGAAAAACAAATGAAAACAGATATTTCGTCAGATAATAAATTACAATTACAGTTAACAAAAAAAAAAAAAAAGAAAAAAAAAGAGAATGTTGAAAGATAATTCCCATTGTTGAGTATAATACACGCAATGAATAGAGCTGCATTTAGTGTAGTGGTTATCGTAGTATAAAATTTTCCTTTCCAAATGGCATTAGGGCTCTGTGAAATGCAAACAGCTGCGTCTGGTATTTGAACTCGGTTTGCCGTAACCTTTTCCAACGACGATAACCACCACACCATGGGCACCTCCTAAGCAAATATATTTTTCGCAAAAGCCAGAAAAGATATTCTAAAAATAGATAAGAGATCTGTACACTTTATAAAGAATGTAATTTTTTTAAACTTTAGATTGAAAAATGTCATTTGTTGTTGATATTTTACATATTTTTAACTGCTTTTTTCTTTTCTCTTCAAAACTACAGCTGTTCTTCTTACTCCTAATGGAATCAATGGACAAAAGTAAAACTTTGTTCTTCCTTTCAAATTAATAATGCAATGTAACGGCAGTGAAGTTAATGCAAGCTCATGGAGTTAGGGATAGGGACACACTGTGCATAATAAGTGTCTATGTTCAACTTGCATCAAGCTCTTTATAAGATAGGCTCCAAAGTTATGACGGATCAGTGTCGAAAATCTGATCCGAGCTTCGCAAACAGCTCCCCCAACTCAGTGGAGGTTCTTTAAAATTACAGTCAGAATCCGCTTAGATTTTTTCCTAAGGTCATAAAATTTATATCAATGGAAAATATTTCTCCTTACATCGAAAATAAACATATCGTTCGTATTTCAATCTGACAATAAAACAATAATTATCATTGGTCGAATCTTAAATACATACAGACAAGTACAAATACATACATATAAACACACACACACACACACACATATCTATATATATATACTTAGATACTTGTGCTATAATGGTTATCATCGTAGAAAATGAACACGGTTATTCGAGTTCAAATACTGAACACGGTTGTTCGCATTTCATATATTTTAGGGAAAATAATTTTTTGAGGTAAGAGGAAGAATGTGCGGTAAATGTGCAAAAGGCTTCTATATGAATGTATATGACACGTCATGAATGTATATGACACGTGATTTCATTATTCATTCCCCCGATGATGGCTCTAGTTGGGGTCGCAAGTACTTGTGAAAAATACGACTCTTTCTTAAATTCATGCCATTAAAAAGTCAAATGACTTATATGAAGACTTGAACTGATAAAAGATTAAACTGGTAGACAATTCGTGCCTGCCCTATTTAATCAAATCAGAATCATAAATATATTACCAGCATTTATCTACTTTTGAGCCTACTTCAATTATAAGCAATAAGATACCTACATATTTAGTAGATTTATTGATCCATTCCGAAGATCTATCAAAAATTTTCTACTCTAAATCTTTTTTGTGAAAATCTAACATTCTGTTCCTTCAAGTTACATTCAACTTCAATATCGCTTAATTATTCTAAATCGAATAAAAATATTGTTTACATCGATTTGCTCGTAGAACCATTTCAGTCTTTGTTTGCCGATGAAAAATATTTCAACAGCAGCCAATTACATATTAGCGTATAAATATACATTCTCTCTTACATAGTGACATACTCATACAAAGAGCTTTTACACACTCAAAATCTATCATCTAGATTTTGACAATGCAAACTACTATATAAACTTTTCTCTCTAGTTATATTTACTCTCTAAGATTATCTTTTTTTTTTTACAAGAAAAGACTTTGTAACTTCTTTTTTCCTACGGACTTTTCACGCAAATTAAAGAAATGAAATTTATTTAATTTGTAGATTTCTATCTTATTCAATCCTTTGTACAACTATCCACCACACACACACACACACACACACACACACACACACACACGTATATATATATATATATATATATTGTCAAGAACAAGTGTACTTGTAACGGTCACTAGCAGCGACCAACAGACACCCTGGGAGAGGTGTAGTGGGAAGTTGCAGACCAGAAACCCCTGAAGTAGAAAGAATGATACTTCTTTTGCGTACAGGTGAAAATTGGAAGGCGGGATGGGATAATTCCTCAACCTGTTGTCGATACCTTTTTTGTATAATTATTGTCCGTTAAATAACCCTACAAGCCAACTCGGGTAAATAGGATGAATTATTTTTGTTCGTTTACGTACTTCTTCGACAACGTATCCGAAAATAACCAAAATATCGAGAATATCGTCCGGACACGAGAAGAGGACGTAACAATATATATATATATATATATGTGTGTGTGTGTGTGTGTGTGTGCGATGGACTGTTATTGATAGTTTAATGTGCATATGGAAATCAGACTTCTCTGATCGAATAAATGTTTCCAAGATTTGGCTGTGTCACTATGATTGCACCACTTAATCCTAATGCTTGGAGAAAAGCTTAGATGGAAACATCTGAAATGTGCTGAGTGTTACTTTGAACAAATCCTAGAAGCATCACCCAACATAACAGCAGTTGTATGGCCACTTACTTCCCACCAAGTAATCTATCCATGTAAGACGAGCAAGTAATGCTGAAAAAGAACGAAAGTTCTCGTATAGACTCCTACACATAGATGCCCGTGGTGTAATGGTTATCGTCGTAGGAAATGGACACGGCGACACGAGTTCAAATCCTGGACGAGACTGATTGCATTTCACGTAGCACTAATACCCTTGGGAAAGGTATGAATCCAATTATTCTCTCTCCAGCTATGGTTAAATAGTTGGGCAGACTGGCTCTTTAGTCTTGGTGAGGCAACTAGTCTAGGAGAAGGAAAACTCTGAATTCAAACCTGTTAAACTCCGCTTAAAAATTTACCTTGTGTCATATCCTGCCCGAGCGGAGGGGTTGGTAAATGTGGACTCCTACACATAGACAAACCAGTTTTAGCCGAACAGTAAAAACTTATATTCATCACCTCTGTGTGGACATGAGATGCTGTCAATAGAGAGAGAGTGTGTGTGTGTGTAGAATCCTTTCTGTTCGCCTGCCTTGAATAATCACCACTTAATTTTTGATTTATAAAACGGAATTTCCATGGGCACTGCGAGTTATATTTAAGCAATTACCCATTCCAAAACAGATACTTCCTGGAAGGAAGAAAAGAAGAAAGAAGAGAAATCGTGAAAATTAATGAATGAAAATCAGTTAAGAAATTTCGAACGGGAAGACAAAAGTTAATACGGAAATAATATTTGGTTCTCATGCTGGCGAGTTAAATTTGATATTACAAAGCAGAATTATTCATAGCATCGTAAAATTCAGCTACATCTGCCCCATTTTAAAATCCACACGGGAAGGGACATTTCGGTAGACTTCAAACGAAATCCTAAATATATTAAATAATTCATATGTTTTATGTTTGACAATCATATAAGCAACACATAACTATAGCGAACTGGAAATTCCATAGTCATAATAACATACACACACACACACACACACACACACACACACATATATTTATATATGGCTAAATGGTTAGAAGCTTTGGCTTGGCGTTTGAGTCAACCGGGTTTCGATCCCAGCTACGGGGAGATACTGTCTAGCCACACTGATGAGTTCTGATAGAACGAAACAGATCTCTCTGTGGATGACTATAGATATATACTCCCCTACCCCCGTAGGGTTGAGTTCTCTAGCGAAGAAGTAATCGTGTTGCCATTAGCGCCTTTGCAAGTCTCTTTGTATTTGAATTGAGATCTCGGCGGCTGTTGAACGGATGTATGTAAGCAATAATAATTGTGATTCATAACCGTTTAAAATGTACTTCGTAGCTAATATCTCCTCGTGGTTAAATGGTTAGAAGCTTTGGCTTGGCGTTTGTGTCAACCGGGTTTCGATCCCAGCTACGGGAAGCTACTGTCTAGCCACACTGATGAGTTCTGATAGAACGAAACAGATCTGTCTGTGGATGACTATATATATATAGTCATATATATATATATATATATATATATATACGACATTTACTAATGCTAGCACCGCCATCTTAATTCGTAAACTTACGTTATTATTACTGTATATACAGCTTTGGTCACAGTCATTGGTACCCATTAAATTTCTGTTTGTAATGTAGAATAGCAATGGAAAAAAAAGTGAAACAATTTGGTTATTCTGTTTAATGGCGTATCCAATGCTAATCGATATTTGATGCCAAATCTCCATTTATAAATACATATGATTTTTTAGAGAACAGCAGGCAGACGCCATTTTTTGAACGGACCAGAGCTTATTTGCCTGCACATTGATTTACGAACTTCAATGAACGAACGAACACACTTCTTTATAAAATATATATCATTTACACTTTATTCTCGAAAGGGTTGATGTTTCTGTGGTGTGTGAGAGATGGGTGGAGACAGGGACAGACTGCAATATTGACCCAACTTCTTCTCTTGACCATAGCACGCTGTGTTATCTTCAAGATCCCACTTAGCACTTCTTCCGCACCTTGGTTGGAGTTGCTCAACCGGGGGTCGCTGAGGGCAACAGCCCTCAGGGGGCGTTCTCAGTTTGCAAGCTGGTTCTCACTCTGGCCTTCCTATCTGTAACTGACACAACTGCCGCCGGCATCTGCCTATATTATTTCAAAACGCTCACTTGCTTCCGCATCTTCTTCCGCTTATTTACACAGGTACATCTCTGATTGACGGCTCGGTCAAGGGTCAATATACAACACATGTATTGCAATTTGCTGTGTGCACATATTTGAATTGTGTCAAGTTTTGCAATTTATTGTTTGCACAGAGATAAGTGGTTTTAGGTTTTGCAATTTATTGTTTTTACACGGATAAGTGGTTTCAGGTTTAGCAATTTATTATTTGCCCACGGATAAGGGGTTTTAGGTTTTGCAATTTATTGTTTTTACACGGATAAGTGGTTTTAGGTTTTACAGTTTATTGTTTGCATAGAGATAAAGGGTTTTAGGTTTTGCTATTTATCATTTGCACACAGATAAGTAGTTTTAGGTTTTGCAATTTTTTTATTTGCATAGAGATAAGTGGTTTTAGGTTGTGCAATTTATTGTTTGCACAGATAAGTGGTTTTAGGTTTGGAAATTTATTGTTTGCACACAGATAAGTTGTTTTAGGTTTTGCAATTCATTGTTTACACAGACAAGTGGTTTTAGGTTTGGCAATTTATTGTCTGCACACAGATAAGTTGTTTTAAGTTTTGCAATTTATCGTTTGCACACAGATAAGTGGTTTCAGGTTTTGAAATTTTTTATTTGCATTGAGATAAGTGGTTTTATGTTTTGCAGGTTATTATTTGCACACAGGAAAAACGTTTCAGGTTTTGAAATTTATTGTTTCCACACAGAAAATTTGGTAATGATTTCTAGATATTATTTGCCCACACTTAAATGGTTTTCAGCATCACAGTCAAATATTAATGATTATATTAATATTAATTTTATGTTTGCATACAGTTAAAAGGCCTCATGTTTAATAAATTTTCAAACTATCCTATTTGACTCATAGATGTGATCCTTACGAGTTCTACCGCTTTCCTCTAAGTGGAGCCAGCAGTAATGGCAATGAAGGAGTACCCCTCATTCCCCAGATAGTTTAGTGTTGTATCCAGATCTTCGCCTTTTGCAAAGATACAGTCAGCACCAGCCGACTTGTTTATATGAAACAGTCTAGGTCTGTTGGCAACTCGTTGTTGACGTAAATGCCTGATAGCTCCCAGAAAAAGCGGGATCAGGATTGATTGCATTGGGCCCTCAAGGAACAGTTCCCAAAATCTTGAAAAAAAAAAAGAGTGGAGGAATTTGAGAAGAGGAGGGATCGATACTATACAGACCAAAACTTTGTTAAGATCGGTTCAAATACTGAGAAGAGTCCTGTAGATCTGAGAAAACTTGCCGTTACCCAGACTCTAGTGAAAGACCACCAGCTTACGTAGGTGGGAAAAAAGCTCAAAAATGCGTGAATAAATAATAATCATACTTAGTTTGTATTTAGCAACCCTACCGTACAAGCAGGATCCGACACAAGGTCAGTTTTTATGAAACTTCAATATGTCTGAATTCAGAGTTTCCTTCTCCAAGATTAGATCGCATACCAAGGTCTACCTCACTATTTACCCATAGCTGGAGAGAGTATAGTTGGATGCATACCCTTCCCAAGGATATTAACACTATGTGAAATGCAAACAACCTCGTATTGGATTTGAACTCTGGTCGCCAGGTTCATTTTTATAACCCATTTTATTGCCATTAAAAGCAGCCTCGGTCCTTCTCTCCTTTCACTTGAATAGGAGTCACCGATAGCTCCTTTTTGCTCGTCTAGCTCCTTCTATATAACACATCTTGTTTAGCCACATAGTGATTCTTTGAAATGAAACAAATGAAGAAACAAATTAAAAGAATCAATCTAGATTTGGAATGTGAAAAAAAGCAACGCTGACTTATAGTGTTTATTTCATTTTATTTCTGTCATTTTTTAAAATAAAAATCACGTTTCTAGCTCTCTTAATCCTCTTTATATTTCGTTCGTAGGCTTAAGCTGAAAAGAATTACCTGCTCAAGAAACATCATTTCTCTTTTTACACTGATCTTGTCAGATCTGGACAGCAGAGAAGTGAGATTTTCAAGTACGACGTAGTATAGCAGAATGTGGGAGTAGAGTAGTACTAGGTCGGCCTAGATGTCATGAGACTGATTTTTTTCCAGGTTAGCAAACTTGATTGAAAATCAGCTGACAAATGTTGACCTGGAATAATTGACTTCCAGGATCTATCAAAATTTACAATCATTCAAATGTGTTTGGTAGCCCAGTCGGTTTGGGTTGTTGAATACACCGACTGCATCACTGCAGAGGAGTAAGATCCCCACCAACGAGATATGACACTAACCAATCTGATGGTGAGGCTCCAGTAATGCTGGAGCTTTGGAAATGCAGAGTAACCCTTCATTGCCGTCGCTCCTCGGTCCACTCTCCCCGGAGTGGTAGCACCTGAAAGGGTCTTATCTATAGGTAAAATAGAACTGTTTGAGATTTAAACTGAGTGCAAAAAATGAATTACGCTAAACTGGATTATTTGAAATAGACTTGTTCGATCAGTTATCTGCGTGTAAACAAATGGTTGATGTTTAATTGAATAGTTAGTGATACATTACAATGTTTGGAACCGTTTAACTGTCAGCAAACAAAGAAATAATGTTAAATAGAATAATTAGAGTTAAATAGCAATACCTGTAACTTCTTCATTGTGTGCAAACACATGATTAATATTGAATAGAATTATAAGTGTTATAAAACAATAATTGAAACAATTTAACTGTGTACAAACAATAGCTATACTAGTGTACAAACTTAAAAATGAAATTACTAACAAAGTAATCTCTTACATATGTACATCTATTTAAATGTGTGCAAACAAATGACTGATGTTAAATTGTTACTGTTATATAGCTATACTGGGAACCATTTAACTTTTTTCACTTACGCTAAATTGAATTGTCAGGAAAAGAATTTTTTGATCATTTAACTGTGTGTATCCACAAAATATGTTAACAAATCATATAGTCAATATATATATATATATATATATATATATATATATATATATAAAGAGAATTTGACATTAAATAACCAATAATGGTTGATATAGCATAAAACCAAACCATATCAGACAAGCGTGTTTGATCAAGTGTGTGAAGAATATCGAACACAAGGTCGAATTTAGGGTCAAACTTCAAGCATCACCCAACATAACAGCAGTTGTATGGCCACTTACTTCCCACCAAGTAATCTATCCAAGTAAGACGAGCAAGTAATGCTGAAAAAGAACGAAAGTTCTCGTATAGACTCCTACACATAGATGCCCGTGGTGTAATGGTTATCGTCGTAGGAAATGGACACGGCGACACGAGTTCAAATCCTGGACGAGACTGATTGCATTTCACATTGCACTAATACCCTTGGGAAAGGTATGAATCCAATTATTCTCCCTCCAGCTATGGTTAAATAGTAGGGCAGATTGGGTTCTTCAGCTTTGGTGAGGCAACTAGTCTAGGAGAAAAAAAAAATCTGAATTCAAACCTGTTAAACCCCGCTTAAAAAATTGACCTTGTGTCATGTCCTGCCCGAGCGGAGGGGTTGGGTAAATATGAATGCCACCGAAACAAGTTAACTTAGGCTTATGGAGATCAAGTTCTATTTCAAGCATAGGCATATTTTGGGTAGCATAAGTAATTTTTCTGTCATCGAGAGTCTGTGGTATATAAACATCAAGAGACTGTGAAGGAGGAATCTCGAGAGACCGTGGAAGATGAAACCCAAGAGACTGTGAAGGATGAATCTCGAGAGACCGGGGAAGATGAAACCCAAGAGACTGTGGTAAATAAGACAAGAGAGAGAGAGAGAGTACGGTGAAAACTCCAAGAGACCGTGCAGAGTGGTAAGACTCCACAAAAAGGAGGCTGATGGGTGTGATACTAAAATGTATGTGGTGTTTAGGTTCTAGAGAGTGTGGAGTGCGCCTTCATTGTTATTATCCCTAGGTTAGATCTTGCCATGAAAGTTAGTGCCTGTTAGTATCTATCTATGACCCAAATTGATCTTTTCGGAAATTACTTGTATAAAGTAGGAATACCTGAAACTATATAACTGTATGAATCATTATTATTAAGAATAGTTGAAGCTAGAAATATTCACGAAGGATTATTACTATAACATACTTGTAACAATATGATTACTTGAAATACTTGAAACTATATAATTACGTGTAAATAATTAGTAATTATATAGGAACTCTTAAAACTATATAACTGTGTGCAAAGAAATGATTATTAAATAGGAATTGTTACTTGAAACCATAGAATTGCTTGAACTATTAGAATTAGATAGTGTTCGTCAATGGTCCGGGAGATCGAAGTTCAATCCCGGTTTGACTCATACCAAAGACTAAAAAATGGTACTTGATGCCGCCTAGTTTAATCCTCAGCATTATAAGGCAAGGATCAAGGTTAAAGTGGATCAATCCAGGGAATGGAGTAGCGCCTTCTCCTACACCTCGGTGTGATAGCTATTGAAATGGGAGCCTTCGGGTCACCTTCGACTAAGGTCGCCAATTTTACTTTAACTGGGCCCATGGCCTAATGAGTAGAGTGTTCGCCAATTGTCCGGAAGACCGGAGTTCAATCCCAGGTTGAGTCATATCAAAAAAAGCAAAAAATGGTACTTGATGCAGCCTTGTTTAACCTTCAGCATTATAAGGTAAGGATCAAGGGTAAAGTGGAGCAATCCAGAGAATGGAGTAGCGCCTTCTCCTACACCTCGGTGTGACAGCTATTGAAAAGGGAACCTTCGGGTCACTCTCGACTAAGGTCACCAACTTTACTTAGTTAATATTATATAACTGGGTTCAGAGAAATGATTAAGAAATAAAAACGAGCAATTAAAAATTGTTATGATTACAATCAAACATTTGGAAGTAAATTATGGAAACAAATCCGACAGTATGAAGAAAACTAAAAACCAATGTATTCCAAATTTGATGAATTTATAATGATGCTAAAATCAACATTAAACTGTTTCGGTTTTATTAAACCTTCATCAGGACTTTATGATAGAGAAATATTGTAGTTTGAACAAGGAGGGTTTTTTTAATTATTAAAATGACGGTAGAAGAGAAAGTATATATAGAGAAATAAAAAATTTACACATCAATCAAATTTCGGTCTCAAATTTCTTCTGAAAAGTTTGTGTGAAGGAATTCTCCGTAGAGTAATAGTAGGGATGCGGTCTCGAAGTAAGCGAATTCGAACTCCTGCCGTGCTATTACGTTCACTTTGGGAAGGCATGAACCACCTATCCCTCAGGTATGGGTTAAGAGTATCACTTCTGTTTTTTACAAGGATGGCTATGGAATTAAATATCCTGCAAAGGTTGATATGCCGTTAAACAAATAAACCGAGTCAAACTAACGTCGTTGAGAATTAAAGCAAATACCAATCCGAGATCTGACCCTATACGAAAGTTCTTGCCGGATTCTGGTTATATACATACATACGTATATATATATATATATATATATATATATATATATATATATATATATATATATATATATATATAATGCATGTGCGAGGTGCATACGATAAGTTTCCAGACTTTTTTCGTATGGGCATTTAAAATTGTCGTAGATTCTTGAAAATTCAGTATGTTATTGCTATACATCTTATGAGATGACTAACAAATTTTTATGATTTCAAGTTTAAATGAACAGCTACAGCAGCAATTGGAATACACCCTACTAAAGCCTGATTGTCACAGCTGGTGAATTTCAAAAATGCAATCTGGACGCAAGGACACTTTAGAAGAACGATATGCAATAAAATTGTGTTTTAAACTTGGAAGAAATGTCACAGAAACGTATTGAAGGCTTCAGACTGCTTTTCGACCTTCTTGCATGAATTTTGAGTGGCATAAGAGATTCAAGGAAGACAGGGAGTCTGTGATGATGATTGGAGGTGTGGGAGGAGTAAGAAAGTCAATACACCAAAGTTGATTGGCCAAAGGGTTAGGGTTAGGGTTATTATGTTGAGGTTTTAAGGGATTTCAGGAAGAGATTCCAAGGGAAGAGGCCAGCAATCTTCAAATCGGGTCAGTGGCATTTCCACCAGGACAATACACCAATCCACAACTCCATCCTTGTCACAGACTATTTGACCAAGATGAGCATCAAGACAGTTCCTCACCGTCCCTATAGTCCAGACCTTGCTCCTTGTGACTTTTGCTTATTCCCTAAGATCAGAGGCTGTCGTCATGAGACAAATGAGGAGATGAAAGAGGCTGTTACGAAAGTCATTGACACACTCACACAAGAGGACTTCCATAGGGCCTTCCAGAAGTTTTTGCAATAGTACAACAAGTGCATTGCAGCCGGAGGAGATTACTTCGAAGGGGACTAGAGTTTCATGTATGTACTATCAATAAAAGTGCCCATACGAAAAAAAGTCTCGAAACTTATCGTATGCACCTCGTATATATATATATATATATATATATATATATATATATATATATATATATATATAATTCACTGATAAAAGTGCGTACACACACACACACACACATATATATATATACACACACACACACACACACACATATATATATGTGTGTGTGTGTGTGTGTGTGTGTGTTTTCTTGATTGATTTATTCATCGTTAAATAATAAAAATGAAAGCTGTGTATCCCTTTTGTTGTTCTTATTTTAAGTTCTGTTATGATATTGCTAAATATTGTATATATAAATAAACGCCCGAAGAGCGCCTCGAGTGGTGAAATAGTTACCAAACTAGACAAGCAAACCTTCATGAGTGAGTTCGAATCTCGTTGGGTGCCTCATTCACACGGCCTTGTGCAAAAATCTTAGTAAATTACTATAAATGAATGACTGCAGACCGTAGTGGTTAGAGTTCTAGTCTAGTAAATTCGAGATCGAGGTAAAGCTTAGTAAATAACCGCTACGGTTACCTCTTGGGATAGTAGTATGTCAGATGAAGTAAAATTTAGTAACTAACAACTACGATTATATCTGGGTGTACTAGTGTGTCAGACGAGGTAAAGCTTTGTAAATGACTGCTACGCTTACCTCTTGGTATAGTAGTATGTCAGATGAAGTAAAATTTAGTAACTAATAACTACGATCATATCTGGGTGTACTGGTGTGTCAGATGAGGTAAAGCTTAGTAAATAACCGCTACGGTTACCTCTTGGGTGCACTAGTATGCCAGATGTGGCAAACCTTAGTAACTATCAATTACGGTCACCTCTTGGGTGTACTAGTGGTCAAGTAAGGTAAAGCTTCGAAAATAACAATTACAGTCACCTTTTGGAGTACTAGTGCGTCAGATGTAAAGCTTTGTAAATAACAAGTTACTTCTTGGGGTACTGATATTTCATACGAAGTAAAGCTTAGTAAATAACAATAACAGTCAGCTCTTGGTGTACTAGTGTGTCTGACGAAGTAAAGTAACATCTTAGTAAATAACATATACAAAGGTCCCTGTTTTAAAAGTAGCTTAAGCAATGTGATAACTTTACAGTTTTATTGCTGAGTATAATTTGCCTATAACTTCTTCAGATCACTTGCCAGCATACATTTAAAATATTTATTAAGTTTCTGAAAGATATAAAATATGCCAGAAGCAAAATAACGTTGGTTTATTTGTTACTGTATCATCCTACTTCAATAAATTTGTTTTCCACCTTGAAAGGATTTCATTTTCTTTGATTGCTACTGAAGCTATCATTATTACCCCCGAAAACAACTTGGTGTCTTAGATTGACAAAGAACAGTTGCCTGCAAGTTCTCTAAAATAAGATGAAAGAAAAGAAATGTTAAAAACGAGTTTTTAATTAAAATATATTTCTTTTGTATAATATTAGATGTTTTAAAAATTGATATCATTTGAGATGTACAGGGTGTTTCAGAAAAATTGATATCATTCCGTAATCTTGTACAATTGTCGTTCAAATGATCACAAATTTAACAGGCTTTTGAATAAAATTAGGCTATGGACTTACAAATACTGTTATATATATATATATATATGGTCGAGTCTTACCAAAGATTTAAAAAATGGTACTTGATACCTCCTTGCTTAACACGTGTCAAGGGTAAAGTAGAGCAATCCAGGGAAAGGAGTAGTGCCACCCCCTACACCTCAGTGTAGCAGGCATTGAAAAATAAGCCTTCAGGTCACCCTCAACTACGGTCGCCACCTTTACTTACTATATATATATAATTTTTCATTTAATATTCCATAACAATTGTTTCATGTTCAACACAATTATTCAAATGGATGTTCCATTTTTTTTTCTGTTTCGACGAATTCGTGAATATTTTTAGGTAATTTCTTCTTACGAGACTGTCACATTTTTCGAGATCTCCCTTCTGTTGTTTTTAATGTTTTTTTTTATGTCTGATTGTTTTGTTTTTTTCATTGAGAATCTATTTTCCTTTCTACATTATGATATTAATTCATTTTATTTATTCAACTTTATTATCAAAATTGCTGATTCCTTTAAACCCTCTTTTTTTAGGAAGATGTTCTCGTTTAACAAAACTTTGTATTTATATTGTGTTTTTCTTGGTGAAGATGTAATTGTTTTATTTCTAGAAACAGTCACCTCTATCTCACTTTTTCTGCAAGCAAAATGCAATACCTACAGCCCTGAAAAAAGCGAACTGAAATAAGGAAAAACTTTTCAATAAAACTTAGAAATAAATTAAAAAAAACACTGCAGCAATGCTTAAAATATTGGCAGAAGCCATTTTATAAGACAATAAAAGAAAACCAATCCATGATTTTAATTTTAAAAATAACTTCTAACTAAGGGAAGTTTAAAAAAAAAAAATCAATAATCTATCATTGAAAATGAGTCCTTCGTGGTCTATTTTACTGATTGTAAGCAACGGTCTTTTTCTAGAAAACTTATTTGTAGAATAGTTCCTGTGAGAAGACAATGGCGCGCCTCCTTATTGACAAGAAAAAAATCTTAATATGCAACGTGTCCCAACTCCATTGCTGCTGTGTCCGAGTCCGGAGATAAAAATGAGGCTTTGCTAATGCTTTCACTTCATAAAAAATGTATCCTACCGCAACAGAAAGATAGACAAGAAATCAAACAAAAAACAGTTCTTAGAGAAGACAAATATTCTTGTAAAAAAAAATCATGTATATCTCTGAACTAGAGCCCCGAAGCAGGCACTGGAAATCCCGAATACAACTGAAGTTTCCCATTCTCTCTTTCTTTTAAATTGCATCTGGTGGTTAGGCTCCGGTTCTGGAGTGTGAAGTTAGCCTTTAATTGTTTCGATGTTAACACCAGCACAGAGAGGTAGTACCTGTTAGGGTTAAACCTATAGGTGAAATAGATTAATTTGAAAATTAATTGTGTTCAATAGGAATGCTTTATATATTGCTGTATGCAAATTATTTGCATTAAGAATCGTTATTTGAAACTATAATTATATCCTAAGGGTTATTATTATTATTATTATTATTCAAGTTTTTCACACCAGCGTTTGTTGAGGGTTTTTCACTGGAGTTTGAATGACAGCAAGTCTCCTCAAGTCTGCCGGTCTCTTCTCAGTATTTTGGCTGATCTCAATGACATAGTCTTGATAGTCTCCATTTGTCCTTTTATAGCTTAGAATTTCAGGCCTTTTACTAATCCTTTGGAGATTGTTCCAAGTTCACCAATTACTATTGGTATTACCGTCACCTTCATGTTCCAAAACTTTTTTTAGTTTTCTTTTAAGGTCTTTGACATTGATCTCTCTTTTCCCTTTCTTTGAATTTATTCTATAGTCTAAGGGGACGGCAAAGTCCACTATACGGCAGGTTTTCTTTTTTTTTGTGGACTATCACTAGGTCTGGTCGTTTGGCCGAAGGTCAATTTGTATCTCAAAATCCCAGCGAAGTTTGTGCGTCTTATTCTCCAGGATGCTTTCCAGGTTGTCCATATATTTGTTCGTATGGTCAAAGTTCAATTTCTTGCGCAATCTTCAGTGGATCACTTTCCCCACCCAATCGTGTCTTGTCTTATACTCTTTTGGTGCGAATTTGCCGCATCGGCATATTATATGATTGATCGTTTTGTCTCTATCATCTCATAACCTACATTTACTATTTTGTTGCGTCTTATCTATTTTTGCTTTAATATGATTTGTCGTTATGGCGTTATTTTGTGCTGCTATTAGAAGAGATTAAGTTTCTCTTTAAGATTTCCTTTTCCGTGTTCAAGTCTTCTTGTGTAAGATGTCGTTTGTTTGTCGCTTTAAATGTCCATACAAATGCTTAACTTCTCATTTTTATTTTCAAGTTTTTGTTGTTCTGTTGATGTTTGTGTTGTTTGTGTTGTTTCAGGTCGCTTATTTGTAGAATAGTTCCTGTGAGAAGACAATGCCTTTGGGTTTAGTTAGGCTGAGAACCTTTCGGCTCAGTGAATAGGTTAGTGAGGTGCAAACATAAGTGCAGGTGTTCACGAGCGCGCACACGGAGCGGACGTATCATTCAGAGATGTCACAATAAGAATCCCAGATAGAGGATGTGACCAGGGACGTGAGTGACGTCACGCACCGGAAGCGTGGGCTGAGATTTGAAAAGTCGTAAAGTTCCTGGCTCGGAAGAAGAAGGTTGACTTTCGCTTGCTCACCGAAGCCAGGCCAGTGGCCGTGTGGCAGGTGTCGCACGTGGTTTGGGGCAGATGGAAAAGTCAGTATAGAAAGATGGTACCTCTCTCCTTATGTCGAAAAGCCTTTTAACTCAAAGGTAATAAAAAGTTTCGTACCTGAACTAAGAAGTCGTAAGTGTTTTTCATGTTTCGGGATTCCTATGTTCTATGCATATATGTTATATATGTATGTACATTTCACACATATCCATATCTGGCTATGTTACTTTGATACATATTGTCTCTCTATGTCAATTCTTGCATGTAAGGCTTTATGCATCGTCATTAGCTTTCTTGTTCTTGTTATTCCCTCATTCACTTCAAGAACAGTTCCGAGTATCTTACAAGGGGCGGGGCAACCCAGGTGTTTATCCCTTTCATGAGATTTATGCTATATAGTTTGGGTTTGAGTATTTCTCTCGTTCCCTTTTAAAATTTTTTCTTTTATCTGCGCTTGTTTGATCGTGTCTGCTTCCAATATTCCCAAGGTAAGTTTCCTTTTCTCCGAGAGTTCTGATTTTATCTTCATTTGGTAGTTCTATTCCTTCTGTTATTTGAGTTTTTCGTTTCGCATTATTAGCATGGCACATTTTTCTATGCCAGATTCCATCTCTATGTCCTGACTGTATATTCCCACTGCCTATGTTAGGGTTTCCAGTTTTTTTCATTTTTGGCGAAGAATTTGATGCCATCCATGTACATTAGGTGGTTGTTTTTCTGGCGATTTATGAATCTCATAGCCACCTGTGCATTTCCCAAGTATGTAAGTGAGTGACATCATCGCTATTATAAATAGTAATGATGTCAGCGCATTTCTCTAGAAGATTGTTGTTGTATTTAGGGGTCAATTTAAAGGCACACAGATAAGAGAAGTAGGTTGAAAAAATATATCACAATAACAGAACAAACATTCAGAATACAAGTGTTATAAAACAATTAGGAATGTCTTTCCGGTACTGTCCGGCAGCTTGGAGGATATTGGTATTTGTCTCACGTCCCACCAACCGGACGAGTGTGGCACAAGGATTTTTATTAGGTGGGTCAAGGCGCAGAGCCGTAACGCAGACACGCTCCAAAAATACCTTGGGCCCTGTCGACATTCCTCTAAAAAGGGGCGCCTTCGGCGTCAGGCGATAAACCCAGCCTCTCCAAAAAAGGGTCAGAGCCTGAGGGGAGGTCCCCTGAGACTCAAGGATGCCGGTCAAAGCGCACCTCGACCGACTGCCACTGGAACTAGGACACACCCGATCAGATCCGCGCACCAACTGAAGTGCACCCTAGCCTGGCGCCTACCCGAGAGTAGTGCATACGCTCCACTCTGCTGGGAGGTTATCGGTATTTGTTGTACGTCCTACCAACTGGACGAGTATGGCACAAGGCCTTTTTAGGAGAGTCAGGTAGAGTCGATATATATTGAGGAGGAATAGTCCATTACCATGTAGGTAGGCACCATAACAAAGATATCTCTCTAGATTTTCACCTCAGCCAACCATTTTTTTCTGCTGAATTGAAACCATATAATTTCTTGAAAATAAATATATTTAGACAAGAACTCATGAAACCATAAAATCATGTTTAAATAAAAGATAATAATTAAATGGTATTAGTTACTTTAAACCCTATAATTGTATATAAATCATTAGAATAAGACAAGTAAACTTGAAACCATACAACTGTGTGTAAACTAATGATTCTAGATAGAAGTGTAATTAAAAAAAATCAATGAAACATCGAAAATGTTGTTATGATTACAATCAACCATTTAGAAATGAATCAAATTTCGGCTTTACTAGCCCCATATCTCTTTATCATCTGCCTAGACTACGTGCTTAGAACGTCGATTAATAAAATCAAAGAAAACGGTTCCGAGCTGACAAAGAAAAGAAGCCGAAGGTACCCCACAAAAACAATTACCGACGCCGACTACGCCCATGACTGCGATTCTGGCAAATGCACCCACCCAAGCCGAAACACCACTGCATAGTTCGGAACGAGTCGCTGCAGGCATTGGCCTCCATGTCAATGCACACAAAACGGAATACAAGTGCCTTAATCAAACAGGCGACATTTCCACACTAGGCGGTAGCTCTCTGAAACTAGTAGACAAGTTCACCTACCCAGGAAGCAGAGTCTCATCAACCGAAAAAGATATCGACACGCAACTAGCAAAGGCAGGGACAGCTACCGATAGGCTATTGGTCATATGGAAATCAGACCTGACCGATAAAATGAAACGCATTTTTTTTCCAAGCAGCAGTCGTGTCGACACTAGATGTACAATATGGACGCTGAGTAAACGGGTGGAGAAAAAGCTTGACGGCAACTACACAAAAATGCTGCGAGCAATTTTGAACAAGTCCTGGAGGCAACACCCCACAAAGCACCAGATGTACGGCTACCTACCCCCCACCACGAAAACTATCATAGTTAGACGAACGGGATGTAGCCCTGAGGACCTGCCAGAAGCGATGAACGATTGGGGGGAGTGTCACTCAGACTCCAGTGAGAAACCTTCTGCTGACGCTGGTATGGAAAAACTCTCAAAAGAGAATAATGATAATTTGGGAAGGAAATATGATCTTTCAAATGAGAACGTCATTTTGCTGTGGTTGTACACCTATTCCTTGACCTCTGCAATAATATTTTCCTGTCGTTATTCTGAGGATAGCAGACAAACTGAAATTGGTTGCCCCTCCTTTCATTTTATACAAACGTCCACTCACAAAGAAATTGTTGAAATGACTGTCTGTACGCAAAAACATGTACAGAAATTTAAAGGAATAATCTGGCTTGAATATTCAATCTTGACCGTTTCCATTTTTATTAGATATCACTTCCGCTTTCTTGATTTTACAGCACTGCAAAAACGGTGAAATGACATTTGCGCAGTAACAGAAATGATCATTTTATCATTATCATTACGGCAAAGAAAGGAATAGAGTTAAAAAAAGAAAAAAAATGAAAGAAAAGCTTAAGGAAAGAGAAACAGAAGGGAAAGAATAAATATCAAATTAAAAAACAAACAAAAAAGGGGGAAAAGTGAAAAAAGAAAAAGAAATTAAACTATTGAAATAAAAAAGAGGAAAAGTGATACAAACGAAAAAAGAAGATGAAAAGAAATGAAAAGAAGGGAAGGGGATATATATATATATATATATATATATATATATAGAGAGAGAGAGAGAGAGCTGAAAAAGAAAGCAGAAAACTGAGGAAAAATGCAAAAAAAAAAAGAAAGTGAAAGAAAGAAAAATAAGTTAAATTATAGAAATAAAAGAAAGGAAGGTAAAAAGCGAAAAGGAAAGTAAAGGAAAAACCAAGAAAAGAAGAAAAGAAAGCGGTAATATATATATATATATATATATATATATATATATATATATATATAGAGAGAGAGAGAGAGAGAGAGAGAGAGAGAAAGAAAGAAAGAAAAAGTGATAGATAGATAGATAGATAGAAGAAAGTGAAAAGGAAACTAAATAAAAAACGAAGGAAAAAAGAAAAAAAGTAAGAAATAAAGAGAGAGATAATGAGAAGGAAAATAGAGCAGAGAAAAATAAATAAAAGAAAAATAAAAGACAGAGAGTGAAAGAAAGATAAATAGATCAAACTAAAGAAATAAAAGGAAGGAAGGAAGAAAGGAAAATAAATGAAATAAAAGAAAAAATTAGCGAGGGAAAAGAGAAAGACAGTAAAGAAAAAAGTACGATAAAGCAAAAGAAAGAAAGAAAGAAAGAAAGAAAGCAAAAATGTAATGCAATAGCTTCCCCAACAATCTAACAGATGTGGGGAACATTCGATTGGAATGATTGACAAATGATAGGATAAAATTTAAATCCAAAACATTCTCTCGGTTGTTTAGTTCAATAGCATGAGTTATTTTATACAAAAATCATCCTTGTAGAAGAACAGTTTTGCTGCTAAAGGGAGAAAAGTATACTTTTCTTGAAGTCAGAAAATGAACGTAATAGCGGGTCTCTTGCAACTATGTCACTGTCAAGCATGTTAATCCCTAGGCTACGAGGACTCCCACCTTCTGATCATGTGCGAATTAAATAACTCCCACCTTTGCTGCTAACGGACTAGGTTCTTCAGCCTTGGTGAGGCAACTAGTCTAGGAGAAGGAAAACTCTGAATTCAAACCTGTTAAACTCCGCTTAAAAATCGTCCTTGTGTCATATCCTGCCCGAGCGGAGGGGTTGGTTAATAGTATGGGGGTGTCCTCGTGGTGTAATGGTTAAAGCGATGCACTGCGGAATCGTAGTACGCGAGTTCGTACTCCAGTCGCGCTATTATGTTCACTTTCGGGCAAATACCCTTGGGAAAGGTATGAACCCCCTTATTCTCCTCCAGCTATGGGTAAATAGTAGGACGGACTAGGTTCTTCAGCCTTGGTGAGGCAACTAGTCTAGGAGAAGGAAAACTCTGAATTCAAACCTGTTAAACTCCGCTTAAAAATTGACCTTGTGTCATATCCTGCCCGAGCGGAGGGGTTGGTAAATAGTACCTTTGCTGCTAAAGGGAGAATAACTCCCACCTTTGCTGCTAAACTCCCACCTTTGCTGCTAACTCCCACCTTTGCTAACTAAACTCCCTGCTAACTCCCACCTTTGCTGCTAAACTCCCTTGCTAACTAAACTCCTTTGCTAACTAAACTCCTTTGCTAACTAAACTCCTTTGATAACTAAACTCCCTGCTAACTCCCACCTTTGCTGCTAAACTCCCACCTTTGCTGCTAAACTCCTTTACTAACTAAACTCCCTGCTAACTCCCACCTTTGCTGCTAAACTCCCACCTTTGCTGCTAACTCCCACCTTTGCTGCTAAAAGGAGAAAAGTATACTTTTCTTGAAGTCAGAAAATGAACGTAATAGCGGGTCTCTTGCAACTATGTCACTGTCAAGCATGTTAATCCCTAGGCTACGAGGACTCCCACCTTCTGATCATGAGCGAATTAAATAACTGATGACAAATGATAGGTCTATGGTTGAATCTCCCATCATGTACAAGTTTTGTGCGAATTAAATGACAAATTTTGTCACCAGATGTCATTTTTATGTCACCAGATGTTATTTTTACCTCCATTTTTTGTCACAAAATGACATAAAAAAATTAAATTTTGTCACATGACAAATGACATGATGATGATGATGATGATGATGTCATTTGTCATGTGACAATATTTAATTTTTTAAATTTTGTCACATGACAAATGACATGATGATGATGATGATGATGTCATTTGTCATGTGACAAAATTTAATTTTTTTTTGTCTTTTTGTCACCAAATGTCTTTTTGTCACCAAATGTCATTTTTACCTCCAGATGAACCATTTTTTCATAATGTCATACCTGTTTTTTCACAAAATGACATCTGGTCATAAAATGACATATGGTCATAATGGAGATTATCCCCAGATGTCAAAAAATGACATTACGAAACTGGTCACAAAAAATGTCAATTGACATCTGGTGGAAAAAAGTTTCCATGAGGAATAAAGCAAAATTATATCTGGTAAAAATGACATCTGGTGATGACATCTGGAGGTCACAAAGAATGTCAATTGACAAATCACATCTGGAAAAATGACATCTGGTAACAAAAAATGACATCTGGTGAAAAAAAGATGGATGTCATTTGGAAGAAAAGGATGGAAAAAATGATGTCACCAAATGTCATTTTTTCATATGCTGTTTTGTCACAAAATGACATCTGGTCACAAATGACATAATGACATCTGGTCACAATGACATCTGGTCGAGATGGGTTTATCTTTACCTCCAGATGTCATCACCAGATGTCATTTTTACCAGATATAATCTTGAGACTAAAATTTTAGCAAAAAAAAGATAAAAAATAAGAGACAACATGGAAATTTGGAGGTAAAAAGACATCAAGAGGCAAAAATAACATCCGGTGAACCGAAAAAATTTGACATCTGGAGCTAGAATTTGCTCAGAGCAAAATTACATCTGATAAATTACAAGCAAAATTACATCTGGTAAAAATGACATCTGGTGATGACATCTCCTCCAGATGACATCTCCTCCAGATGTCATTTTTACGGGGAGAATCTCCGTCGACATTTATCTTTAAATTACATCTGGTAAAAATTACATCTGGTAAATTACAAGCAAAATTACATCTGGTAAAAATGACATCTGGTGAGAATCTCCGTCGACATTTACCTTTAAATTACATCTGGTAAAAATGACATCTGGTAAAAATGTAATTTAAAGATAAATGTAAAGATAAATTTAAAGATGTAATGTAAAGATAAGATTTGAGAAACCATCTCGATATTTGTTTCTCAAATATCGAGATGGTTTCTCAAATCTTGATCATCATGATATTTGAGAAACCATCTCGATTTTTCCTATTGGTTTCGCAAACTTTTTTGTCTTCACGTTTCCATTTTGTCTCTTGTAAAAATGACATCTGGTGACGTTTTGTCTCCAGGTTTCCATTTTGTCTCTTTTTGGTAAAAATGGTTCATTTAAAAAATGATGTCATTTTTACCAGATGTCATTTTTACCAGATGTAATTTAAAGGTAAATGTCGACGGAGATTCTCACCAGATGTCATTTTTACCAGATGTAATTTTGCTTGTAATTTACCAGATGTAATTTTTACCAGATGTAATTTAAAGATAAATGTCGACGGAGATTCTCCCCGTAAAAATGACATCTCCTCCAGATGTCATTTTTACTCGGAGACCCTCCAGATGTCATTTTTACCAGATGTAATTTTGCTTGTAATTTACCAGATGTAATTTTGCTCTGAGCAAATTCTAGCTCCAGATGTCAAATTTTTTCGGTTCACCGGATGTTATTTTTGCCTCTTGATGTCTTTTTACCTCCAAATTTCCATGTTGTCTCTTATTTTTTATCTTTTTTTTGCTAAAATTTTAGTCTCAAGATTATATTTTGACTCCAAATTTTATTTTGACTCCAAATTTTATTTTGACTCCAAATTTTATTTTGACTCCAAATTTTAGTCTCTAAAATGTCTAATTTTTGTCTCCAGGTGTCTTTCTTTTTGCTTTTGGAAAAATCGAGATGGTTTTATCTTTACCTCCAGATGTCATCACCAGATGTCATTTTTACCAGATGTCATTTTTACCAGATGTAATTTTACCCATTTTTGTGTCCAAGGTGGATAACACCTTGGACACAAGGTGGATAACACCTTGGTTCCCGAAAACTGACATCCTAAATATCTTTTGCGAACGTTCGAAGAGAAAATTGAGATTTTGAATCAATATGGCATCTAATAGACAGACATGGATTAATAAAAAATAGAGATCCTGTCGACAAAACAGAATTTCGGTGATAAAAAATCTTGTGCGAACTTTCGAATGTTTGAAATAGAAATTGTTTTTAGTTGATAACCAAATTTTAGTGTCCATTTTGTCTCCTGTTTCAATTTTTGTTTCAAAATTTCTATTTTTTTCCGAACGAAAAGTGGAATTCTGGTGACAAAATAGATATCTTTTGCGAAGATACAAAAAACCAGAAAATTTTCAAAATAGTGTAACGGTTACTTTATCTTTGCTCCGAGGTTACATTATCCTCGAAAGACGGGGAGAATCTCCGTCGACAGTATCCGTACCACCCAAGCTCCAAATATTCTCCGTAACTAGTTATATTTTATTGATAGCTTTGAAAGCCCATATAACTAGCTAAGTATAGAGCTTGCGTATAGGTTTAATTTTTTTCGAGAAACGGACGAAGACCTATGTGAGGGTTACTGAGACCACGGACGAATGAGGGTGTGTCAAGGTTAAAGAGGTTGACGTGATATAAATGACCACGTGGGGAATTCCGAACCGGACAAACAATATGACGCGTAGTGGTTTTTCTTCTTTTCTTTATACATGTATCGTTTTTACATTTTCTTTTATTTTAAAGAAAACACAATTGCAACGACAGACAAACAAAGAGCAAAACAAATACAACAAAAAAACTATACAGAAATGTGGAGGACAAGTCGCTTCCAACAGTATTTGACTATGTCCTTCCTCTAAGACAAAGTTCTCCTTTTTCTTTTTTCTTTTTTTTTTTTTCTCAACTTGCTTTAAAATTATATCTGTATCTTGTTTTTCCCTTTACAATTAAGGGGAGGGAACTTCCCTGTTCTTTCTCTTATTTGTTTTACTTTTTTCTTTTTTTTTTTTTTCTTTTACCGAAGAACAAAAGTCTCTCCTCTTCGTCTTAAATATGGATACACAAACTTTAAACAAATATATTTTCCGCCGAAACTAGCTGCTAATGAACAACCTCAAAATGTTTCTTTGGAATAGTCTTGATACGGACCTTTATTTAGGTTACGTATATTATTCGTAATAAAATTTTTTTGACTAACCTTTTTTTTCTTTCCTTTCTTTTTTTAATTTTTTTTTCTTATATTCGTTAATCTCTTATTAACGAGTCGCAGGGCACCAGTTTTTGGTTTTCTTTTCTTTTACGTTGAGCCTCAGTTTCTTACCCAACGGAGTCGACGGCTTCTATTAGGCCATTCTGTGACTAGAATTTCCCCTCACCGGACCATGTGAAAAGGCGACCTTTCTCTTCCTTGGCGAAGCTCGAAACTGACTTTTTGGGTTTCGTTTCTTTTTGGCGGTAAAACGCCCTCCCTGCCTCGACCAATGGCATGTCTTTTCCTTATCTGGGTCAAGACCTTTGCCCCTTCTCGGCTGCTTCTTCCACTGTTGCTAGGACTCGGAGACCCGCCAATCGCCTGCCCCCACTTCCGGTCCTCATAGTAGTTCTTGCTCCCTGCATTATAATCCTACCGTGGCCGATGGCCGTAACAATAGAAATAAAACAATTTCTATTTTGAATTTTTTTTGTTTTTTCTCTTGAGACGTTTTGAGGCAAAAATAGAGATCCGTAGACAAAAAAAAAAATGACATAATGGCAAAATAGAAATTTGGAGGCAAAAATGACATCTGAAGGAAAAATGACATCTAGTGACAAACATCTGGACAAAATAGAAATTTTGAAAGAAAATAGAAATTTTGATAAAATAGAAATTTTTTTGAGGAAATAGAAATTTTGGAAAAAGTGATATCTAGAGACAAAATGAACATTCAGGGAGAAAAAATAGGCATAAAATTAATTAAAAGAGACAAAAAAGAGACAAAAATGAATATCTGGACACAAAACTGAACATCTGGAAGCAAAAAAGGATCTGGAGATTCCAATTTTTGTCTTCAGATTTTGTCTCTAGATTTTGCCTCAATCAATGTGAATGAGACAAATTCGGGAGACCAAATCGGAAGACGAAAATTGGAATCTGGAGATAAAAATGAGCATCTAGTAGAAAATAGATACATTTTGTCTCCAAAACTCTATTTGAACATCTGCTGATAAAAATTAACATCTTGAGAAAATATAGAATAGACATTTGGAGACAAAAGAGCAACGTGTAAAGAAAGTTAACATCCAGAGATAAAAATAACATCTTGATTTAACCTCCATGTAAGCTAATTTTCGAGACAACATAGATGAAAAGGGTCTATTTTTGCTTTATGTCCATTTTTACCTCAAAATGGACATGAAATTTGGATTAAACTCAATGTAATGGATGGAAGCCATTTTGGAAAGAACATAGATATTTCGAAACAAAATTGGACATCTGGAGGAAAAATTAAACGTCTGGGGAAAAATGCACGGAAGTAATTTCGCAGACAACAATAACATTTTTAGAGAGAGAAAAAAAGAAACTGGAAAATAAAAGTGGAATTAACGTAGAAGCAGAAAGAAGAAGAAGAAGAAGAAGAAGAAGAAGAAGAAGAAGAAGAAGAAGAAGAAGAAGAAGAAGAAATTCGTAAAGAAAAATTAGAAAAGGGAAGGAAATAATGAAGAACAAAGCAAAAAGAGAAAAAAAGGAAAAATTACACGAAAAAAGAAAAAGAAAAAAGGAGTAAAAGCCATAAAGATGAAGAAACGACAAATGCACAAGAATAATAAAAAAGAAAGAACATAAGAAAAAGATAGAGGAAGAGAGGATAGAAAAAAGAAAGAAAAAAGAAAGAAAAATGTCATGAAAATTAAAGCGTAAAGTAAAAAGAGAAAGTGAGGAAAGATTTTTTTAAAGTAAAGAAAAGAAAAAATGAGTAAAATCCATAAAGAAAAGACATTTGTACAAAAATGAAGAAATAAGGCAGGGAAAGATAGAGAGAAGAAGAAGAAGAAGAAGAAGAAGAAGAAGAAGAAGAAGAAGAAGAAGAAGAAGAAGAGTGTAATTGAGAAAAAAAGGAAAATAAAAATAAAGAGAAAGAAAGAGCGAAGAATAAATAAAGAAAAGAAAAAATGAGTAAAAGCCATAACGATATTAGAAAAAAAAAAGAAAGAAAAAAGGAAAGAAAGAAGAAAGGAAGGAAATGGATAAAAATAGAGAAAAAAAGGAAAAAAGGAAAAAACACAGGAAACGAGATTGAAGCTAAAAAGAATGAATCACAAAAATTTCTGCTTCGGAAGTTAAGGCGAAGCGATCCATTGTCGGGAAAATAAAGAATAGCAATGAAGATAAAACAATTCTCAAACCAAATGATCGAAATCTGATCTTTTTCTTCCATTTGTGTTTGCTGATCGGCCATCTCCGCGCCATCACGTGGGACATAATAGAATTAAGCTGAGTGAAATTCGAACTGGCGTAACTAATCAAACAATTCGATTACCCGTTATTGCGGGGAGAGCAAGCAAGCAGTTTTCATCGCTACTCATAATTATTCCTTTACGATTCAAAGCCAAAAGGACTTTGTACGAAAAAGTAAAGACAATGGTTGCTTTGTAAAACCGGGACATGGACCAAGGAACTCCTTCGTATGTTTTCAAGAGCATCAGTGCGTGGCGTTGGTTCTGCATGACCCCAAAATAAAAGAAGTGTCTTCAGTCTTTTGTTAAAAGCACAAAATAAGTGCAATATAAGTTACGTAGGAAATAGCAGTCTTATGAATCTATCTACAATTAATCAACATTCTGATCTAGTTAACGCCCTCGGTTCTTCTCATTCACTCTATTCTCTTCTTACTTTTTGACCTTCTTTTCTCTTTCCTACACGATCACTCTAACCTTTTTCCTCCTTTCCTTCTCTTCATCTATTAATTAATAAAATTATCCATCTATGTAAGTCTGCTCATGACTATATCAGTCTGTTCATGCCTAACTATTTATCTGTTAGGGAACTGACCAGACGAAAAAAAGAAATCAGTTATTTCTCCCCGAAGGACGAAAAAAGAGTTGCCTTCCGTGGACAGTGCATTTTGGGATTGTAGAGACCGGAAGAACGTGTGACACAATGAACTGTGTGGGGTCAACTGAGATATAATGATTTGTAAGGGGTTTATGGACAGTGCGTGACCTAGCGATAAAAGTACTCGTGTTGATAAAGTTGGCGACCTTAGTCGAGGGTGGTAATTTACTAAGCTTTTTGCTTAGATGTAGCACAAGGCCGCATGAATTGGGCACCCAATGAGAATCGAACTCACTCGTGTAGGTTTGCTAGTCTACCTTGCTAACCATTACACCACCCGTGAAGGCTCTCTTTTCAGTAGTTACTTCACCGAGGTGTAGGGAAGTTCCCTACTCCATTCCCTAGATTGCTTCACTTTATCCTTGGTACGTACCTTATAATGCTGAGTATTAAGCAAGGCGGTATCAAGTACCATTTTTTGAGTCTTTGGTATGACTTGATTTGGGATTGAACCCTGGTCTCCCAATGGCTCAGTGTTTGCCAGGAGCTCGGGACACCGAGGTTCTATCCCTGGTCGAGTCATACTAAAGGTTTGGTTTGTTTGGTTGTTTGGGTTTTATGGTATATCAACCTTCGTAGGTCATTTACCGCCAAATTCTGTCTATATATTCATACATATTCAACCTAAGATTTCAAAACGAACATTAAGGTAAGTAAAATTTTCTATTAGCAGGATTTCATTTGTTTGCACAAGATTAACCAGTTTTAAGTTGTCATATTTTTGGTACAACTCTGTGTCTCTCAAGAAGGACAGGATGTCATCTATTTTGACGTTCTCGAACAGATCGGTTAAGTTATTTACTTTAAAAAATCGCTTTTTGATAACAGCGAAAGTTCTGCATTCTATAAGAATGTTTTTAACTGTGCAAGTTGTCTGGCAGGTTGAAAACTGTGGTTGTGGTTCCTGATTTAAAATGAAAGAGTGAGTAAGCCTTGTATGACCAATTCGCAATCGGGATATAACAACTTGTTCTCTTCTTGATTTTCTCGATACTGGTCTCCACTCTCCTAAGGTGGGCTGAATTTGGAAGAGTTTATTGTGGATATTATTGCTGCATTGTTGTTGCCATTTTGTGTGAAGGAATTTATTAGTAGAGTGTTCGCCAATGTTCTGGGAGACCAGGGTTCAATCCCAAATAAAATCATACCAAAGACTCCAAAATGGTACTTGATGCCGCCTTGCTTAACACAGCACACTTAATTGTAGAAGTTTTCTAAGTTGAGGATGTCACACATCTTTGTCCTGGCAGGATAGGCAAGAAGAATAAAAATTCTGTTTGGCCAACCAGATGGTTATGACACCTGATTATTTGAATTCTGTTGGTGAACAGGACTGTTATCAACACGTAAAGGGGACAAGTTGAAGAAAAAGCCCAGAGTTGAAATCTGTGATTAAACAAAGTGTGAGAATACTGCATTTTTGTTAGATTTGGTTAGGTGGGTTTTATGGCATATCAACCTTTGTTGGTTATCTAGCGCCAAATCCATTTTTATGGAAATTGTCTGTTCTATTTCGTACAATACAGTTTAGCATGAGTATATAGTTCAATTGTCAAAAACATTTCCATTTCAAGTTACTCAGTTTAGTCAAACAGTTCTAATTCAACCAATTCAGTTTAATATAAGTAAAGATTCTGTCCACACACAGTTAAAAGTTAAAACAGTTCTATTTCAAACAATTCAGTTCTGCGTAAGTGCGCAGTTTCGATGTCAAAACAGTTCTATTTCAAGCAGTTCAGGCTTGCATTGGTACACAGTTTGTCAAAAATAGTTCTTTTTCAAGCTATTCAGTTTAGTCAAACAGTTCTAATTCAAACAAATCAGTTCAGCATAAGTACGCAGTTTAGTTCTATTTGAACCATAGATAGGGTCCGGAAGCGATAGTAATGAAGAATTTCTCCGCATTTCCCAAAGCTCCAGCATCACTGGAACCTCACCATCAGATTGTTTAGTGTCATATCCAGGACACTCGTTTGGGGATGTCTTACCCCTCTGCATAGGTACTCTGTGTATTCTACAGCCCCAGCTGGTTGGGAAAATTTTTTGTTAGAATTAGGCAGAGTGTGAGGATAACGGATTTTTATAAAAAATTTTGACGAGATTCCTATGCCGTTCGCACCTGCCCCAGGTCCTCGCTGAAATAATACTTTAATCGAGCATTTTTACGCTCGGAAGAAAACACTCTCCAGACGCAGCCTCCATGTTACTCGAAATAAGACCCCCTGGATCCAGACCATGAGCCAATCTTTTACGCCTCACGCAAATAGCCTTGGGAAGGGAAAACTAACTTGTACAACGGAATTGTTGTATAGAAATATGTCTTCGCGAATTGTTCCAATATATAAACAACTTTATAATACCATATGAGAGTCGAGTCGTCTTTACCATGCTTTATAATCTTTACCTCCAGCCGTTTGCGAATTACATCTTCTTTTTAGAATCCGTCAATCCTCCTTCGGGTTAAATAAACACAGTGTGGGCGGAGGAGTGCTGGACAGTGAACCTCTGAAGACAACTTTACGGGTATTTTCGACCAACTATCCAGGTGTGAGCAGCGAGCGGTTTGCATCACGGTGTCCCTTACGGTCAGCGACACTTGTGGTGTTTACGTACGCGCGAATGTACGGTTGTGGAGGGGGAGGTTATAAACGGAAACACTTGAGGGACAATAAAGACAGACTTGAAATCGGCCATGAAACACATGGACGTGTATTTGACGGTTTAACACAAGTTAAAACAGCTTCTATCCTTGATCAATAAATGCATATCTCTGCCTGTGATTGAATAAACCTAATTCTTTTGTTGTACATCACGAGTCCTTCTCTTTTCACTTTTACTTATATATTTTCTTTGTTCTGAAAAACGTAAAACTATTTATTTTTTCATACATCACCATCCAGTTTAAATTATCTATTTTGTCTAACTATTTACTAAATTTGACTAATTTTTTTGTTTTTAAGTCGTATTATTCAACAGTGACAGTGTCTGTCTATCTGACTATCTGTCTCTCTCTTTCACTCTCTCTCTCTCTCTCTATTTTCGTCTCTCTCAATATATATATATATATATATATATATATATACAGGAATTATTAAAAAATCTTAAACTTTTCTTTTACAACTCAGAGTTTCACGTTGTTCCAATTCCCAAGTGAGCAATTTTACTAATTATCCTAAAGAACAACAACATTTAATAATATCACTTAAATTTACTGTACGTAATCTGAATTATGTACTTTAAAAATTCTTTTTACTACAGTGGTCATACCACTTATTTTTTTTATATATACACACATATATATAGTAGGTAAGTACGTTGTCCAACTGTAGTCGAGGGTGACCCGAAATCTCCCTTATCAATAGCTATTAAATCAAGATGCTGGAGACGACGCTACTCCTTTCCTTGGATTGTTCCACTTACCCTTGATCCGTACTTTATAATGTCGAGTGCTAAGCAAGGAGGCATCCATTTTTGAGTCCTTGGTATAACTCGACCGGAGATTGAACCCCGAAACATTGGCGAATACTCGACCTACTCATCGAATGGATATATATTCATATATGTTCATTTAGACATCTGGAAACAAATATAGACATCTGGAGGCAAAAGTAGACATTTAAAGACCAAATCGACTTCTGGAAGCAAAAATGACAGGTGAAGGTAAAAATGACATTGGTGAGAAAAATCTGATTGCGTTCCTATAGACACTGGGAGACAAAAACAAATATTTTGAGGCAAAAGTAGATATTTAAAGACCAAATCAACATCTGGAGGCAAGAATATTGTCTGGAGAAAAAAAAATGACTTTTGTTTTTTTCTTTTGTATGTTCTATGTTCATATGCATTAACCTTTCAATCGCCTTACTCAGTGGGCTTGGCCTGTAGAATACACCGACTGCACCTCTGCAGATGGGTACAATCCCACCAACCAGTGTCTTGTATATGACACGAAACAATCTGATGGTGAGGTTCCAGTAAGACTGGGGCTTTGGGGAATGCAGAGTTCTCCCTCATTGCCATCGCTCCCAGGTCCATTCGGTCCCGGAGTGGTAGCACCTGATTAGGTCCTATCTATGGGTCAAATAGAACTAAACTGAGTACTCATGCTAAACTGAATTGCTTGAAATAGAACTGCTTTGACTGTGAAACTACGTACTTTGACTAAACTGAACTGTTTGAAATAGAACTGTTTTTAGATAGAACTAAACAGTGTACTAACGCTAAGCTGAATTATTTGAAATAGAACTGTTTTGACATTTAACTCTTTGTAAGCAGAAATCTTATATAGCGAATCTTTAAGTTTCAAAATTTTAAAACTTTATGACAATTTTGCAGTCCCTTAAAATTCTTTGGGTCTTCGTGTCGCCATGATGTCAATTTTACTCTTCATGGCGTCTCAATAGTGGAGATTACTTGGCGGTGCCACTGCGTCGTCTGTGTTAGAATAAACCGACTGTATTTTTTATTGAGGGATGAGATCCCTCCAATGAGGTGTCCTGGATATGACACTAAACTGAATTCAATAGTGATGCTGCGGTTATGGGGCTTACTGGTGCAGGTATCCCTATGTTGCTTTTACTCATAGGTCTACTCTAACCGGAAAAGTTAGTACCTGTTGGGTCCCATTTATGTGTTAAACAGATGTTTTCGGAAATTGCCCAGTCGGCTGTAGTTGTAGAATACACCGGCTGCTTCTCTGCAGAGGGGTGAGACACCCAACCATCAAGTGTCCTGGATATGACACTAGATAATCTGATGGCGAGGTTCCAGTAATACTAGAGCTTGGGGGAATGCGGGGTACACCTTCCTTGCTATCACTCCCAGGTCCACTCCGGCCGGGAGTGGTAGCGCCTAATAGGTTCCTATCTATGGGTCAAATAGAACTAAACTGTACACTTATCCAAAACTGAATTGTTTTAAATAGAACTGTTTGACTAAACTGAATAGTTTGAATAAAAATGTTTTTGACAATTAAACTATGTACTTAGGCTAAACGGAATTGTTTGAAATGGAAAGTTTATTTGTATAAAAATAGATTTGGTATTAAATAACCTGCAAAGGGTGATATGTCATAAAACCCAAACTAACAAGCAAAAAACCTTTTGGAAATTACTAGTATAAGATTGGAAAACTTGAATCCATATAACTATGCAAATTATTTATGTTAATAATAGTCGAAGCTTTAATGACTCGCAAAGGATTATCATCATTAGCTACTTAAAACCATATAATTGCTTAAAATACCTGAAATCATATTGTGTGAAAATTATTAGTATTACAGCGAAATACTTTAAACTATTTAGCTGTGTGAAAAGAAATGTTTATTAAATAAAGCCCGGTCGGCTGAGGGCTGTAAAATACACCGACTGCGTCTCTGCAGAGGGGTAAGACTCATCCAACGTGTGTCTTTCGTATGACATCAAACAATCTGATGGTGAGGCTCCAATAATGTTGGAGCTTTGAGGAATGCAGAATACCCTTTACTTGCCATCGCTTCCAGGTCAACTATGGCATCGATGGTAGCACCTGATTGGGTCTTATCTATGGGTAAAATAGAACTTTTTCACATTTAAACTGTGGGCAAACAAATGACATGCGCTAAATTGAATTGTTTTAAATAGAACTGTTTTGTCATTTAACTATGTGTAAACGAATGACTGATGTTTAATTGAATTCTTACTGATACGTAGCAATACTTGGAACAATTTAATTTGGTTAACTTATGCTAAATTAAAATGTTTCAAAAAGAACTATTTGATCATTTAAAAATGTGTATCTACAAATTAAGTTTACATATCATATATTCAATATATATATTTACATATATACTCTTATATATGTTAACAGGATTTGGTATTAACCAAAAATGGTTGATATGCCATAAAGCCAAACCAAACCAAACCAAACCAAAATCGCGTTCTTGCAAATTCAGCCAAATGCTAATCCGAGAGCTGAACTGTTAAGTTTTAACAGAGTAATACGAAGTTGGACGTGCTGCTGCTGACTCCATAGCTCATTTGGTTAGTTCATTTAAGTGAAAATCGTGTGTTCGAATCTCGATGGGAACTTTTTTGAAATATCCCTTTGGTGGCATTGTACCCAGGTCAACCCTGATCCGGAGTGGTAGCACCTGTTAGTTTTCCACCTATGGGTCAAATAGATCTGTTTAAAAATTATTAATATTGGATAAGAATACTTGATACCTTATAATTGTTAAGAATTTATCTATAGGTCAAACAGAACTGTTTGAAAATTATTAGTATTGGATTGGAATACTTAATACCTTTTAATTGTTAAGAAAATTATCTATGGGTTAAATAGATCTGTTTAAAAATTATCAATATTGAATAAGGATACTTGATACCTTATAATTGTTTAAAAAATATAAATCGGTCAAATAGATCTGAATAAAAATTATTAGTATCGAATAAGAATACTTGCTACCATATAACTGTGAGCAATTAAATAATTATTATGTAATAGAATTATTTATGTAGAGAATACTTAAAACCATTTAACTGTATACAAATTATTTGTATGTAATTGGGACACTTGATCTCATCTAGTGCCACACCCAGGTGTCCTGGGTGTGGACTGTATCCCTATGCAGGGGATACAGTCCACACCCTGCATAGGACTGTATCCCTACGCAGAGGATACAGTCAGCGGATTCTTAATCCCACCAACAGGGCATTAAAAGGTCATAGATATATCCTGATGTTTGCGGCAAAGGCTGATGAACACAAATGCTTTTAAACTAGCATTGGGAAACAGAAATAACTGCCATCTTATTTTTTTAAGATTGCATCATTATCTTATAAATTTGTTTTTATTTAAATTAAGTCAGATTTTGTTGACAAATTTTGGAGACGAGATCAATAGCTACACCACTTTCGTGATGGTGCAACGGTTTCCGTCACAAGTAGATTTTTGGGTCGTGTTGCCGGCCCCATGGCTCCTGGATTTGTACAGACAAATGATTCTAGACAAATGGAAGTGTAAGTTCTAAAGATTTAATGTAACATTGAAAATATAATAATAATTACAATCAAATATTTATTAATTAATCAAATTTCGGTGTTAAATGGCCCATAAGGGGTTGATTTACCCTTAAATAGATAAAAAAAACCCCAATCAAATCCCATCCTGAGGTCCTAATGTATGTATGTGTGTGTGTGTGTGCGTGCGTGCGTGATCGCGCACGCGCGCGCGTGTTTGTGTGTAGAAGGAGGAAGAGGAGGAAGAGAAGGTGCATTTTGAATGTAAATATATTTTCACACATTCATTCAAACGGTCCAAGAAGCTCCTAGCAGAACAGAGACATTTGCGAATTTTAGAATTTCACTAATAAATTTTCAATAAAAAAAAAAAAAACTTAAAACGTAAACGCTGTTTATCAGAAACGTGACAGTCTCAGGATGAAAGGAAGTTATGACATTCAGTGTCGATATCAATAATATTTTTTTCATAAAATAAGATGATGAGAAATCTGAAATTTGAAAAAAAAAATCACTTCATGAACGAGAAATTACAACGAGATGTCACGATGTATTACTCGTACGTGTCACAACAACACTCAAGTCAAATTAATCTTTCTCGGTGAGAGATTTTGTCATTCGTCCACATATCAGGGTAACCTGCTTACCCCAAAACGCAAAACATTGCACAATATCTTCTCCATATTGGTAGGTCCTCCTACAAATATCTGCATTACGCTGTGGACATCAGGGTATACTTATGATTTGATATTCTCAAAGTGGAAATCACCCTGCCATCGGGGTGCAGAGGGAAAAGATACCCCCCCACACACAAAAAGGGGTATTCTTGTATAACACTAAACTGCATCTGAGAGTGAGGGCACTCCACGCTCCTAAGAGCCCCAGAACTGGAACCTCATCCCTGGATGTACATTTGTCTCATATCCAGGATAACCTTTTTATTCATTTTTTTTTGGTGGGGGGGAAGTCCTGTGTTTTAGAGAGTTAATGGAAAACACATCTGCGATTTTTGTCAGTATTAATCTTATTACTTATTTTTACAAATCATACTTTCGTCTCGAGGTCTGGGGTGTATGAAGTAATCATTACTACTAGGTCGACTGTGAACCTGAGTCTTATTAGTATTTGATAGGACCATGATAATTTTTTTAAGAAATGGCATAACAAATGTAAATATAAATGTACAAAGAACACGATTCCCTAACCACTAGGTATGAAATAACCCTAGACAGATTGAATTTCTGTTAAGATCAATCAATCACTCAATTATCTTAGTCAAACGGAGAGTTAATGCTTAGAAAATTTTACACTTACCAGATGTAGAATGTCTGTGGGTTGTTGTAAAAAATAGATGAAAGTAGCGTAACGGTTATCTTTGTAAGAAATAGACTCAGCGAGCCAAGTTTAAATTCTTGATGGGGCTGTTTGCGTTTTACTTCCTGATAATATCATTTAGAAAAGCATGAATCAATCTTTTCTTCTTGGTCAATAGAAGGGAAGACTGGGCTCGCTAAACCAGTCTAGGAAAATGGGAAAACTGAATTCAAATACAAGCACAACGCATAAAAACCTCCTTGCTATGGAAACAGTCGCACCATCACAATCGTGATGTAACTGTAGACCTATTCTCTAAAAGTAGTTTTCAGGATCTGATTAAAGTTGTCAAAATTTGAATAAAAACTAATTTATTATAAAATGATGACATACTCTTAAAAGAAAAAAAAATGGTAGCAGTCATTTCCGTTTCACAATCCTAGGTAAAAGCATTAGGGTTCATCGGGTTTTGCCGCAAACATCAATAAAACACAACCAACCAATCATCAATAAAAAAAATCGAAATAAAAAGCAAAAAGAAACGGTTGATTAGTTTTATTTTACGGCATATCAACTCTTGTATGCAATTTAATACCAAATCCTGTTTATATATTTATAAACAGGATTTGTTATAATCTATAACTCTAAGTCACTCTCTATATATATGATTTGTAAGCGAATACTTTGTTGGTAAAGTCATTTCTAAACGAGCCAGACTTGTCTTGTTTGCACGTAGATAAATGGTTTCAGGTATTTCTATTCAACAGTAATAATTATACTCTATATCATTCATTTGTTTGCGTAAAGTTAAATGGTTTTAAACATTGTTATCTAATACCAATAATTCTATCTAATATCAATCTTTTGTGTGCACATATTTAAATGGTTTCAAGTCTAGTAAATGATTAAACTGTTCTATTTTACCAGTTGATGGGGTCCTAGCAGTTACTACTATTCCGGGTCGGAGATGACTTGGGAATAAGTGCAATGAAGGAGCATTCCACATTCCCCAAGTCTCCAAAACTGGAGCCTCACCATTAGATCGTTTAGCGTTATATCCTGGACACTCGTTGTGGAGTGGGATCTTATCCCTTTGCAGTTGTGCAGTTACTGTATTCTACAGCCCCAGACAATGGAGTAAACAAAAAGAAATGTACAACCAAAACATCCACCAAATGATTTCCGATAAATCAATAAGAAACAAGAAACAAAATATAAAAAAAAACAAAACAAAACAAAAGAAACAAAAGAAAAACAATAGCCCAGTCGGCAGGTTTTGTAGATTGCATCTCTGCAGAGGGGTAAGACCTCCCGCCTAACGAGTGTCCTGGATATGACATTAAACAATCTGATGGTGAGGCTTCAGTAATGCTTAAGCTTTGAGGAATGCGGAATACCCTTTTATTGTCATTAGCCCCAGGTCCTCTCTGGCTCGGAGTGGTAGCACCTGATAGGGTCCTATCTTTGGGTCAAATAGAACTAAATGGTGTATTTATGCTAAACTGCATTGTTTAGATAGAACTATTTTGACATTTAAACCTTTTACTTACGTTAAACTGAATTGGTTGAAATAAAACTGTTTATATGTATAAAAATGGATTTGACATTTAATAACCAACAAAGGTTGATATGCCATATAACCAAACCAAACCAAACAACCGCAAACAAACAGAAGATAGGTGTAAATTGACTCAACAAAATTACTAATTTCCTACAATTTGGAAATATTCAAGCAAAGACCATTTTTCATAATCGAATTTGATGTTCTTATAGCCAGCAATAATTGATTATAAAAGTTTCTTATGTTCTAAGTTCGGGTGAAAATTCTAATTGTAGGGTATTTTATAATTAATCTCTTAACAAACAAACAAAAATAAAATAAAAAGAACCCTCCAAATACCAATGACCTCAGTGAGCAGCAATGTCGGTCACGTCCGACAGGAAGTGGTGGAGAGCTCAAGAATTTTTTTGCCAATCACTTGAGACTTGAAAGGATTAAAAAAGTGACAGTTGGTACCGGGTCAGTAAAGAGTTAAGTGGACTGATTCGAAGCTTAGGCAAATCAAGAAAAGAGACGATTTATTGCTGCATAAACTCTTCCATCGATAAAAAAAAGATCATTCCTCGTATTTTTGTATTGTTCTTATTCATTTGAAGTGGTAACACCAGAAATAAAATCTGATATTTTTTGTCCTTCGTGTTTGTCTTTCCTTGCTGAGCAAGTGACAATCTTTCTTCTGCTTCAACAGCGGAAACTTTGAGCAGTATTATAGAGGACAATACAGAACATCGTTTCGACAGATAGATCCGGTGGTCTTCTTCACTTTTCTTTTCGCTGAACATGTGATTCATGGCCTAAAAAATAAAAGTGTTGATTTTGAACTTCTAATAAGATTGATTTCTTTATTTGATAGCACATCAACCTTAATACAAAAGCCTTCCCAGTAAAATAAGAGTATTGTATTATTTGACTGGTGAGTAGAGTGTTCACCAATTGTCCGGGAGACCGGAGTTCAATCCCAGGTCGAGTTATACCAAAGACTAAAAAAATGGTACTTGATGCCACCTTGCTTAACTCTCAGTATTATGAGGTAAGGATCAAGGGCAAAGTGGAGCAATCCAGGAAATGGAGTAGCGCCCTACCCTACACCTTGGTTTAGTAGCTATTGAAAAGGGAGTCTTCGGGTCATCCTCAAATCGCCAACTTTTTTTTACTTTATTATACTATTTAACCCAAAGCTGTCGGGGAGCAAGGGGATTCATACCTTTTCCAATGGCACTAGGCCGACAGTAAACGTAATCGAACGACAGGAGTTTGAACTCGCAAACTAAGATGTGGCAGTCCAGCATATTAGTCAATAAGCCACTGGGACTTCTCCTTCTTGTTAGGGTTTATTTGGAAGCCATGAGTTCAATCCCTGTTCAGTGAAAAAAATGGCATTACAAAAGTGCTCTTGACATGAACAATGGAATTAGAACAATAATCCAGTGAACAGAATAAAGGTTTCGGTTTTGAAATTGCCTGAGGGTTACTAACTATTATAAAAAAACACCAGACGAAGGCCGGACAGCAAGTAAAGTTGTTGGCAACCATAGTTGAGGGCAACCAGAGGGCTTCCTTTTCAATAGCTACGACACCGAGGTGTATGGGGGCTACTCCTTTCCCTGGATTGCTTCATTTTACTCTCGATACGTCCCTTATATTTCTGAGTGTTAAGCAAGGAGGTATCAAATACCATTTTTAAAGTCTTTGGTATGACACGACCTGGGATTGAACCCAGGTTTTCCGGATCTTTGGTGAACACTCTACCCACTGGGGAAAAAACCAAGACAAGGATAATAGTTTGAAACGTGTTGTGTAAATACGATGGTCATTAAATAAGTTGAACTTTTTGAAAAAAGCAAAATGATTTTTTTTCAGAATTTTGAAGTATAAGAGTGTCTCAATATACATGGGATTCATGTGACCGCTAATAAATTCTACTAATAATAATTTTGCGTTCTTTTTTGTTTCAGATTTGAAAATTGTATACTACAACCACTATTAATCCTCGATCACAATTCCTTGGACAAGAAAGGAAAAAACATTTTGCGTCATTACTTATTTGGAGACAAAATCATTCAGAATTGTCTCAAAATAGATGCAAACCATTAATATGATAATGATTTATTACTGAGACAAGAAAGTCAAAAAATAGATTGCATGTCCTGGAAGCCGATATAATGACAATTAAAAAAAACATTGATTTAATATCTCTAGCTTAAAGGATGCCTTTTTTACAGGACTTGTCCCAAATGACCTCCATTGAGCTTATCTCAGTAATAAATCATTGTTATATAAATGGGTTGCATATAATTTGAGACATCCCGTAAAAAACTCTACATTGTTTGAAATTGGTTAATTGCAAAAATTATTTTAATCTCGCAAAAAGATTTTTGATGCTATTCAAAATGTTACCAAGCTAAACAAAATGTTCCGGGCTTGATCAGATTGCTGTTACGAACTTTTTGCTGGCTGAAGGGTGCAAAACATGTGAAATTGAAGAAAAATAAATAAAGAGTATGGAGAAGAATATCTTAGTGAAAAAATGTTTAAAAACGGGCTAAACATGTGTTTGCCATTACGAATCTTAGTCGAAAAGACAGTCCATGGAGGGGAAACACATTGACTCTCCGGTAAAGAAAAAGTTCTGTATTTTGGTATAATAGTAAGAGTGTTCGACAATGGCCCGGGAGATTGGGGTTCAATCACAGGTCGAGTCATACCAAAGACTCAAAAAATATAACTTGATGCCTCCTTGCTTAAAACTTTGCATTATAAAGTACGGATCAAGGACCAGTGGAGCAATTCAGGGATAGTTGTAACACCTTCTCCTACACCTTGGTGTAGTAGCTATTGAAAAGGAGCCTTCGGGTCGCCCTCGACTATGGTCGGCTAACTTACTTAACTTATAAGTCATGTTGATAGTCTTAAGGGATATGAAAGGAACCATTGATTTCCTTGTAAAAGGAGCAACTGTAAACTTCCTATTGCCAACTCCTTAGGCAATCTTCACCTTATTTATTGAACGACTTATAGTAAGAACTTATTCATTGAACGACTTACAGTAACAATTTCTGATCTCAGAAATTTAGACACAATTTTTCATAGTTTAAATTCTAAAAACCGTTGCTGTTTCTTATTTTCTTACTGAAATGTACAAATAAATAAACCGTTCCTGCATCCGTGGAAGTTCCACTTTTACTAAGTTTTTCTTTTTCTTATTTTCTCACTGAAATGTACAAATGAATTTTTAAATAAAACTTTATAAATTAATAAAACAAAAAACAAAACACTCATATCATTACTTCGTGAGTTAATTATTTCATGGATCGTCATTATTTATTATTACGTCCTTGCAAATAAACAACAAATAAATAAGGCAAATTAGACCAGTTCGGATTAATGTTCAACATATTTTCATCGGTTAATGAATAAGAACCGACAATCTTATTAAAACTGAATCATTCAGTGACTTTTAGAAAATTTTATTGTAAATATTGGAAATATCACGTCATTTTTTTGTTTAATAATGAACTTCTAAATGAAGTTTTGCAAAATAAGTGCTCTTCATTTCTTTCTTTTAATACTTTTCTTTTATTTATTTCTCTTGGTTTTTCCTTCTTTTCTTTTTTATCCCTTTCTTTTTCCTTTCATTCCTTCTATTCCGTTGAAGCAGACGGAGAGCATCTAATTTAACGCCATTGCTCCTTTTCTCTGTTTCTTTGTTTCTTATTCTCTTTTTCTCTCTGACTTGTAGTATGTTTTTTCTCCAAAGTTTTTCCTGTTTTATACACTTTTTTTCTTGGCAATCGATTCATTTTCCTTCTCCTCTATGTTCTTTCTTTCTTTCTTTCTTTGATGTGTAATGTATTTTTTCGTCTTTCCCTTTCGTTCCTGACAATTAAAACAGTATTGTTATCTATTTATTAGAGGTAGTGACAGGACCTAATAGTCAAACAAATGCCTTCATATTTTATCCCTTTATTAATATCATAAATTTCTTCATTTTACTTTTTTTAACCGGATGCAATTAAAGACTTCACCTCTTATCCGACATAGACGGATGATTCCTCTAGTTAAAACTTTTAAATTTCGAAATAATAGTACAGGCGATTTTATTTTATTTTATTTCATTTTTGGGTATTGAAATTACTTTTGAGTGCCGCATTTGAAGTTAATCGAAACGATTGTTGCGGCTTTAAAAATTTTCTGCGTTCATTCTGTTTTCAAGATGGCGGTTATTCGAAAAGACGGACACACGGTTTTCTGTGCTGTGTCCAGCATACTGGAAACCATTAATGACCCCAGGGTAGAAAGTTTATTCCCGTCATGTACTGACTTAAAAAAAAAGAAGAAAGAAAACTTAATAATTAATGGTTAGTTACAAAATAGAGTTTTTGTTCTTTTTAATTCTTTTTTCTTCTTTTGCTAATTGAAAAGCAAGTGGTCTCTTCAAGTGGCAGAAGAAATAGAAAATTTGTTGAAGTTGATGTGTGTGCATGTATGTGTATGCGTGAGAATAAGAGAGGAAGAAAGAAAGATTTTTTTAAAAACAGAAAATAAAGAAAGGAAGAAAAAGAAGTCGCTACGAAAATAATCCCTTTTATTCTATCATATTAGTCCACGACATCATTGACGAATGTAGGTGGTATAGTGGTATGCGTTTACCCACCTCTCCGCGCAAAGGCAGGGTGTAACATTTGTTCAATTTGTAAGTGGAGTGCAGAGTTTTCCGTCTCCCTGACTGGTTGCCGTAAAAATGCTAAAATTTGCCCGACTATTTTTCCTTAGCTAGAGCATTAGCGTGAAGTGATATGCAAACAGCCACGTAAAGGTTTTGAACTTAAGTCAATAACGTTAATGGCAAGTGAGCCTAAAAAATGAATAAACAAAAGCAAAAAAAAAACAAAAAACAAAAAAAAACTTGACATAACTTACGTTTGGCACAAGTGACTTTTCCTTGCAGTACTATTTAAGCTGATCCTTCTGCAAACACTGAAAGTTAGTTCTCTGCTGTCTCACCCAGTGAGAATCGAATTCCCTATTCAGTTGCAATTTTGTTAACTATTATATTATGATGAGGTGGTAAAGTAATTGAGGCTGACTCCTTTCGCCAATAAATCTTACATCTTTTTACCTTGTAGCAGTCTGGCAAAATGGCGTTTGACATGAAAGTGAGAACGAAGCAGAGGTGAGTCAGTGAATTTCTCCTTGTGGAAAAATTGCACTCATTGACTCTCATCGACACTTGTAACGGAGATAAAACAGAGAATATGGATTTAGGAAGCCGGCAATGTTTTTCAGTTGTGCGACGGAGTGACAAGACACACCCCGGGTAACTATGCTCAGCTGTTAACAACAAAATGAAGAGTGCGTCGATTATGTCATTAACACATATTGGTTGATTATAACTAAGTAACTGTATACAGTGCTTAATGTTAAACATCTCCATCTGACCCATAAATAGGACCCTATCAAGTGCAACCACTCCGGGTCAGAGAAGACCTGAAGCAATGGCAATGAAGGGGTACTCTGCATTCCCCAAAGCTCCAGCATTACTAGAGCCTCACAAGCAGATGGTTCAGTGTCATGTCCAGGACACTCATGGGAAGGGGGTCTTTCCTCTCCGCAGTGATGCAGTCGGTGTATTCTTCAGCTCCAGCTAACTTGGCTGCTTTGGCATGAAATAACCCACGAAGGTTCATAGGTCATTAAACGAAAGAAACCAAATCAACCACATTGAAAATAAGAATTTAAAAAAATCTTAGAAATAAAAACTTGAAAAGAAATGCCTGGAAATTCCTTCAATTTGTTTTTTATCCTCTTAAAATTGACAGCAGAGAACTAACTTTCAGTGTTTGCAGAAGGATCAGCTTAAATAGTACTGCAAGGAAAAGTCATTCAGGTACTAATGAGCGGAGGATAATGCGGGATTATCAAGTAGCTACCAATTAAAACTCTTGTCACACTTGTATAAAAGATGCAAATCAGCGGGGTGGCTTAAAAGACAGATTGAAATACGTAGAAATTCTGCAACAATAGTTTTCTTGTGAGTCAAATTTTTACTAGACACCCAAAAGTTATCTTGGCTTAAAATGTTATAGTTGATAATTAAAAAAAAAAAATTCTATCATGTAACAGTCATTCTCGAATCCAACCTGGCAACCGTTATGTATCTCAAAGGTCCTTAACCTGATGGTGGAAAACCATTTATTTTTATATGAATGTTTATTTTCTAACATAATCTCTTTCTTTGGCCAGGCATTTACTCCAGTGGTGAATATCAATTTCATTGAACAAACATAATATAATAAATCTTTGATATCAGAATTTAACTTATATTCTGGATTTACTGATGCCGACGTAAGTATATATATATATATATATATTAAACTTGATTGCAAATAAACTGATCCCCACAACAATGAGTTAATAGGAAGTACATGCTTCTAGTTTTTTCGTAGCATGTACTTCCTATTAACTCATTGTTGTGGGGATCAGTTTATTTGCAATCAAGTTTAATATATATATATATATATATATATATATATATATTGTGTGTATATGCGTATATATATATATATATATACACACACAATATATATATATATATATATATATATATATATATATATGGGTAATATTCGGTCAGGTTAAAAAGTTTGGAGTAATTCCCTCAGGACAAGAAAATCATTCAAGAGCTGAACATTTAAATTTTCCTGGTAGAGAGCTCAATGTAATTTATTACAGAGCAATATTTATAATCATGTTTTTGGTTCACACCAGAAACTGAAAATACGGGACCGAAATAAATTTATAATCATGAATTAACCGGTCTTTGGTTTTTTTCTTAAAGATATATATATATATATATATATATATACTCACAAATAGTGATATTAGAAATCAATATATGGTAAATACAAGAAATTTAACACTCTTCAGGAGACTTCTGAAACACATAATCCGAATGAGGCATATGAAAACTTTGTAACCGCACATATAGAAGCAGCCGCCGAGTTCATACCAACCAGACCAATAGACAAAACAGAGTTCCATCGGAGTCTATAGCGGTTAGAGAAAAACGAGATAACCTGAGAAAAAGGATCATTACTTAATAAAAAAAAAGGAAAAAAAAAGTCAATGCTCAGAAACATGGGAAAATCCACTGAGAACGAACAGTTGTCAAAAAGAATAACTAGAATAAATTCAAGGCCAAATCAATAAAATAAGAAATTCGGTAGTAGAAGATAGACAATGACGATTAGCCAAGCAGGCAGTAAGGGAAGTGAGTGGAACGAAAAGCACTCGAGTGGAAAACTAAAAGCTCCCAGCCAAGAAGAAATACTTCTGTAGTACAAAGAACATTTCCACATTTCGGTAACACTTCTGAAGGCTCATATAAATCAATAAAAAAATTATAAATAGCAAACTACATATCGAAGTTGGACAGTTGTTGGAGGGAGAACTTGATTCTGTTCAGAAAAAAATACTAAAAATAAAAAAGCTGCAGGCGTTGACGGAATGCTTCTTGAAGTCTGGAAGACAAGAAAATATGACAAAATACTTCTTCGGTTAAGCAATGTTGCCTAAAAAACAAAACCCAACTGAGAAATGGACAAAAGGCAGCATTCTCCCACTTCCCAAGAAGGGAGTCCTCGGAATCACTATGGGGTACAGAAGCGTAACTCTTACAGCTATAACTGC
>OY757928.1:43364683-43399683 GCA_963585895.1 Sepioteuthis lessoniana | reverse complement strand
GGAAAAAAATTACCGTTAATTTAAATAATCTAATCTTGTTTGTTTAAGGTATATCTTATGAAGACAGAATGTTCTGCTTTTAGAGAAAAAAAGAAATGGTGCGTCTTATTTGTTATTTGTTTATTTACTGCTTAGTAAAACACATAAGTGGATATCTTCTAAGCGTGCTAATTCTATAATTTTGTCTGGGCTAATATCTATCTATCTATCTATCTATCTATCTATCTCATTCTTTTCATATCTATCTATTCATCTATTAACAAATATTCTAGGATATTTGACCAGTATTCGAGAATTGAATACTGTGCAGACTTTATAATGATACCTTTTGCGAACAGTATCCTTTTTGATTGATATTGGTTGATTGATTTTAACTCGTCCGAGGTACATTTTTGTGTCGTTTCTCAAGTTTTTTGAAGACAGTTATATGATATCAAGTATTCCTATTTGATTCAAATAATTTGCAAACAGATCAATTTGACTCCAAAATAGGATCCTAAAATGTACTAACACTCCCGGAGCTGAATATTAGCGCAATGGAATCGGTGACACCAGTTCAAATCCTCGACAAGGTTTTTTTCGCTTCTTTCTTCGCTAACGCTCTTGGGAAAGAAATGAATACATCTGTTATTCCCCTATAAATAGAAGGACAAACTGAGGACTTTAGCATTGGTTAGGCAACTAGTCTAGGAGAAGAAAAACTCTGAACTCAAACCTACTGTACTCCACTTAAAAATAGGCCTTGTGTCGCATCCTGGATGTGATGAAGAGGTTTGGTGAATACATACTCTCTCTCTCTCTATATATATATATAGAGAGAGAGAGAGGTGCCCGTGGTGTAATGGTTATCGTCGTAGGAAATGGACACGGCGACACGAGTTCAAATAAAAGCTTCACCACCAGATACAGTTAATTGCCATACCTAGGAAATCCCTTTTTGAGCGGGTGTAAGCCCCCGGCAGCCGATGTGCTTCCAAGGATTTGGTAAGAAGGTTCGTTGAATTAGATTTTTTAAAAATAATTTTTCTCGAACTTTAGGGGGAACTGCAAAATCGTAGTAGGTTCGAACCCCACTTGGGGTATTGCGTTCACTTTCGAACTAATACCTATGGGAAAGGTATAAAACCCCTTATCTCCCGAGCTCTGGGTTAAATCGTTCCACGACTGTCCCTCTAGAAGGATAGCTTTGGTATTAAATGATCCACGATGGTTGATATGCCATTAAATAAAGAAAACAAACCTACCTAAACCAAACCAATCGAACTTTTAGTGAGCACGTCGTATACACACCTGCGTGCATAGATATGCATCCCGGGGTGCGTAAACATTGTCATATCTTTGTTCCGTTTCTTAAATCGTTGAGACAACGCAAGTAACTTAATTGAAGTTGCATCATTTCGAATGAGTTATCTACCGCTCTGGGAACTGTGCGCTATTAGACAATTTAGAATTTTTCTTTTCACGGATAGATCAGTTAATAGATACAAGTGCACTTTCGGCCCGAAAGTCAAACGGAATATACGATAGTGTTCGGAAACAAGCAAATTCAATCGAATCAACTTACAAACACCTGAACAAAAAAACACCCCCACCCAAAAAAACGGGGAATCAATCATTTACTTCTAAGATGGATGAGACATTTTTAATGCTCACCACGTAGAGATATCTGAGTCATATTTGACAATAATTCTTCGTTTGAACAGTTTGGATGTATCTAGAATTTGATTCTTATTCATTCACAATTATATGGTTTAAAGTATTCCAATCTAACACCAATAACTGTTTATTATAAATTTTCAAGTACCAAAAAATAAACGCTTACTCTACGATTAAAGCATCAGGTGATGATTCTTAATACAACTCAACAGTACGGCCACTTAACTCCCATCTTACAGACCATCCAAGTTAGGCGATCAGGACATGCTGTTTAATGCAGGAGAAGTAACTCATAATTGGTTTTTGCGTGTTTATTTGTTTTTTTTCTATACAAATGGCCTACTTTTTCTGAGTGCACTTAGAACCGACCTAATGACTATTGCTTAAAGTTGGCAAAGAACTACAAATAAATCATTTGTGGCTGTTGTTATAAAAAGAAGGAAAAAGGAAGGAAGAAAGAAAAAAAGGAAGGAAGGAAAGACAAAAGAAAAAGGATGGGTTTACAATTATTTGATTCGTTGCTTAATGGAATATCTACCATCGTGGGTTATTTAAAGTCAAATCCTGTTTATATATATATATATATATATATATATATATAAATTGTCATCCACAGACAGACTGTTTCGTTGTGTGGCTAGACACGTAGAACGCTTCAAGCTGGGATCAAACCCCGGCCAACTTTACGTTAGACTTAGTTTCATACTACTCAGCCATCAGTCGACATACGTCAGCTCGAGGATTATAAGGCATTATGTAGTAGCTTTCGTTTGTTTACATTTTGCTTTACCGGATACCAGAGTACTCAATTCATTCGAAAAGCTTTGCATTACGCAAGTGGTAGCCGTTACACACACACACACACACACACATATATATATATATATATATATATTTCAGTAATATCCAGTTGGCGTCCGAAGACTATGAGTGTGGATTATTCGTGTATAGAATATTTGAAGGATTTTATATAAATCTATGGGAGTGCTCTATGTATGGCAATTGTTATATATTCCTTTTCAGGTTTATATTAAAAAACTCACATACAGAGCGTGTATATATATATATATATATATATTCATTTGTAAGCAAGTGCTTTGTAGGTAAATTTACTTTTGAATGAGTTGTTGGAGCTGTACACAGTTAAATAATTGCAAGTATTCCTATCAAATCCTAATAATTAAATTTAACATCAATCATTAGTTTGTACACAGTTAAATGGTTTCAAGTATTGCTATTCAACATTAGTATCAAGTACTCCCCTGCAATATAAATAATTTCTATATACAGCTGAATAGTTTCAAATAACTAATAATAAAAATACTTATAAAATTATTGAACAGTTCTATTTGATTCATAGATGGTGCTCAATCAGAGTAGACCTTGGAGTAATGGCACTCAAAAGCTCCAAGAATAGACCCTTACCATTAAGACCAGAGCCTTACCAGTAACTTAGCGTCATACTCAGGACTCTCAATGGGAAAGGAGGTCTCAACCCTCTGCCGTGGTGCCGTTGATGTTTTCTCCAGTTCCATCCGACTGCGTTCTGTTAGCTTGGTTTATTTCTGTGCCGATATATCAACATTTTATAGATTGTTTACAGTCGAAATTTTATTTGGTTTAGTTTTATAGCGTATCAAACATTGTAGGTTGTATAATGCCAAATCCTCATATACATATATTAAATATATATGATTTGGTTTTATGGTGTATCAACCATTGTAGGTTATTTAATGCCTAATCCTCTTTATACATATATTAAATATATATGATTTGGTTTTATGGCGTATCAACCATTGTAGGTTATTTAATGCCAAATCCTCATATACATATATTAAATATATATGATTTGGTTTTATGGTGTATCAACCATTGTAGGTTATTTAATGCCAAATCCTCATATACATATATTAAATATATATGATTTGGTTTTATGGTGTAACAACCATTGTAGGTTATTTAATGCCAAATCCTCATATACATATATTAAATATATATGATTTGGTTTTATGGTGTATCAACCATTGTAGGTTATTTAATGCCTAATCCTCTTTATACATATATTAAATATATATGATTTGGTTTTATGGCGTATCAACCATTGTAGGTTATTTAATGCCAAATCCTCATATACATATATTAAATATATATGATTTGGTTTTATGGCGTATCAACCATTGTAGGTTATTTAATGCCAAATCCTCATATACATATATTAAATATATATGATTTGGTTTTATGGTGTATCAACCATTGTAGGTTATTTAATGCCTAATCCTCTTTATACATATATTAAATATATATGATTTGGTTTTATGGCGTATCAACCATTGTAGGTTATTTAATGCCAAATCCTCATATACATATATTAAATATATATGATTTGGTTTTATGGCGTATCAACCATTGTAGGTTATTTAATGCCAAATCCTCATATACATATATTAAATATATATGATTTGGTTTTATGGTGTATCAACCATTGTAGGTTATTTAATGCCAAATCCTCATATACATATATTAAATATATATGATTTGGTTTTATGGTGTAACAACCATTGTAGGTTATTTAATGCCAAATCCTCATATACATATATTAAATATATATGATTTGGTTTTATGGTGTATCAACCATTGTAGGTTATTTAATGCCAAATCCTCATATACATATATTAAATATATATGATTTGGTTTTATGGTGTATCAACCATTGTAGGTTATTTAATGCCAAATCCTCATATACATATATTAAATATATATGATTTGGTTTTATGGTGTATCAACCATTGTAGGTTATTTAATGCCAAATCCTCATATACATATATTAAATATATATGATTTGGTTTTATGGCGTATCAACCATTGTAGGTTATTTAATGCCAAATCCTCATATACATATATTAAATATATATGATTTGGTTTTATGGTGTATCAACCATTGTAGGTTATTTAATGCCTAATCCTCTTTATACATATATTAAATATATATGATTTGGTTTTATGGCGTATCAACCATTGTAGGTTATTTAATGCCAAATCCTCATATACATATATTAAATATATATGATTTGGTTTTATGGTGTATCAACCATTGTAGGTTATTTAATGCCAAATCCTCATATACATATATTAAATATATATGATTTGGTTTTATGGTGTAACAACCATTGTAGGTTATTTAATGCCAAATCCTCATATACGTATATTAAATATATATGATTTGGTTTTATGTTGTATTAACCATTGTAGGTTATTTAATGCCAAATCCTCATATACATATATTAAATATATATGATTTGGTTTTATGGCGTATCAACCATTGTAGGTTATTTAATGCCAAATCCTCTTTATACATATATTAAATATATATGATTTGGTTTTATGGCGTATCAACCATTGTAGGTTATTTAATGCCTAATCCTCTTTATACATATATTAAATATATATGATTTGGTTTTATGGCGTATCAACCATTGTAGGTTATTTAATGCCAAATCCTCTTTATACATATATTAAATATATATGATTTGGTTTTGTGGTGTATCAACCATTGTAGGTTATTTAATGCCAAATCCTCTTTATACATATATTAAATATACATGATTTGGTTTTATGGCGTATCAACCATTGTAGGTTATTCAATGCCAAATCCTGTTTATACATATATTAAGTATATATGATTTGGTTTTATGGTGTATCAACCATTGTAGGTTATTTAATGCCTAATCCTCTTTATACATATATTAAATATATATGATTTGGTTTTATGGTGTATCAACCATTGTAGGTTATTTAATGCCAAATCCTCTTTATACATATATTAAATATATATGATTTGGTTTTATGGTGTATCAACCATTGTAGGTTATTTAATACCAAATCCTCTTTATACATATATTAAATATATATGATTTGGTTTTATGGCGTATCAACCATTGTAGGTTATTTAATGCCATATCCTCTTTATAGATATTATAAATGATTTGTTTGTTGATTACAATTTTTAATGGGTCAGAGTTCATTTGTATGGATACATTTATATGATTATACATATGATTTGTAAGTCAATAGTTTGTAGTTAATCTTATTTTTAAATGGGAGCTAAATATTTTGCACACAAGTATTACTATTGTTTGCACACAGTTACAAGATTTCAAATATTCGAACATGAATAGTTTTATTCAGTATTAATCAACTGTTTACACTCACTGAAATGGTTTCAAATATTGCTATCAAACATAGTTTTATTTGCACATAGTTAAATCATTTCAAGCATCGCTATGTAATAGTTATGATTCAATTTAAGTACACGGTTATGTTGTTACAAGTATGGCTCTGTATTACTAATAATTCAATAAAATATCTGTCATTTATTTACACACATTTAAATGGTTTCAAGCATCGCTATGTAATAGGAACGATTCAATTTAAGCACACAGTTATATTGTTACAAGTATTGCTCTGTATTACTTATAATTCAATTAAACATCTGTCATTTATTTACACACGGTTAAATGGTCATACAGTTCTATTTCTGACAATTCGACATAACATTAGTCATTTGTTTGCACACAGTGTAAATATCAAACAGTTCTATTTGACCCATAGATAGGACCCAATCATGTGCTACTATTCTGTGCCTGAGTGAACCAAGGAGCAATGACAACTCCGGGCCAGAGTGGACCTGGGAGCGAGGGCAATGAAGGAGTACTCCGCATTCCCCAAAGCTCCAGCATTGCTGGAACCTTCCCATCAGATTGCTAAGTGTCATAAACTAGGACACTCGTTGGGCGAGGGGGGGGGTCTTACCCCTCTGCAGAGGTGCAGTCAGTGTATTCTACAGCCCCAGCCGACTGGGCAATACACAGAGCTAAATGTCAAACAGTTTTATTTCAGATAATTCAGTTTAGCATAAGTACACAGTTTAGACGTCAAAACAGTTCTATTTAAAGCAATTCAGTTCATCACTAGTACACAGTTCCAATGTCAAAACAATTCTATTTTAAACAATTCAGTTTAGCATAAATACGCGGTTTAAATGCAAAAATCAGTATAGTGAAAGCACTGTTTAGTTCTATTTAACCCATAGATAGGACCCAGATCAGGTGCTACCACTGTTAGAAATAGAATCATATCAGCAACAGATCAACAACGGGTTCTGATTGGTTGAAAAGGAACTGAAATGAAAAACGGCTGAAAGTAGTGGATACAGGAGTGGAAACAGGAAACAGTTAGTTGGCCACAGGAGATGACAATGTAAATACAGCAGTTGGAGCACGGACGCGTAGCAGTGAGGACAGACCCGGCAAGGAAGCTCGTGTTAGAACAACAAGAGAAAGCGTGGAAGATACTTCAAGGTCTGAGTCTGCCTTCTGTCTCCTCATGGCATATTTTTCTCTTTGTTTTGCTAACACAGTCGACGCAGTTTTCCTACTCTGTTTCGCCCTTCCCGAAGACTACTTAAAAAGAGTCGTAACAAATAAACTTTGGTATTAACGAACCAAGACGGAGTTGTGAGTTCGTCATTTTTTCTCACAATGAGGTTATCACGGCGTCCGACTGACACTTAAGACGTAGAAGTAGTACAAATGTCTATTAAGACTGCACTAACCCGAACTTTCATTCGAACACCATAGCGTTGCAAGCGTTTATCTGTGCTGCCGTTAAATGATACAACCATATATTTGATGTATAACGAAGTTTGGTATGCCGAAATAACTATTCCTAACTAATGATAATAATTACTTTTTTTATACAGTTATATGGCACCAAGAATTCATATTCAATGATAATAATATTCAAACAGCTCTGTTTCATTATATGTATATATATATATATATGTGTGTGTGTGTGTGTGTGTGTGTGTGTGTGTGTGTGTGTGTGTATTGTTATCTACAGACAGACTGTTTTGTTGTATCACAACTCATCGGTGTGGCTAGACACGGGAGATGCCTCAAGCCTGATAACATAAGATCACAATCCCGAGCAATCCCAACATAAGCGAGAGAATTCAACGTCTATGAACTAAATGTTGGCATTTATCTATATTTTACGCTCACGGCTACCGAGTGCTGAAGGAAGGACTTAGCATTGCACGACCGGTAACCATTAATTCTTTCGTGAGTGCTAAACCCCCGGTGTGAAAGGAGATGTATATATATATATATATATGTGTGTGTGTGTGTGTGTGTGTGTGTATACTGAGTCTAACGCAAAGTTGGGCGGGTTTCGATCCCGGCTTCAAGCGTCCTACGTGTCTAGCCACACTGAAGGGTTCTGATAGAACAAAACAGTCTGTCTGTCGATGACGATATATATATATATATATATATATATTATTTGTAAGTGAACAGTTTGTTGATAACTTGATTTTGAATGAGTTGCTCTTGCTCATTTGTTTGTACACAGGGAAATAGTTTCAGTTACTGCTATCTAACACTGATCCTTTTGTTTGCACACTGATTAATAGTTTTAAGTATTCCTATCTAACACTAATATTTCTATTTGATATTAAACGCTTGTACACAGTTTAAATAGCATCAAGTTCAATTCACTTATAATAATCCCCGGCAAAAAATTGATGTTCTATTTGACGTATAGATGGCACTCAAACAGGTACCACCATTCCAGGTCATAGTGGACCTGAGAGTAATTGCATTGAAGGGATACTCCACACCCATCAAACTCGGAGACTGAAGCTTTACCATAAGATGCTGTTTAATGTTATATCTAGGACGTGTGAGTGCGCGCGCGCGTGTGTGTGTGTGTGTGTGTGTGTGTTTAGTGATTGGATATTTTCTGGACAGACATCATAAAAGTTTAAGTTGAGAAGGGAAGGAAAAATCTCATTTTAGATTGTATAAAATGTGCTATGGAATTTCTGTGTCTCTTTCAAAAGTTTAGTTATTATTCATTGGTGTTTTTGTTGCTAGAAGTAGAAATAGATATTGAGATAAAAATGAGTTTGGCTTATATTTCAACTAAAAGCAATCTGAATTTTCATCTTATCTTCTAGGCTTTTTGGCTTCTCAAGTCTTATTTCTTTTTTGGCAGCAAATAAATGAATAAATAAATAAAAAGTAAAAACAACAAAACATAACAAAACAAAAAGCCCCCCCACACACATATACACAAATATATACACACAGACACATACCCACGGGCGCTTCGGGTGGTGTAATAGTTAGTAAACTTGACTAGTAAACCTGCAAGAGTGAGTTGGAGTTTCATTGGGTGCCCCCATTAATTAGGCGTTGAGCCACATCTTGTAATATAATGGCCGAGGGATTTCGTTTTATATATCTTGCCTTTCGGTTTAGTTAGGCTGAGAACCTTTCGCATGGGTTAGTTAGGTGCAACATGAGCGCAGGTGTTCACGCGCGTGCGGGGAGGATGTGTCATTCAGAGATGTCAAAATAAAAATCCCAGATAGGGATGTGACCGGGGGATGTGAGTGACGTCATGCATCGGAAGCGTGTGCGGAGGATTTGGGGAATTTGAGAAAAGTCAGTTAGTTGAGTTTTAGCGTCCGAAGAAGACGGTTGACTTTCGGGGCTCGCCGAGATCAGACTAGTAGTTTGCGGTGGGGTGCCGCGCGTGGTGGGGGGCAGATGGAAAAGTCAAAATAGAAAGGTTGTGTATCACTCTCCTTATGTCGAATTACCTTTAACTCAAAGGTAATAAAAAGTTTTGTACCTGAACTGAGAAGTCGTAAGTGTTTTTTTTTTGTGTTTCGGGATTCCTATGTTATCAATATATGAGTTATGAACATTCTATGTACATTTCACATATTCATGTATGGCTGTGTAACAATCTAAGCAAAAAGCAGTAACTGAAACTATTTCTATGTGTACAAACGAATGAGCGAGAGCAACTCATTTAAAATCAAGTTATCAACAAACTGTTCACTTACAAATAATATATATATATCTCTCTCTCTATATATATATATATAGATATATATATATATATACATATATTGTCATCGACAGACAGACTGTTTCGTTCTATCAGAACTATTCAGTGTGGCTAGACACGTAGGACGCTTGAAGCCGGGATCGAAACCCACCCAACTTTGCGTTAGGCTCAGTATACACACACACACACACACACATATATATATATATACATCTCCTTTCACACCGGGGGTTTAGCACTCTCGCGAAAGAATTAATGGTTGCCGGTCGTGCAATGCTAAGTCCTTCCTTCAGCACTCGGTAGCCGTGAGCGTAAAATATAGATAAATGCCAACATTTAGTTCATAGACGTTGAATTCTCTCGCTTATGTTGGGATTGCTCGGGATTGTGATCTTATGTTATCAGGCTTGAGGCATCTCCCGTGTCTAGCCACACCGATGAGTTGTGATACAACAAAAAAGTCAGTCTGTAGATAACAACACACACACATACATATATATATATATATATATATATATATATATATATATAATGAAACAGAGCTGTTTGAATATTATTATCATTGAATATGAATACTTGGTGCCATATAACTGTTTAAAAAAAGTGATTATTATCATTAGTTAGGAATAGTTATTTCGGCATACCAAACTTCGTTATACATCAAATATATGGTTGTATCATTTAACGGCAGCACAAATAAACGCTTGCAACGCTATGGTGTTCGAATGAAAGTTCCGGTTAGTGCAGTCTTAATAGACATTTGTACTACTTCTACGTCTTAAGTGTCAGTCGGACGTCGTGATAACCTCACTATGAGAAAAAGTGACGAACACACAACACCGTCTTGGTTCGTTAATATCAAAGTTTATTCGTTACGAATATACATATATATATATATATACGTCTCCTTTCATAACGGGGGTTTAGCACTCTCGCGAAAGAATTAATGGTTGCCGCTCGTGCAATGCTAAATACACACACTCACACCGACAAATTTTAAAAGAATACCAATATGCACATTGTTGGCGATCGTAGTCGTGGGTGACTCGATGGCTCCCTTTTCAATAGCTACCACACCGAGGTTTAAGGGAGAGCGCTCTTTCCTTGGATTGCTCTACTTTACCCTTGATATGCACCTTATAATGCTGAGTGTTAAGCAAAGAGGCATTAAGTACCATTTTTGAGTCTTTGGTATGACTCGACCGGGGATTGAACCCAGGTCTCCAGAACCATTGGCGAACACTCTACCCACAAGTTCAGTGAGCCGGTACACAGAAATAAAAACACGTATATCGACACCCACACCCACACATACACATACACATACGCACACATAGAATATGCACTAAAATTTACATTTATCTATGATCCTCTCTCTCTCTCTATATATATATATACATCGATATTAATTTATGCGTATCCATAAATATATGTTTATGTATATGTGTGTGTGTGTGCTCATGTAAATATATAAAAGTAAAGTTGGTGACCACAGTCGAGGTTGACCCGAAGGGTCCGATTTCAATAGCTACTACCCCGAGGTGTAGGGGAACACGCTACTCCATTCACTGGATTTCTCCTCTTTACCTTTGATCCTTACCTTATAATGCTGAGTACGAAGCAAGGCGGCATCAAATACCATTTTTTGAGTCTTTGGTATGACTCGACCTGGGATTGAATCCCGGTATCCTAGACCATTGGTGAACATTCAATTCATTTGGTCAATGGCCCGGTCTACACGTAAATAAATAACGGAATCATATAAAAGAGTTCTTATTTTACACGAAAAAATATTAAGTTTACAACCTCATATTCTTTGATAATTCACTTAATTCAGAGTTCACATAGATTAAAAATACAGTAAAAATTTAACCATAAAATTCAGGTAGAGCTTGATTGATCTACCTATATATATATATATATATATATATTATCATCATCATTATCATCATGACGTACCGCTAGCACGTACTTCCCTGACTCTCTCTCTCTCTCTCTCCATTCGTCTTTATCGTCCATCACTTCTGGCAGGCCTTTCATGTTATATTCTGTATCAGTTCAGAGCTGTTATAGATATGTTTTATCTTGTTACCCAACACTTGCTCATCTGTGTGAAGGATCCACTGGAGTACATCCCTCATGAGTTTGTCTTTACTTCTCCAGCAGTGTCCTGCATGTCTTGTTTGTCTAATTTGGATGGTTTTCGAGATGGGTGGTTGGTGGCCGTACAGCTACTGTTTTGTGGGATGTTGCCTCCAGGATTTGTTCAATAAAGCTCGTATCATTTATATATATATATATATATGTGTGTGTGTAGGGGTAGTATAAGCGTTAATCAATTAGGCTGTACCAAATACGTAGCGAAATTTTGTAGTATATATATATATATATATATTATTAAAATTAAGTGGGATGAACACTGTGTCAGTAAAAAAAATGTTAGTGTGTGTGGGTGTGTAACAGACAGACAGACAGACTGAGAGAGAGGATGTACAAAGAAAGTCTTATTCTTGATTCAACGTTTCTCGTTTCCTTCCAAAGGAACGTATATAATTCTGAATTGACTTATCCTCAATGTTTTTTTCTCAGGTTCCAAAACCTTTTGACCATTTTCTGACTATTGTCAAGTACAAGAATAAGTCATAGATGTTGTTATCTTCGGACAAACTGAGATATTGAGCGGTCTCCAGCGTCTCTCTTCTCATACGATACGATCTTAATGAGATAGTTAAATCAAGGATATCTCTTGATTTGTTTACATGTCAACGTCTCATATTAGAAATATTGAAAGTTTTGAAAGATATCTGCTTTGGTTCAGTGTATCAATTAATTATATAAAATATCCGCAGATACAGCTTTCTAAAAGAAATGTACCTTCTAAAAGAAATGTATTAGAGTGGACCTGGGTGCGATGGCAATGAAGGGGTACTCCGCATTTCCCAAAGCTCCAGTATTAATGTAACCTCATCATCAGATTGTTTAGTGTCATATCAATGACATTCGTTGGTGGGGGTCAAACCCCTCTGCAGAGGTGTAGTCGGTGTATTCTACAGCCCCAGCCGACTGGGCAATTAGTACAGGTTTTTGTTTACTTACAGTTGAATGTCAAAACAGTTCTATTTCGAATTCAGTTCAGGATAAGTACGCAGTTTAAATGTCAAAACAGTTCTATTTCAAGCAGTTCAGTTTAGCCTAGGTACGCAATTTAAGTGTCAAAACAGTTCTATTTCTAACAATTCAGTTTTGCGTGAGTACAGTTCTATTCGACCCACAGTTAGGACCTTATCAGATGCTACCATTCCGGACCAGAGTAGACCTGGGAGTGATGGCAATGAAGGAGTACTCTGCATTCCCCAAAGCTGCTGCATTATTGGAACCTCACCATCAGATTGTTTTGTGTCATATCCAGGACACTCGTTGGGGGATTTTTACCCCTCTGCAGTCGGTGTATTCTACAGCCACAGCCGACTGGACAAACCAATATTTGGATGGAAAGTTGCATTTGTTATGTTTTTTAAAGCGTAATCAAGAGGGTTAAGGTCCATGCTTAAATCTTGTTTAATTGCTGTCCTCACATTTTCTCGGGGACTTTTGATTCATTAGTGTGTTTCCTTATTGACGCTGAAGGTTCCTTCTTAATCGCCGTAGCAAGAGCAGTTAAAAAGCCTTTTTTCCCTTTTTTTGTTCAATCCTCCACTCCCGCTTTTCCTTAAAAAGGCTCTTCTGTAAAAAAAAATGTTTCTTTGCTTTATTTACGGGAGACAAAGAAACTTTGACTGGGATTCGTCGTTAAGCAAATCATAGATTATTTGTCGTTTCTTTTCTTGCTCACGCGTACTGGGCTGAATTTTAATAAAAATGTGTTTGAGCCAATCATGAAAATTTAGATTTATCAGTTTGTTTGTTTGTTTTTTTTTTTGTTGTTTTCTTTTTTTTTTCAAAAATTGGACTAATCAGACTAAAATAAAACGTTTTAAAAATTATTCCATATTTTTCTTCCGCACCCTGTAATCGCATGGGATACTCGCACGCTCGTACAATTTGCACTCACTTGTATAGCTTTAAATAACTAATAACAATAATCTCTAGTAAAAGATTTGACACTTTTATTTCATGCATTGATAGGACCCTAACAGGCACTATCATTCCGGTTCAGAATAGATCAGAATTTAATTGTACTGATGGGTACTCCACATTCCCCAGAGCGCCAGAACATGAACCTCATCATTAGACGCGGTTTAATGTCATACTCAAGACAACTATTTTGGAGGGGTCTTATTCTTCCATTGGAGATGCAGTAATTATCTATTCAGTACCTCTCAAGTACAAAATACGGAGCAAAGCCTTTTTAACGTGGGAACCGAGCGCACGGCCGTTGCTCAGACACGCCCGGTGGCTCTAAATTTGCCTTGGACCCCGTTAACATTCCCTTAATAAGGGGTGCTTCAGGCGCAGTGCGATAAACCAAGCCATGCCTAAGCAAGAAAGAGCTTGGGAGACGGCCCCCTGAGGCCCAAGGAGAGTCGGTCTTAGCCACGTGACACGAATGCCGGGCTTCCCAGGTACCCGTGTCAGGCAGCCACGACCGATTGCCACTAAAGATAAAACATACCCGACCTGAACCGGGTAGCGACTAAACAGCCAGTCGAAGTGTGTCTCGGCCCAGTGGGCCAGAAGTCAATAAAATGCAGGGGATATAGTTAGCGTATTCTAAGCGCTGTGGACAGGGTAGTTTTTTTTCTTCTGATTATGCGTGTAGGCCACTCAATGATTATGTTGCCTACACAAGAGCGTGTGCACAGGCACGCACACACGCGCTTATTTATTCATTTATTTATATCAGAAATGGGTTGGAAAATATTTTTGGCACATGTCCAATTCCTCAGTCAACTGATAAAGTGTGCTTTCCATTAAAGATAGCATAAAACGAAAGATACCGTTTCTTTTGTTTCGATCAAAGTTTAGTTTCAAATATCGGAAAGAAAATTTCACCCTACCCAAGAACCTCGTGGAGGTCACAAGCGTAGGTGTGATGGTGGTTGTGATGGTTGGGAAGATAATGCGCTGAATATTGATGGGAAGTAGGTTGAGGATAGGAAGATGACAAAAAAATTAGACGTTGGTAAAAAAGACGGCGCCTGGAAAGTAAAGAGATTGTTCAGAGGGTGAAATATAGAGAAAAAAACATTTATCGTTAGAACGTCATATATATATATAGAAATAGTCGAATATATATATATGTATATATATATACCGGTTGCGGAGGCAAATATGGAAAAAATTTTAAAACGTTCTTTTAGTTTGATTAGTACATTAAAAAAAAAACGCGATAAATCTAAATTTTCATGATTAACTCTATAATTCAAACACTTTTTTAAAAAATTGAAATTCAGTCCAATATAAGCGAGCACTAAAAGAATCAACAAAGAATCTATGATTTGCTTAACGTCCAAACCAAGCCGAAGTTTCTTTGTCTACCGCACGAAGATTTATACGGATCAAAGATAAAAAAAAGACAAACTCGAAGTGCCTATTTAATCAAATATGTTTAAAAGAGAAATTACTGCGCATACATATTCTTCTTCTTTCTGTCTTTTATTTGGTGAAGGTTAATATACGAAAAAGAGCAATAATAATAATAATAATAATAATAATATAATGATGTTAAGATAAGACGGCAATTACACAAGAATGCTGCGAGCAATATTGAACAAGTCCTGGCGGCAATACCCCATAAAGCACCAACTATACGGCCACCTACCTCCCATCTCGAAAACTATCCAAGTTGGACGAACCAGGCACGCAGGACACTGCAGGAGGAGCAGGAACGAGCTCATAAGTGATGTACTCCTATCGACCCCCACATATGACCGAGCAAAACAGGACGACCAGCTCGAACATACATTCAGCAGCTATGTGAGGATACGGGATGTAGCCCTAAAGACCTACCGGAGGCGATGAACGATAGGGAGAGATGGCGAGAGAGGGTCGGGGATATCCGTGCTGCGGCACGACTTGATGATGATGATAAGAAGTAGGAAGAGGACTCGCCAGTATTGACGATTGCGCGGACGTATCAATACGAGAACTCGAAGACAGCATAAAAAAGAGCAAAGAAAGACTAATTACAGAAACCAGAAACCACATTGACAATAGAAAGATCAAACGAACAATAATAATTAGGAAACAAAAATAGGAAGAAAAACAACTGTATGGATATTTCAAGCGAAAAACTGACGAAATCTCACACATGCACAAAAAAAAAAACTTGGATTATTTTGCCATGGTTTTCGATATCTCGCAACTAGTCTATATGATCTTGCGAATTTTTTATCCTATTAGAAAGGAATTTATTACTGAAAACTAGTAAATTCAACCCCAGGAGACCTCCTATTCATCCTGCCAAAATTATATATACGAGGGAGAGTCAGTAATTACACTCATTGTATTCCTAAGTTGTATTCAATAGTTCTAATATTATATATCATATAAAAAAGCAGATACTTATTGTTACACACACACACGCACATACACACACACACACACACACACACACATATATATATATATATATATGAAAACATGCTGATTAAACTAGATAGACACTATAGCACCTTTCCCGCTAATTCTTCCTCTTCTTCCAAGCACCGGTCGTGTCGATACTGCTATATGGATGCACTATATGGACGTTAATTAAACGGATGGAGAAAAAGCTTGACGGTAACTAAACAAGAATGCTACGAGCAATATTGAACAAGTCCTGGAGGCAACACCCTACAAAGCAGCAGCTATACGGCCACCTACTACCCATCTCAAAAACTATCAAAGCTAGACGAACCTGACATGCAGGACACTGCTGGAGAAGTAGGGACGAGCTCATAAGTGATGTACTCCTATGGACCCCTTCGCATGGCCGAACAAAAGCAGGGCGACCAGCTCGAACCTACATACAACAGCTCTGTGTAGATACGAGGTGTAGCCCTGAGGACCTGCCGGAAGCAATGAACGATTGGGAGGGGTAGCGAGAGAGGGTCAGGGATATCCGTGCTGATGGCACAAGATGATGATGACCTCCAGTAAAATTTTTTTCTTCTGTAAATTCCCCTCCTACTTCTTCTTTCTCCTACACTTTTTAATAAAAGTATATGCTAATTCATTTGCTGTTTATGGTAACGTGTGCAAATGAATTTCTGGATTTATAGTAATTTACAAAGCTCTTTGTTTCGATGTGGCACAAGGCCGATTGAATTGGGCGTCAAATGAATTTCTGGATTTATAAGACATGAAAATCCATAAATGATATTCCAAAGATGGATCCCACACTACCTGTGTAGAATTCAATGTTTGAATCGCAACATTGGTAGTACAGACGGCTATCATCTGTCAATATATATTTACCCACCTCTACGCACGGACAGAATATGACAAAAGGTCAGTTTTTAAAGCAGAGTTTAACAGGTGTGCATTCAGAGTTTTTCTTCTAAACTGATTGCATAACCATAGTAAAAGAACACGGTCTGCCCTTCAATTTGCCAATAGCTGCAGGGAGTATAATTGGATTATTACTGCTATGTGAAATGCAATCAGCTTCGGCCAGAATTTGAAATTGTCCCGCCGTGTTTCATTTTCATGAAGGGGAGCAATCCAGGGAATGGAGTAGAGCCCTCTCCAACACCTCGGTGTACTAGCTATTGAAGAGGGAGCCTTTGGGTCGCCCTCGACTAAGGTCATCAACTACTATATATATATATAGACAGAGAGAGAGAGAGAGAGAGAGAGAGTGTGTGTGTGTGTGTGTCTGTGCGTGAGAGAGGGATAACGACAGAGATAGAGAGAAAGAGAGAGAGAAAGAGAGAGGGGTGTGTGAATTGGTAGATATATGTGAAAGTATGACGATGGTTAAAAACCAATTATCAGTCTTTCAACTTATTTCTTCATTAGCCGAATGACAGCCCACAGAACAAAAAACTGTATTGTCTTAGTGCTTCATCCACTTGAGAGAAGTAAGGCCATGATTGTATGTAATAAGAGAACATTGAATAAGCGTTTGTATTTGAGAATGTGCCAGCGCCAAGATATGTAATATATTGCATAATCAATCATGCCTGTGTATGTGTATGTCCAAGTTTCTTCTGTCCAATCTATCCGTTTGTAAATACCTATCCGTCCGGTGAAATAACACAAAACTGTAGTCCGTCTTTATAAAATAAGATCCTGTTTCTATAAACAAAATGAAGCCATGGGAGGAAAAAAATTACCACAGCAAATAATTGGTCCAAGAAAACAACAAAAGAAAATAACGAATTAGATGGGGAAGAAGTTCCCCGCTCTGCTACTTTTTTGTAACTTGCAATAGACTCGATATATTGAAACACAACCCTTTATCGTGGCTGTGCAAATAGTCTTCTAAATTGTAATTCGGGAAAAAAAATCAATACTGAAGCAAAATCAATTTGTTGGGCCGATTTTTGCCAGTATAGAGCATCTTGCCAAGAAAAATTTGGAGTTTTGCTAGGTTTTCATCATTCTAAAGCAAATTGAATTCGCCCGAAACTGTCCTCATACATGCGATCTCTATTAGGTCAGTTGCGTCTTGGTAGTCATTTGCGGAGGAATCAAATCCCCTGACCATAGAGATAAGATGCGATGCTTAGTGGAGCCCTTGCCTTTCAGCGATTCGCCGGTTTGAATGTCTGCAATTGCTACTTGCCTCAGTGCCTTAAAGCCAAGGACTAAACTTTGTCGTATTAATCAAAGGAAAAAAAAATCCTGAATTTGTTTTTCAGGGTTTTTGTTTTTGTTCTTCGTCTTTGGGTTCCTCCAAATTTGGCACGTAACCAGGTCCGAATGGGTCGGACGGTTTGCTCAAGCGAGACACGAGCTGTAATAAATGGTCCGTATGAACCTGAGAAAAAAAATGACTACTTTCACTGGGAACTCGTTCTATTGGCCGAATGAAAACGTTTCGCTCTAGAGCCAGGATGGCGTCACTTTGATACGATCGATTGCAGTTTGAAATTAGGCAAGATTGATTGATTGAGTGATTGATCTTAACGGCATGTCAACCAGGCAAGGATTATTTTATACCTAGAAATTAGAAAATTGCGTTTATTGTACATCTAAATTTATATTTTTGAGTAGCCGTTCTTTAAGAGGTTTTTTGAATCCCGTTATCTGATATGGTTTCAAATATTCCTTTCTAATACTAATGATTCTTTGTTTTCAATTAATTATTTCTAATTATTGTTATTTGATTTCGCATAGTTATATGATTTTTTTGCACACAGTTATCTGATATCAAATACTCCAATCTAATACAAATATTTTGAACACAGTATTGTTTTTTCAAGTATTCATATCTAATACTAATAATTCTATTGTTTTCAAGTAATTATTTCTATTTAATGATCGTTATTTGACTGCGCACACTAATGTAATTTTTTTGCACACAGTTATCTGATATCAAATGCTTCTAATACAAATAGTTTGAACACAGTTATATGGTTTCAAGTATTCCTTTCTAATACTAATAATTCTTTGTTTTCAAGTAATTATTTCTGTTTAATGATTGTTATTTGATTGCACATAGTTATATGATTTCAAGAATACTTCTAATTCTCCTTAGCAAAGAATTATAACTTCGAGTATTTTTTTTTCATTTACAGCTACAGATATCAAGTATTCTATCGAAAACGAAAGATGTTTAAACGGATTTATTTGACCCATAGATGAGGCCCTAACAGGTACAACCACTCCGAGTCAAAGTGGAAATGGGAGTAATGGCAATAAGAGTGTACTGTACACTCTCCATATTTCTAGAGCTTGAGCCTCACCTTCAGATGAAATTTTGTGTCATACAAGAACAAAGCAAGGCTGAGTTTTGAGGTGCACGGAAAGTACACCGCAACACATGATATAATTAAAAGCTTCTGAGTTACCCGACACTCGCAGGATTACTTTATGTCATAAAGACGTTTGATGCGTTCTACTTATCAAGCATACTTCGGTACATGAATTGATATTGATTTTTTCAACATAATTTCCTTTCATATCATTGAACATTCCTCAATTAAACATATATCGTATTATACAGTGAAAATTTCAGCTTGATTGGTTAGTTGGTTGGGTTTCATTGGCATATCAACTTTTATAGGTTATTTCATGGCAAATCCATCTTTATACAAATAATCAGTTCTATTTCAAACAATTCAGTTAAGCATAAGTACACAGTTCAATGGTCAAAAACATTTCTATTTCAAGCTATTCAGTTGAGTCAAACAGTTCTTATTCAAGAAATTCAGTTTAGTATAACTATAAGTTTTGTTTACACGCAGTTAAATGTCAAATTCAAACAATTCAGTTTAGTCTAAGTATAGTTTTTGTTTACACCCAGTTAAATGTCAAAACAGTTCTATTTTGAGCCACTCAGTTTAGCGTAAGTACAGTTTTAAAGTCAAAAACAGTTTTATTTTTAAAAATTCAGTTTAGCATAAGTACACAGTTTAGTTCTATTTGACTCATGCATAAGACTACACCAAGTGCTACCACTCCGGGCCAGAGTGGACCTAGGAACGATGGTGATGAATGGGTACTCCGCATTCTCTAAAGCTCAAGCATTACCAGAACCTTACGATCAGATTGTTTAGTGTCATATACAGGACACTCGTACTCGTTGGGGGGGAGTCTTACTCCTCTGCCGAGATGCAGTCGGTGTATTCTGCAGCCCCAACCGATTGGGTAATAATTAGATATTGATTTTTTCAACATAATTTCCTTCCATGTTATTGAACATTACTCTATTAAACATATACAGCGTTATACAGTGAAATTTTTGGCTTGAAATTCAGTTGTGTTAGTTTCAGGACTTTTAATACACTCTTATATAGAGATTCTTTTTTCTAGACTACGTTGGGTTTCACCAATGTGATGTTTGTCACAATCTTTGTATGGAATAGAATATATACCTACGTGAGAAGTAATTACGTTGTTGGTGCATTTGGAGATGTTAGATTTTTATGGTTTGTGATGTAGTTTGAATAATTGGCATTCTTCATTTGGTAAATTTGTCGATGATAGATTTGTTGTGTGTGTTAGTGGGTGAAGACATAGGTCTGTGGGTAATAAGAATAGTAGGAATGTTTAGTGGGTAGAGTGTTCACGGTCCGGGAGACCGGAGTTCAATCTCAGGTCGACAAAGACTTTAAATATGTTACTTGATACCTCCTTTCTTAACACTCAGCATTATAAGGTACGTATCAAGGGTACAGTGGAGCAATCCAGAGAAAGAAGTAGCGCCCTCTGCTACACCTCGATGTAGTAGCTATTGAAAAGGGAGCCTTCGGATCGTCCTCGACTACTACTACTACTATAGTATGTTGAGAGCTTTTTTTTCTAGCGTTTAATATGAAAAATTGAGGGTATTACGCAAGAAAAAAAAAGCTCTCGACTTCCACTCGTCAAATAAACTAAAGAAAAACATGGGACATGCTCAGTTATTTCCCTGGGAACTTTCCATATCTCAACAATGTTTTGAATAAATCAAGAAGTGAAAAGACAGACGCCGTTATTCAGGCCATTATGATACGTGATATCTGAAGAACAAATAACGGAAATGCGAACATTCACTCGAGCATATAGAGCATGCGCAAATGCAACAATCGCTCTTGGATATTTGAACACAGAGGTGCACATAGGAGCATAAGTTTATAGCGCAATGACAACGCTCTTGTACCGCTCTGAAATTGGTGTCCAAAATACTCAAATTGCATTTCCTAAAGAAGAATAAGATCCCATGCACTAAAAAAAGTGTGTCCTGAGTTTTACGGTAGTAAGGCTTCAATTCTGCAGCTCTGGGGGAGTGTAGAGTCACATCTTGGTTGCCGTTACTCTCAGTTTCTTTCTTATTTATCATGATAATACCTGTTAGAGTCCCATCTGCATGTGTAAAATAGATCGGTTTTTAAAGTTATTAGTATTAGATAAGAATTCTTAAACTATATAAATTATTTGTACTGATACATGCCGTAAAACGAACGAACCAAACAACCAACCGGCCTCTATAACCATTTCTTTATTTTTATTTTGGGGATTTCCCCAAGGTATACATGCCAAAGAGCTACACTTTAGCCTTGAAGTAAGCCAGTTCGAACGAATAACGTTCACTTTCGGAATAATTCTCAGGCGAAAAGTATGAACCCCATTATCCCTTCAAGTTTGGGTTAAATAATTTCACAGCTGTTCTTCTATGAGAATAGCTTTGGCATTAAATAACCCACGAAAGTTGATAGGCCATTAAACAAAGTCACCAAACCTTGTCATTATTTTCGCCATATTTCTGAACATTTCCAATTAAATGGAAATATATGAAACAACGTAAATTATTTTTATTGTGACCCGCCAAAAAAACAACCAACCAACCAACCAAATTGTCTCTACAGCCGTTTCTTTTTCATTATTTTCGACATATTTCTGAATACATACTCTTTAGGGTTGACATGCAGAAACAAACCGAGAACTAACTTTTTAATTCACTTGTCAAAAAAACTGACACTTATTGACAAAAAACATCGTTCATAAATAACGGTCATTATCCCATCTTTTTGGCGGGAAAAGTCAATGTTAATGGTTCGTGATATCTCGAATAAAAAAAAAGTTAGCTTTGTTCCAAAACAACGACATGAGGAGTAAACAGTTATGAAATTTCTCTGGCAAACTAACAATGAATCAATTTTGATAAAATTCATATCAGCAAAAAGAAAAAGAATTCTACAAAATTACGCAAAAGTGTTTAAGTTTATTTTTAATTAGCTGATTTTTAGTAGATTTTTAAAATGCGAATGTATTTGGCATTGAAAATGTTTCAACTGATTTTTTTTCTTTTTATTAATGTTTGGTTTCGTTTGGTTGGGTTGGGTTTTATGGTATATGAACCATTGTAGGTTATTTAATGCCAAATCCTCTTTATACATATATGTAACATAGGGCCACGTCCAAAATTACGACCAAGATATGAATAAACATATATAGTAATCCGAAAACACGAAATTGGTTCAGGTACGAAACTTTTATTCACCTTTTTGAGTTCAAAGGTTTTTCAACATGAGAAGAGAGAAACACAATCTTTCTAGGCTGACTGCTTTTACATTGTCAGCTCTCAGCCCAACCAACGCGCGGCGCCCGTAGCGCACAAATTCGCCTGGCCTCGCCCAGCTCTGAATCTCAACTCTCTCGTTCAGAGGCAGGAACTCAACTCACTGCTTTTCCTCAAATCCCCAAATCCTCAGCCCACGCTTCTGGTGCGTGACGTCACCCAAATAACATGGTCCCAATTCCTATCTAGGATTTTTTATTTTGACATCTCTGAATGACACATCCTCTCCGCGCGCGCGTGAACACCTGCGTTAATGTTGCACCTAACTAACCCATGCGCTGAGCGAAAGGTTCTCAGCCTAACTAAACCGAAAGGCAAGATATATAAAACGAAATCCCTCCGCAATTATATTACATATACATCAAATACATATGATTTGATTTGGTTGGTTTTTATGGCATATCAACCATTGTAGGTTATTTAATGCCAAATCCTCTTTATACATATACATTAGCTATAAATTATTTGTAAACTCATTTTTTTATAACATTTTTAAACGAACCTGAGCTCTCTCTTTTACACAGTTATATTGATTCAAGTATTTCTATCTAATACAAATAATTTTATTTAGTATTAATCCTTTATTTGCAGTTAAATGGTTTCAAGTATTGCTATGTATATCTAACAATTCAATTAAACATCAGTAATTTGTTTACACAGTTAAATGTCAAACACTTCTATTTTTAGCAATTCGATTTAACATAAGTCATTAGTTTGCACACAGTTTAAATGTCAAAGTTCTCTTTGACCCATAGATAGGAGTGCTACCACTCGGAGTTAGAGTTGCTCTGGGAATAATAGCAATGAAAGGCTACTTATGTTCCCTAGATCTGCAAGGATAGAGCCTCACCATAAGATAGTTTAATGTCATATCTAGGACACTCTTTGAGAGAGTTATACCCCTCTCCAAAGATGCAGTTGGTGTATTCTACAGTCCCAATCAACTGGCCTGTTTACAAATGTCGACACATATTTCAAAACCAAACAACTTTGTTTTTATATAATCTAAGAAAAGAATTTTATATTTTTTCTCCAATTCTTCTTTTTTAAGATATACAGTATTGCTTATTGATAAGAACAACAATACAATGTTCTGATAAAAGGTAATTTTCTCCTAAATCAAACATACCTGCGTATTTGATTGATTGCAAGGGAGGTATCTACGCATTAGGTTGTTGTTGTTTTTTTGTTTAATGGCATATCCACCTTCGGGGGTTATTTAATGTCAAAACCTTGTAGAAGAATAGTAGGGATACTATTTAACCATAGGTGAGGGGATAGGGGTTTCTACCTTTTCCAAGGTTCAAACTCGGTTAGTTCGAGACTGCAATCCAGCACTTTAGCCACCGAGCCACGGGAGACTCCCTTATCTCCTTTTTGAAGATATACGAAACTGCATATAAGTAAGTACAATATATATATATATATATATATATATATATATATATATATATATATATATATAACTAAAAGATAAAAGTTAATTTTCTCCCAAACCAAATATACCAGTGTATTATAATTTCTTGTGAAGCACTATAAAACAAAAAAAATCTTATAATCAAATTTTATTTACAACCAAATTCTTCAGCATTGAAACTATAACCAAAAATAAAATTACACATATATGTATACGAGGTGAACTTAGCTCTGACTCGTACGTATTGTGGAAAAAATTGACGACTGGCTAAAGGGAAGGAGTGGTGAACTTAGCTTGTGATGTCTGTTTCTTTAACAGTAGCTGAAAGCGAATCACTAGTCTTTACTAACATTTACAGTCAGTATTTTCGTGCCGGAAGTATCACATGATCACTGACTTATTTAAAGGTAGGAAACGTACTCTTCACTATTCCCATTTGGTTAAAAAATATCCCAATTGTTATGAAGTTAGTCGACCTTGTACCGGTTGCGAACAGGGTTCTAATTTCCATAACACCCAAATAAATGTTGTATATTGACCTCCAACCCGGTCAAGCTGTCAAAATAGGAAATGCACCTGTGTAAATAACAGGTGCATCCGGTCGAGGAATATCAGGATATGACCTTGACTGACGAGGGGTTGAATTGAGTGCAAAATTGTGACGCTAGCAGGAAGAAGAGTGGACGTCAAATTATTATATAACCCCGACGACAGGAAGTTCAAGTTAGTTAGAGTTCAGACCAGTTGGGGAGAAGATGCTGGAATGAGGAACGTGTTGAGCAGCCCAGGAGAACGGGAAAGAAACGCTGTTATCATATTTACCAACCCCTCCGCTCGGGCAGGATGTGACACAAGGTCAATTTTTAAGCGAAGTTTAACAGGTTTGAATTCAGAGTTTTCCAGTTATGGCCATAAGAATGGGGGTCAATATGTTGCAGTTCTGCTCGGTCTCCAACTCCCTCTCACACACAACCCTTTCAATAAAGTGAGAGGTATATTTTTCTAAAAGACTGTGTCTTCATTGCGTCGTTATGTTTCTGCATGCATGCATATGTATATGTATTATGTGGCTATACAACATAAATAGCTGCTAATTTCTCAAGGTGCAATTTTTTTTTCTGACCTGACTCTGGAGAACTGTTCAATCTTTTTCTTGGATGATTATCATCATTAGTTATTTGTTACCATACAGTTGTGTGCAAGTTATTCGTATTTGGTAGATAAACAGAATTACGAATGCTGAATAACAAGGGTTGAAACCATTTAACTGTGTGCAAACAAATAATTAATGTAAAATAGAATTATCCATCTTAGATAGCAATACTTAAAATCATTTATTAAATAAAATTATTAGTGTTAGATAGCAATAATTAAGCCATTTATAAGTGTGCAAACAAATGATTAATATCAAATAGAATTATTAGCGTTTGCAATAGGTGAAAGCATTTAATTGTTTCTGTTTCTTTGTTTCATAGTTAATCAACCTTCGTGGGTTATTCAATGCTAGTGATACTAGTAAATCCATACCTGAGGGATAAAAGGGCTCAATACATTTCCAAAGGACATAAGTCCGAAGTCAACATAATAGCGCACCTGGAGTTCGAACTCGCTTACTTCGAGGCCACAGTTCAGTAGCTCAGTCATTACCCCAAAGGAACTTCTCCTACATTTAACCGTGTGCAAACGAATGATTAATATTGAGTAGAATTATAGGTGTTTCGTTGCAATACTTGAAACCGTTTAACTTTATGCTAATAAATGATTAATATCAAACAAATGATTAATACTGAATAGAATTATTAACGTAAGCAATACTTGAAACCTGGCTTGTTAAAATATGTTACCCTCAATTGACTTACAGAGAGAGAGAGAGAGAGAGAGAGAGAGAGAGAGAGAGAGAGAGAGAGGTAATCTATTATATGGACATTAGATTAGTTTGGTTTGATTGGTTTCATGGCATATCAAACATTGTGAGTTATTTAATGCCAAATCTATTTATATTCACACACACACACACACACACCACACACACACACTCACACATATATATATATATTTATATAAACAGTTTTATTTCAAACGATTCCGTTTAGCATAAATACACGGTTTAGTTTTATTTAACCCATATATAGGACCCTATCTGGTGCTACCACTCTGAATCAAAGTGGACCGGGGAGCGATGGCAATAAATGGGTACTCTGCATTCCCCACAGCTTCAGCATTACTGGAGCCTCACCATCAGATTTTTTAGTGTCATATGCAGGGCCATATGCAGGGCACTCGTTGGGGGATCATACCCTTCTGCAGAGATGCAGTCGGTGTATTCCACAGCCTCAGCCGACTGGGTCATAGACATTGGGGATTATGTTACCAAGACAGATATGAAACGTTAATTTTTTCGCAAGTTGTCTCCGTGGCATTCCCCGCTCTTATTCCATTATTCGAAGCATCTTCGAGATGTTAAGAAAACTAACCCGTCATTTTTCTTTTTATATCCTCCAAGTTGTCAAATCTTAGACTTGAAATACATTTTTGCCTAGGAAACAAGAAAAGGTCACAAGGATTTAGGTAAGTATAGAAGGTGTAGCACTTGTACCATTCTGTGTTTCACCAAAAGCTGATGATCAAAAATTAACGAGACTGCTGATAAAATAAATATTATCGAGCATTTCCAGTGACAATACTAGATGAAATAAAAGGGGTAAGGGCTGGGTTCATAGGGCGGTGCGTGAAGCTTCATTGAAGGTCTTTAGCGATTTTTGCAACCGCCCTTCAGGAGGAGCTTTCTACGAATCCCACCAACATTAAACTAACCTTATGTCACATTTTGAAGACAACAGATAAATTGTCTTCCTTGGATAATGGGTGTGTTTGTTCGGTGGTTTGTGGACTGTCACATGATAGTTCCAAAAACCTTTCATGGACTTTTTTGCCTCTGTTCTATGAACCGTAGAACCGTAGAAACGTTGTCTCTTGTCCTTCTCATGGAACAGTAAAGCTAACATAGATATGATCATTTTACTGTCTATCAAATAAACTTGTTTCCGTTTTTGTACCCCTTCCATACACGGCTCTTTCATAGAACAATATGTACATATCTTGTAGATGTTAATAAGCATATTATGTCTTTCCTTTCGTTTCTTACGTGTTTGTATAACACAGATACACTTGTATGTTAATATTGGTCCTTGGCAAGTGGGGATACAACGAAATATCTTCTCTACTTCCAAGTAACTCTATAATTTTATTATATAAAATTTTCAGCACTGCACACGTCTTTATTCAAAGTTTAAGATTTAAAAAAAAAGCAAAGCTTCAGTCTTGATACTTTTTGATTACATCTCGTATTTACACCCAGACATATGTTGTTTTTCAGCTTCACCAAACACGTTTTAAAATACAATTCATGAATATATGTGCATATTAGTTTAGACTCTCATCTTTTCACTCACGTTGATGCACATATAGAGACAGGCATATATATGCGTATATGCTCTATGTAGGCTGCAGGAATAGAAGGATATGTTTTCGTCGAGATAAACTTAGTTTGCATCTGCCCTGAGAGTATTATGCATCTATTTTTAAAGACAGCAAGCCCGGAATCTGATCTTCATATCCAAATCTGCTGTTTGCAAATCAGCTTTTCATGGCTTCAACCAAATACCAAGAGTCATTGTGGATGTCGGTAGGGTGGTTTAATAGAGAAATAAGTAAAACTACAATGTCAGACAGGCGGGTTTCTTAGGAGGCTCGTTTTTTTTTGTTGTTTGTTTTTAAACATTTTTCTTTTCTTGCTGATTTAAGAATAAAATAGAAAAACAAATAGATGCAGAGAAAGGAAGAACTGAGAAAACAAGAAAAAGAAGAATGAAAAATGATTACAGAATAAAATCAACTAAGAAGTGGATCAGGAAAAAAAGAATGACATTTGAGAAGGAAAAGGAAGGATAAGGAAAAGTAACGATATGAAAATGAAAATAAAGTTTAAAGATGAAAAGAAAAAAAAAAATAAATAAACAAATAAAAATATACAAAAAAGAAAGAAATTTCATAAATGAAAGAAATCAAAATGTTTAAAAAAAGAAATTATAATGAAAAAAAAAGAAAAAATAATAAAAAATAAAGAATGAAATGTTAAGAATGAAATATTAAGAAAGAAAGAAAGAAAGAAAGAAAGAAAAAAAGGAAAAAAGAAAGAAAGAAAGATTTTCAAAAAAGAAAAGAAGAAAAAATTCTTAGAAATAGATTTAAAAAAAATATGAAGTTATAAGAAAGAAAGAAAAAAGAAAATTCTTAGAAATGAATAAAAAATGTTTACTAATAAGAAAGAAAGAAGAAAGAAAGAAAGAAAGAAACTGTTGGGGAAGGAAGTAAATAAATGTTATTAACATTTATTTCTTCCCTTTTTTCAAATATTCTTAAGAAAGAAGAAAGAAAGAAAGAAGAAAGAAAGAAAGAAAGAAAGAAATGAGAAATTAAAGGAGAAAATATTAAGGAATACAAAATGAAAAGGAAGAATTTTTTTAGGAAAGATGGAAGAAAGGAATGCCTAGAAATAGATAAAGAAACAAGCAACAAAAGAAAGAAAGAAAGAAAGAAAGAAATAAAGAAAGAAAGAAAGAATACACAAAAAGATAATTTCTTCAGTCAATTAAAATTATCGATAAAAATAATGAATTGATGTAGAAATCTTGTGAGATAAAAATTGAAGAAGACCCTCTTTTTTGTTCAGGTTTTTTATCCCACAATTTTTTCATAAGGAAAGAAAGAGCAGTTATAAAAGAAAAGAAGAAAAAGTTGTATTTAAAATAAAAAAAAAACAGAAAAAAAAAAACTCTTTTCAATAGGAATCCTATTTTATTTTTAATGTTAGTGCATGATCGGTCAGATTTTAAAAGTCGGTCCGAAACGACGGAAGGATAAAAGAAATAGTTTTGAAAATAGATAAAAATAAAAAAGATAATAAAATGAAGGAAAAACAAAGCAAAACATAATCTAGCAAAATAACCGGTTTTTGATTTCGAGTGTTGAGGTTTTAGCTCAGTCGTATAAATAAAATAAATGGCATAGAAATACTTAATATAAAAGACATTTTCTTTGTTTCTTTCTATTTTTACATCGATCGGTCATATAGAAAAAGTAAAAAACAAATGCAGAAAAATCCCAACAGAATTTTGAAGAGGATAATGCATACATACATACATACATACATATATATATATATATATATATATATGTGTGTGTGTGTGTGTGTGTGTGTGTGTGTGTGTGTGTGTGTTTTATTTTATTCGCATTATATATAAGAACACATAAATATATATATATGTGTGTGTGTGTGTGTGTGTGTGTGTCTTATTTTATTCGCATTATATATAAGAACACGTGAATATATATATTATATATATATATATATATATATGTGTGTGTGTGTGTGTGTGTGTGTGTGTGTGTGTGTGTTTTATTTCATTTGCATTATATATAAGAACACGTAAATATATATATGTGTGTGTGCGTGTGTGTGTGTACGTGCTTGTACGTGAGTTTATATATATATATGTGTGTGTGTGTATGTTTGTGTGTGTGTTTGTGTCTGCGAGCATATATATATATATATATATATATATATATATATGTGTGTGTGTGTGTGTAAAATTTTATTACAGATGTACACAATTATATGAATATTAGTTCGCGTTCACCTCACTCCATCGTATATATATATATATATATATATATATATATATATATATATATATATATATGTGTGTGTATATATATATGAAATAAGTTATATAAATGCAAAGCTATATATATATGAGCATATATAGTTTTGCAATTGTATAACGGTGGATATATACAAGGTGCAATTAAAAGTATAGAGACTGAAACTTGAAATTTCTTAGTTTACAATTTAAATGAAAGCGTGCATACAAGATAGTAATATATATATAATAAAGTGGTGATGTCTATACGTCTAGATTATACCAAGATGAGTCATTGACAACTCTAAAAAGAAATAATCTCGCCAGTATTTATTCTTTTTGAACGAACTCATTTTGCGCGGCACTCTCCATACTATCCAGTCCTAACTCTGCAAAACGTTTTTCTTGTTTGATTGAAAATTCATTTTAACAGTAACATCTGAGAAGGTGGAGGACTTTAGATAAACGCGGCACTGCTACTTTGCACCATATCAAATGCAAAGCTTGTTGGAGCAAGTGTGTTGGATTCAAAAAATCTATTTTCAAGAAATATTACGGCTTCATTCAGTGTTCATTTTTGTTTTGGTAAAGACATCTTCACTCTTGAAACTCTGTGAACTCACTTCATATATATATATATATATATATATATATTCATCATACAATGACTGATATTTATACAATAGCATCGCTTCCCACAAAGCCTTCATCAAATGATGACTCTGGGTTCAGGCATGGTTTCGGGGCCGACTCATCATTACCACTAAGCCAGAGTACCCCATGAGTAACTCACGATACCACCTGACTTTGTTGAATTGCTTTCACTCTATGGGAATGCCATATTTACGCTGATGCAGTGAGAGCTTTCTCTTGGATCTTTTTTTTAATTTCTTTCCTCTTGTCTGACGGAGAAAGTCCAAGATTAGTCAAGAATACGGAGGTTGAGTTGGTAATGAAAGCTCGGCATCCGACCTCGATTGGAAATACACACATACACACATTATATATATATATATATATATATATATATATATATATATATATATATATATATATAAAGGAGTTGCATTTGTTTTGGTATTTATGTGTCGACTCTTAACTCAGAAAAGAGTTATCATTGAGCATTAAAATTGCGCATACACTTTAATATGTTAAAAAAAAAGAACAGTACAAAATTTAGCTTTTGATTTTTACTGATTAAATGATGTAATTCAATAATTAAGAATCAGATGATTTGTAGAACTTTTCACAGTTCTTCATTAATAAGTACAAAAAAAGGAACTCTGCAGTTCTTCTTAAGAGACGCCATGTTTAAATATTACACGAATTCCATTGGCAAAATTTGAATTTGATGATTTTTCGAAAATTATCTTTTGTAAATTAGTACTGACCGTAAAAACAAAAACAAAAAGATTTTCGGAGAACTAAAAACAAAAATGGAGAATTTTTTTAAAAACCTAGTGGCACTTTCTAAAAAAATGTTATCCTGAATTCAAACCAAAAAAAAATTGTAATCCGAAAAAAAAAAAAATTTTAATTCTTATTTTCTTTTTATTGTGAGGATAAATTTTATTTTTTACCTCTTTTTATGGTACCTACCTATAATTCTACATTTTTAGAGGATAAAAAAGAAAAAATTTAAACGAAAGCATTGTTTATCGATAACTTAGAAGCTGATTTTTTAAACAAATACTTTTCATAGTTCAAAGTGAATTAATTTTTAATCTGTGTAACACAAAAACATCTTTTAAAGAGATGAACTATATACAGAATAATCGAATGCTTTTTATTTGAATTATTAAGCGAAATTTTCTACCTTAGGACACATTCTTGATTCTTAGCTTCTTTTTTTTTTTTGTTACATTCTAATAAAGTTAACGTAAATGAAATAAATTAAACGAATACATATTTTATCACTGTAATTCAACAAGCAATTAAGAAAAGAATTAAAATGTTTGTCATATTTTTTTTTTAAATTAGAAAAATAAAATATCAATATTTCAAACCACTCACGAGTTTAGGGTAACATATTTCAACATAATATTTTAAACGTAAACCCCCCCCCCAAAAAAAAAACAAGCAAAACAATAACAAAGCAAATCCTAAAAGAAAAGAATTTTTTAATAGTTACATTCTTTGGTCGTTAAATTTTTAGAGGGTAAATAAAAATTTGAATTAAAATTATGCTGCATTTTCGAAAAAGATTGATTAAAAAATTTTTCTCTTTAACTGAGCACAAATTGCAAAAAATGAAAATTTATTGGAAACCAGAAAATAAAAAATAGAAAATAAAAAAATATATAAATAAATAGATAGATAAAAATAATGAAAAGGTTTTTGACCTTTCACTAGTACAGATTTACATATTGTCATATTTTATCTAAAATATAAACTTTTCACTTGAATTAACTGACGAAATCATTCAACAACATATGAGGACAAAGTTTTAATTTTTGTCTTCCCTTTTCTCTTTCTATCTTAATCATTGGTGTTCATAAATTCTTTTTAGTCCGACCATTTACCGGATACTTCTGCTAGTATATATATATATATATATATATATATATATATATATATATATATAATATATATATATATATATATATATATATAAATTCTTTTTAGTTCTTCCGTTAACCAGGTACTTCTGCGAGTATATATATATATATATATATATATAAATTCTTTTTAGTCCGACCATTAACCAGATAATTCTGCTAGTATATATATATAAATTCTTTTTAGTCTGATCACTAACCGGATACTTCTGCTAGTATATATATATATATATATATATATATATATATATATATATATATATATATATATATATATATACTAGCAGAAGTATCCGGTATATATATATATATATATATATATATATATATATATATATATATATATATATATATATATATATAATGCCCTGTTTCTCAATCGCCCCAAACCTGAAATTGAGAAAATTCTCAGAAAAAATCGGAACGGTTTTCGGAGAAATCGATCCACAAACTGTGTTTTCAGTACGACTTAATGATATATATATATATATATATATATAGAGAGAGAGAGAGAGAGAGAGAGACAGACTGACAGAGAGAGAGAGAGAGAGAGAGAGAGAGAGAGAGAGAGAGAGAGTCAAGTAAAACTGTGCTTTCAGTATGACTTGATGATATATATATATATATATATATATATACAGAGAGAGAGAGAGAGAGACGGACAGATAGACAGACAGAGAGAAAGATATATATATATATATATATATATATATATATATATATATATAGGTGCGCAAACGAATTTCACTTGAGGGTTTTATTTGCTCGACACGTATTTAAGATGTCACGGTTCTTTTCATGGAACTAATGATGTTTTCGTGAAAAGTGCCACGGCATCCAAAACGTATCAAGCAAAAAAAAAAAAAAATACCACATTGAAATTCATTTGCGCATCAATCTATTTCAAAATATTCACTTTCTGTTATTGGTTTGTTTGGTTGGTTGGGTTTTATGGCATATCAATCTTTGTAGGTTATTTAACGACAAATCCATTTTTATGCAAATAGTTCTATTTCAAACAATTCAGTTTAGCATGAGTACACAGTTTAATTGTCAAAAATATTTCTATTTCAAGCTATTCATTTTAGTCAAACAGTTCTAATTCAGTTTATTCAGTTTAGTATAAGTACAGATTTTATTTACTCACAGTTGAATGTCAAAACAGTTCTATATTAAATAATTCAGTTAAGTGTAAGTACAGTTTCAATATCAAAGACAGTTCCACTTCAAACAATTCAGTTTAGCATAAGCGCACAGTTTAAATGTAAGTACAGTTTAATTGTCAAAAACATTTCTATTTCAAGCTATTCAGTTTAGTCAAACAGTTCTAATTCAAACAATTCAGTTTAGCATAAGTATGCAGTTAGTTCTATTTAACCCATAGATAGGGCCCTATCAGGTGCTACCATTCCGTGTCAGAATGGACCTGAGAGCAATGGCAATGAAGGGGTGCTCCGCATGCTCCAAAGCTCCAGCATCACTGGAACCTCACCATCAGATTGTTTAGTGTTATATTCAGGACACTCGTTTTTTTTTTTTTTTGGCGTAGGAGTTGACGCAGTTGGACAAGACATCGTTAATGATTGACTTAAAAAACCTTTGAACCCGAGAGGCAAGTATTCATTGTGCTGTGGAATACTCACTTCCATATCGCTAATAAAATGTTGAAATTTCATTTATTATATATGACTTTGTTATTCTTTAAGATATATTTTGAATTGTGTAGAGAATTTTGTAACCTTTCATTTAATGATTTGATTTGGCTTTATGGCATATCAACGATTGTTAGTTATATAATGTTCTTTATATATATATATATATATATATATATATATATATATATATATATATATATATATATATATATATATATATATATATATATATATATATATATATATATATATATATATATATATATATATATATATATATATATATATATATATATATATATATATATATATATATATATATATATATATATATATATATATATATATATATATATATATATATATATATATATATATATATATATATATGAGGTGCCCGTGGTGTAATGGTTATCGTCGTAGGAAAGGGACCCAGTGACACGAGTTCGAACCTGGACGAGACTGATTGCATTTCACATTGGGAAAGGTATGAATCCAATTCTCCTCCAGCTATGGGTGAATAGTAGGGCAGACTAGGTTCGTCAGCCTTGGTGAGGCAGCTAGTCTAGTCTAGGAGAAGGAAAACTGTGAATTTAAACCTGTTAAACTCCGCTTAAAAATTGACCTTGTGTCATATCCTGCCCGAGCGGAAGGGTTGGTAAATATATATATATATATATTATATATATATATATATAATTTGGTTTGGTTTCTTGGTTTAATGGCATATCAATCTTTGTAGGCTATTTAATGACAAAGCCATCCTTCTAGAAGAACAGTAGTCGTACTATTTAACCTATAGCTAGGAAAATAGGTGGTTCATTGCTTTCCCAAGGTATTTGTCAGAAAGTAAATGGAATTTACACTAATGAGAGACTCAAAATTATAAATATTAAACGTTATTCATTTTCGACTCTTTCTGATTTTTCAAATTTTCATAACTTG
>OY757928.1:43355172-43364483 GCA_963585895.1 Sepioteuthis lessoniana | reverse complement strand
ACCTCGGACTCACTTATTATGATACCGCAGCCTAGTGCTTTAACCATCACACCACGAGGACACCCCTCTATATATGATTTGTAAACTCATTTCGTTGATAAAATTCTTAAACGAGCCTGCGTTAAAATGATTTCAAGTATTGTCATATAACAGTCACAATTTAACGTCAGTGATTTGTTTACACACATAGTTTGTTCTCTTTGACACATAGATAGGACCCTATCCGATGCTACCATGTCATGTGCAGGACACCCGTTGGTTGAGTTTTATCCCCTCCCCCTGCGTCGATGCAGTCGGTGTTTTCTACAGCCACTGTCGATTGGGCTGCTGTTAAGAACATTTAAAGCTGTCAGATAACCGATTACATTTTAGATTTTTAGCTGTAAGTTATAAGCCCTGGCTGAAAAATTTACACTAATGAGAGACTCAAAATTATAAATATTAAGCGTTATTCATTTTCGACTCTTTCTGATTTTTCAAATTTCAAAACTTGCGGTGTCTATGAATTTTATTCTTAAGATACCACCACCATCACCACCACCTGCGGTCACAAAAGATTTGATTTTTACGTTAAAACCAGTCGCGCTCAATGGTTATCTGAGAATAATGAAGAATGCCCGAACCGACACTCATGCCTGGCCTGTTCTGGACTTCGGTCCGGAGCGTGGCCCTGGAAAAGGAACAATGGCAGACTTGGGGCCTTTAATTAGGCACCTAGTTTCGACTAGACTACCTTCGGGTGGGCGAGCTGCATTTTTGTCTCCTTTGTACCCCTTGGACGGCACTAGACCATGCGTCTAGTTTAAGCCGCAAACTGGCATACGTGCCCGGACCCACATTTGGGTTCGTGAAACTGCTTGCCTCATCAGGCTCACATTGCACTAAGTGAGCCGATGAGCAGCACAGACAAGCAGGGTTCGAGTCTCGGCTCGTTCCCGACCTCCCCTCCCCTTTATCCCCACTTTAATCGGCCTTCGGGCTTTTGACCTTGTGTCAAGTCGTGTCTGGTGGGAGGCAGCGACAAATACTTACCTGGCCGTGAAAAAAAAAAAATGTTTCTTTTTGGGACGCTTAAGATACCAAGCATTAAATTTAGCCCTGCTAAGTGGGTATTGCCGGGGAGAAGGCCTCATGGGACTAGCTGATCAACTTACAATGGCCCACCGGTGCGAACGTCTGGTGAGCCTTTGCATAAACTAGTCTAAGAGTAATGTTCACTCTGAAATGGATATGTTGATATGGCATAAAGGCAAGGCTCTAATCCTGGAGCTCTGACGAATGACGATATGTTATGAATACTAGTTTACATTTAGTTTATACTAGACGATCCGTGAACTCGTTGAGTTACCTTTGTAAAAGTTCTCTGTGATTGTATTGAAGCTCCTGGTGTAACTAAGATGACAACACTCCAATATAAAATATAATCTGTTTCTTTTTTTATTACTGAAAACTGAAAAAGGGTAGAGCAAAAGAGAGGGTTGAAGATGCTGAGCTGCACGCAGGGACCGACGGTACAGATCTTCGGTAAAACCTCTTCTCTTTTAGATCAAAATCTACATTATTATATGACATCCCAGATATCCACGTAATTAATGTGGCTCCGCCTCTCTCTGGTATTTCACCTACGCAAATTCTCATAGTCATAAGCCCAGCCTGCCACCAACACAATACATGTGAACATACTCTCTTCTCGCATGCCCCCCACGCAATTTACGTGACATTTCTGTCGAGAAAACCTGCGTCCTGTTTACTTTAGGTACCATGTGCATTTCCTGTTATTTTCGCATAACCAGGGTTCGATTTCTTCTGCTGCATCGATAGATATCTAAGAGGTCTTCAAGTGAATATCATACACTTTTATTTAGGATAGTTTGATTTCTTTGTTTTAATGGCATATCAACTTTAGTGGGTTATTTAATACCAAAGTCATTCTTGTAGAATAACAGTAGTGGTAATATTTAACCAGTAGCCGTCGGGGACAAGGGAGCTCATACCTTTCTCAAAGGTATTTATCTGAAAGTGGATGTAATAGCGCGATGGGGATTTGAACTCACTTACTACGATATCACAGTCCAGCACGTTAGCCATAACACTAAGGAGGCTCTGTATGTTCAGAAAAAAGTGAACGATTTTAATTGTCATTTCATGAGTAGCCTCATTATACTTGGATAAAAAAAAGGGGTTCATAAAACTATTCATTTTCTTCTGAACCAAAAATATAAAGATCTTATCATTTCGAGTGGAAGATTGTGTAATCAAAACGAATGTTATTAGGTATTATTATTATTATTTTTATCTCATTGGCCAAATGAAAAGATTGATTGATTGATTGTTCACCAATGATTGATTGATTGTTTACCAAAGATTGTTCACCAATGATTGATTGATTGTTCACCAAAGATTGATTGATTGATTGTTCACCAATGTCCCGGGAGACCGGGGTTCAATCACAGGTCGAGTCATACCAAAGACTCAAAAAATGGTACTTGATACCTCCTTGCTTAACACTCAGCATTATAAGGCACGTATCAAGGGTAAAGTTGAGCAATCCAAGGAAAGGAGTAGCGCTCTCCCCTACACTTTGGTGTAGTAGCTAGTGAAAAGAGAGCCTTCGGATTGCCCTCGACTACGGTTGCCAAATTTACTTATTTACTTTATTATTTTAAATATCAATAACACTGAAACAGTGTAAAGAAAAGGAAGAAGAAAATATAATTGATGTTGCTGGTTACCGCTGGAGAAATGCGAACAAACTCATAAGCCAAATTCTATAGACTCCGACCCATGAACACACCAGTGCTGGTCGACCAGTAAAAACTTGCATGCATCAACTCTGTGCAAACTCCGGTTGCTGTCTAGAAGACCTGCCAGAGCGATGGCCGAATGATGAACGAGAGAGAGAGAGAGAGAGAGAGAGAGAGAGAGAGAGAGTCAAATAACTGTGATGGCAGCATGACTTGATTTGTTTCTGAAATGCTATATATTCATTAAGTTTTTACTAATTGTTATGTTCCTTAGAAACTGAAACGGCATGCCGAGTTCAAATCCTGGGCAAAACTTTTCGCGTTACACTCAGTGCTAATTTTTTATTTTTTGGTGGGGGAGGCGTGTTCAAAAAAGATACTATACCTTTTTAAAAACAAATTTTACTTATGAAGTGCATTAAGTGCAACGTTTATCGTCATAAGAAATCAAATAGACAACCCCAGTTCACGTCCTCGACAAGACAAGCATTTTTTACCACGATATTCCTAAATAATAGGGCAGACTTGGCTTTTTAACCTTGGTATGGCAACCAGTCTACGAGAAGGAAAATAGTGACTAAATTCTACTATTATAAATTATTATTATAGATATATATTATATATCATACATTATTATATTATGTTATATATTATATTATATATAATAAATCATTATTTTAAATTATGTATTATAAAGTATTATTATGAATTATTATATTATATCATATTATATTAATTATTATGAATCATATATAATAAATTATTATTATGAATTATTATTACAAATCATATTATCTATCATATATTATTATATCATATCATATATCATATTATATATCATATATTATTATTTCAAATTATATATCATAAATTATTATTATAAATCATTTTTTATGCTGAATTCAAACTAACCGTGGAAAAATTCTAAAAACTTAAGAAACAAGTACACAAAAAATATACGTACGACATACATTTTTTATATAGAGGAATTTTTCATATGAACGTACGAAAATGCGATTCCCTAACCTCTAGGCGTAAAATTTTCCTTGACGGGTTGATATGCCGTTAAAATCAATCAATCAATCTTTGTATTGAAGTACATGAATGTATCGATGCTTCTGTTACTGAAGCAGGAAAATTTTAATTCGCATTTGATTATTATTTAGGAAGTTCTTGTAACGTAATGGCTAAATCGTTGGACAGCGACTCGAAGAAAGCGGGTTCGAACTCCAGTGGCATAATTACGATCCTTTGGGACTAATACCCTTGGGAAAGCTATGAATTTCTTTATCCCCTAAGCTATGGATTAAATAGCATCACTGCTGTTCTGCTATCAGATTGTCATTGGCAATAAATAACCAACGAAGTTTGATATGCCATTAATCAAAAAACGCTGACCGAAGTCAAACATAATTATTTCCGTTGTATCAAAATTTTGAATTATTAAAAGAAATGACGTTCAACATGAACCAAGACTTCATTACGTACAGTTGAAAATTGGACAGGATCTTGCATTATTCAACAATCTAGGGCATTTTGAGTGGATTACGCTAAGGCGAACGTAATGTCATGGTTATCATTGAATGTATTTACCATCCCCTGCCCACGAGCAGGATGTAACACAAGGTCAATTTTTGAGAGGAGTTTAACAGGTTTGAATTCAGAGTTTTCCTTCTCCTAGACTGGTTGCCTAGACAAGGTTAAAGAACCTAGTATGCCCTAATTATTGGTTTCATATCTTTCCTAAGAGTATTCGTGCGATGTTAAATGCAGTCAACTTCGTCAAGGATTTGAACTCGTGTCGCCATGTCCATTTCCTACGACGATAACCATTACACCACGGGACATGGTCATCATTGTAGATATGGAAACGGTGACCTGAGTTCAAATCTTGGACGAAGCTGTTTGCGTTTAATTTTGCATGCATCAATATGTTTCTTTTAAAAATGTATGAATCCACATATTCTTCTCCATCACCAGCTATGGGTAAATAGCCGGGAAGACTGGGCTCTTTAGCCGTGGTTAGGCAAGCAGTCTAAGATTAGAAAGACTGAGTTCAAAACAGCTTTACTTCACTTAAAACCTAACATTGGGTAACATCCTGCTCGTGGCGGTGGAGTTGGGTTGTTACATGCACTCATAGAAATCTTGCTACAAGGTTCTGTTTTTGCTGTGGCATACATGCATATTTTGAGAATTTTAGTCCATTAAGTTAGAAATATCACCAGTTACTCTTCCGTAACGAACCGGGAAAGGGAGGGTTAAAGACTAAGGGAACAAATGGGAAATTCAGATACTCTGTCTAAACACTTCAAGCAGAGTGCGATCACATATACTTATCGGCGTTCTTCTCTATTTTCAAACGATATACAAAATGTCCATTATAATAAAGCTAGATACCCAAACAAATAAACTAAACAGGTTTCGTTGTCATTGTCGGTTTATTTATCAGGATTTTAGGTCCCCACCAGAGACCACGCCCTGCAGTTTCTGTGAGGCTAAAAACTTTAAATCATTTGTTATTACCGACTGAAAACACTTCACTGTAACATCTTTATGTCCGGTTGTATAGCAAGATTCACTCAGTCATTTTTTTCGTAGGATCTATTACCTCACCGCTCGATATCTGGGCGATACGGTTATTGCAAACTTTGGAACATGTTATTTGGATGTATCCAAAGTATTTTCACTTTTTTTTTCATAGAACATTTCTCCGAAGCTTTTTTTTCCCTATATAAAGCATATCTATCATTTCATTATAAATGTTGATTTAAAAAGGAAAATTGCATTGCGTGAACTACATTAATATATATATATATATATATATATATATATATATATATTATCATCATGTCACGTTGCCACCACGGCTCTCCCTGACTCTCTCTCGCCACTTGTCTCTATCGTCCATCGCTCCCGGCAAGTCTTCAACACTATATCCTGTATCAGCACAGAGCTGTTGTATTTAGGTTCTAGCTGGTTGTCCTGCCTTTGCTCGTCCATGTGAAGGGGTCCACTTTAGTATATCGCTTATGAGTTTTTCCTTATTTCTCCAGCAGTGTTTCGCCTGTCTGGTTCGTCTAACTTGGATACTTTTCGTGATGGGTTTTAGGTGACCGCACAGCCACTGTTTTGTGGGGTGTTGCTTCCAGGCTTTGTTCAATATTGCTCGCAGCATTCTTGTACAATTACCGCCAAGCTTTTTCTCCATACGTTTAGTTAGCGTCCATGTTGTACACCCATATAGCAGTATCGACAAGACCATATATATATATATATATATATATATATTGGTGGCTAGGTTTGCACTGACTTCTAGGATCCCATCAGATATTTAAAACGCTGTTTATAACGACTTTATCTGTTTGAAATAATTGTGTTTCTACTTTGTCTGTGAATCTTAGAATTCACTGTCTGTATCCTCTGTAGAGGGTTGTCACCACCCACCTCATAAAAAGGGATGTCCTGGATTTGAGACTACAAATTCAACACGTTGTTTGTCTAAATTTCTGAGATGAAGTTTAATAATTGTTATTTCTTAGAATAGAATTTCCGGGAGGGACACATGGTGCAGTCGATAAGTTGTTTGGCTGAAAAGTGCTTTTGAGTGAAATCATCTGGAGGTTGCTGGTTCAATCCCAACCACAGGTAAGACTAACAAGGAATATTTACTATAACTTAACACTTGTACCCTGTCATGGTTAACAAATTTCGAACAGTCCCTCCCTCCTCTGTGGTTCAAATAAAGGGTTCAGTTTGAGATTCTGTGTGGACTCCTGATTTCGATATGAAACACCTGAGAAAGGCCGAAAGACATATCGGCTGAAAAGTTGTGAGTATAATAATAAATATGGCGTCAATAGTCCGAATATTCTAAGTAATAACAAATATAACTGATTTTAAAAAACGATAATTTTTAATTTTGAAAAATTTGTTTATAAGACATATGCAATCTTTTTTTCTAACAATTTGATGATTCCTTTCGCTACAAATTAACAATGTCCCAAATTAACTCCGCTACACATACTTAGATATTAAAAACATCCAGTGATTAGACTCCAGTTCTGGATATCTGGAGTCTATGGAATCACTCCTTTATTGACATTACTTTCAGGCCCACTCTCACCAGGAGTGATAATGCCTGTTAGGCTTCCATTATTGAGTTAAATTAATCTTTTTGAAAATGACTCGTATTCCATCGGAATACTTGATATCATATAACTGTAAATTATTTATATTAAGAACAGTTACTAGAAGCTATTATTATTTCTAAAGGTTTATTATTAGGTTGATAAAATGTGTCTTTGTTATTTAATCAAACATGCTAAATGAAGCACTATTGCCTAACTATACACACACACGTGCTGTAATCTGACGAGACGAAGAGTATAAAAACAATTTAACTAGGACTGAGTTTCCTTCTAAAAGCACTATATATATATATATATATAGTAAAATTGGCGACCCGAAGGCTCTCCTTTCAATAGCTATTACACCGAGGTGTAGGAAAGAGCACTTTTCCATTCCCTGGATTGCTCTAATTTACCCTTGATCCTTACCTTAAAGAGCTGAGTGCTAAGCAAAGCGGTATCAAATACCATTTTTTGTGTCTTTAGTACAACTCGACCTGGGATTGAACCCCGGTCTCCCGGACCATTGGTGAACACTCCAATCATTATGCCAATGACTCGGTTAGTGGGTAAAGTGTTCACCAATGGTCCGGGAGACATGTTCAATCCCAGGTCCAGTCATACCAAAGACTTGTAAAATAGTACTTGATAACCCCTTGCTTAGCACTCAGCAATATAAGGTACGTATCAAGTGTAACGTGGAGCAATCCAGGGAAAGGAGTAACGCCCTCCCCTACACCTCGGTGTAGTAGCTATTGAAAAGGGAGCCTTCGGGTTGCCCTCGACTACGGTCACCAACTTTACTTTATTATTAGGTTCTTGAAACCATATAAATGTGCAAACCAATAGCTATTATAAAGAAAAATAATTACTTGAAACCATATAAATGAGCAAACAAATAGCTATTATAAAAAAGAATAATTACTTGAATCCATATCATTATTAATATTAGATAGAAATACTTGAAACCATTCGGCTGTGCGCATATTATATGCATATATTGGGTTAAGGCATAAATAATTCTCGTTTTTTAAAATCAAGTTGAAACTGCATTTCAAGCTTCCAATGTTACAACCCCAACCGCAAATTATATGATTAAAGAGTATCTTTGTCGGTCATTCTTACTGCGGTAATGAAAGAGCGCACATAAAAAATTTATTTATGATCTCACACCCCTAAAATAGAGGAAGTGAAAGTGCATATTTGACATGTAATGTTGTATGATTTTAAGAATAATAAAATCCCAACAGAAACAGCTAAGAAAATTTCTAGTGTTAATGTTCAAATTGTCAAAGTCCGAAATTAGTTTTCAAAGTTTCGTTCCGGCGAGAATTGTTGGGATTTGTTTTGTCTTGTTGTTTCTTGTATGTATTTATCAACCCAGTCTTCCCTACTATTTTACTCGGAGATGGAGGAAGAATATTTGGATTCATACCTTTCCCAAGGGTATTAAAGTTATGTGAAATGCAAACAGAACCTTCGAGGATTTGAAATTGGCTCGTCGTGTCCATTTCTTACGACAATATCTTTTGTACTCGAGCGCCTTTTTGTTTCTTGTGCTACCTTTCTTTTTGGCTTTTTACTCTTGTTTCTATGTTGTTCCGGGGTTTGCTTTATTTTAGAATTTCCACTGCCGGCAGTCTTTTGGATTGTCAGGCTTCATCCCTTTGTTTAATAAAGACAGAGACTATTCTTTCTGTTATTAAGCCTTATCTATTTAGTCTCTGTGTTGTTGTTATTAATGTTGATCGTTAACAATCTTAATTTTTGTTACGTAGTTACGTCACTGCAATAGTTAGTGCCTGGCTTGGAAAGACAGTAAGCGGTGTGTCTTTGGAAGATGGCTTAGTAGCAAGACTCAATACGAAATAATACTATATTTTGATCGGAATTAAGATATTTTCTTGAGTTTAGAGTTTGGTCTGCGACCGTGTGAGTATGACTAAACTGGAGGTTTGGTTTCCTTGTTTAATGGTATATAAAATTTCGTAAGTTACTTAATACCAAAGGCATCATTGTGGGAGAAAAATAGTGGTTACTATTTAACCCAGAGAGGGGGTGGAGTATGGATGTTCATACCTATCCCAAAGTTATTAGTCCGAAAATAAATGTAATGGCACGACTGGAGTTTGAACTCTCTTACGACGATGTCGAAGTTCAGCATATGAGCCACAACGCCACGAGGGTTCCCACCGACAAGTAGACTAGGGGAAAACCGTTGCAAATCTTCTGTGACCATTAACATGAAAGCTTTACCGTAAGAGAAATCCTGGCTTCTTGCCAAAGAACTTGTTCTCTCTCTCTCTCTCTCTCTATATATATATATATAAGGAAAAAACATATGAACAAATTTGGCATTGTCTTCGAGGAAAAAAATTATTAATCCCTCCTATCGCAGCGAGAATAAAACACTTTATTATAATACATCTTTATTGAC
>OY757928.1:43285172-43350172 GCA_963585895.1 Sepioteuthis lessoniana | reverse complement strand
TATATATGTGTGTGTGTGTGTGTGTATGTGTGTGTGAGAGAGAGTTCTATCATTGATATTTAACACTACTTGATAATACTACAAAATTTGGTCCTCAATTAACTCACCAAGTGAACTAGTAAGAACCACAAACCCCTTTAACACACACACACACACACACACACACACATACACACACACACACACATATATATATATATATGTGTGTGTGTGTGTGTGTGTGTGTGTGTGTGTGTGTGTGTGTGTGTGTGTGCTGAAATGGTAGATTGTAATGAATCTGAGAAGATGATAAAGATAATTGGAAAGATGGATAAATCAGACACTTACAAAGGGTTTAGTAGTAATATTTCATTCTTTATTCAAAGATTTTTTTCAGACGAAATATTTTTTGGGTTTTTTCTTCATCTAAGCAATTGTGGAAATAGATAGAATAACAGAGAAAGTAAAAACCAATAAACCCTTCTACCATCACTTAAACCTACATGTATCTATCTCACTATTTCTTCCCTTGTCCCCCTCTTGTCTGTAGACCCTCTCCCTCCCCTTTTTATACCTTTATTTTCTCCGTTATTCTATCTATTTCCTCAAATTCTTTGAACAACCAATGAAATATTACTATTAGACTCTTTGTAAGTGTTTGATTTGTCCATCTATTCACTTATTTTTATCATCTATCTATCTATCTATCTATCTATCTGTGTGTGTTTGTGTGTTTGTGTGTGTGTGTGTGTGGGTATGAAACTTTTTCATAAAGGTATTCGCATATTTTTAATCACCCTATATATACTCTTCTAAGTTGTCCCGGGGGTTATTCAGTAGAAACACTTAATAAAAATTGAAAACCCGGTATTAATATCCAAACGTTAGTTGATAATGCTTTGTTATTTTGACACTTGATAGAATTCTTTAGTGGACTCGTAAGGTTCCAATGACAAAATCGCTTTTTAGTCTTTTAAGAGTTCTTTGTGTATAACTGATGCCATTTAAACTTTACGCTGAATAGAGAAAGAACACTGCCAGCAATCCAATCCTTGTTTTTTTGTCGTTCACACGATATTTCAACCGGTGCATTTTCAGGCCTTTAAAAATATCCGTTTCTTTTGGACGCTTCTTGTAAGCATTCAGCAATTTATCCATTTATTCTAAGCTAAAGTTACTTCTGCACAAAGTCAAATCCATGAAGGACTCAGTTAGATTCGAACTTATCATCGGAATAATATTCTATTAGGCTATTTTGTTAGCTATAATACCACCGGAAATTTTCTCCATCTTTATATTAATTCAGATATTATCTATCTATCTATCTATCTATCAAAGAATATTCATATCTATCTAACTTAGAATATTTATATGTTCGACAACCTTTTCATATCTATCTATCTATCTTCACACACAGACACACACATATATATTAGTTTATCACAGAGTATTCATTTTTATTTGTATCTACGAGTCTTTTCATCTCTCTCTTTCTCTCTCTCTCTCTCTCTCTCTCTCTCTCTCTCTTTCTCATTCTCTCTCTGTTTATCATAGAATATTCATATTTATTTATTTAACAGTCTCTATGCTTATCTATCATGATTTATTCATATCTATCTATCTATCTATCTATCTATCTATCTATCACAGAATATTCATATCGATCTATCTATCTTAGAATATTCATATCTATCTATCTATCTTAGAATATTCATATCTATCTATCTATCTATCTATCAAATCAAAAATCACAAGATCTAACTAAATCTATCCCACGTAACTTTCAGATCCGCCTTATTACTCTTCTAATTTCTACCACCAGAAGGCACAGTGACCTTCACTTCAATCTCGAAGTAAGTTCGCAGCAATTTACCGGCACAATAATAACTAAGCTCTTCGTCCTTCCAGCACGATGTAGTAATTTGATGGCCCGATGAACTACGACCGCATAACGGTAATGGTGGATGAGGAGTCGCAGAAAATAGTCCTCGGAACAAGACTGTTTAATTGGCCACTGTACTAGGCATTGGCGTAACGATCTCTCTGATCTGATATGGATTCAGAGAACGATTGCATCCGGGAGAATGCGCACTCAGCCGTTGGTCTATTAAGTAAAGTATATGAGGAACATATAATTTGCTACTGTTTCGGGATAGGTTCATAAAGTGTGTACAAGGAATGGTGAATGCTTCCTCTTGCGAGAGCAAATACCACTATAGAAAAAAAATAAGTTAAATAAGAAATTGGAAATTCCTTACAAATTCTTCGGAAATATCTTCGTATCATAAGTGATAAGCATTTTATTCGTTCTTCGTTTGTCGAAGACAGGTTTAAAATGGCAATATATACATATATATATATATACTCTAAGATAAAGAAAGGATGACCTCTATATAAACACATAACCAACTGAAAATCATTCAAACTGGAAACACGAGGGAGTTCAAGTCTCATTAAGTACCCTATTAGCAAAGCCTTGTGTCATATATGTTCTCTGACGAAAGCAACCAGCTGGAAAGATACACGTATTTAAAAACAAAATAAATAAATAAATTCTAAAAATATAAATCTCTTCGTAGACCTACCTATTTTAGAATATTTTTATTCACTCTTTGGACCACCAACAAAAAATTATGTATATATATATATATATATATAATCTTATAAACTTTCGTTACCATCTCGTTCTCATGGTAACACATGTGTTGATTGTGGTAATGTATGCAAGTCAAATCTTGGATTATAAAGACGCGTGAAGATTCATAAAAATGATATTCCATTGATGGGTATAGAATTTTCCTATGTTTCCTACATTTGGGAAACACACAACACATGGAGTCACAAAATTCAAGAATAAAAGATGTACGTAATATATTAACACGAGGAAAATCCTATTCCTTCGAAACCTCCGACCAAAATTTTTTCTCTCAGTGGACCAACAAAAAAAAATTATATATATATTTATATATTAATGTATTGTGACAACGTCATCTCGTTATATAAGATCCTTTAGTCAGCCAATCATAGAATGTATCTTTAATCGCTACCTCTAGTGTGATAAACTTGTATGATACAACCACACGGCTCTGCGTACTACTTGCTGCATAGTGATCGAGTTGAGTGTTATATATGCAGATCAGGGAGCACAGGCCCGAGATGGTGTCACAAAAGAGAAAGAAATTAAAGACAAGACTTCGATGGATAACTTGCTCACCAGAGGGGGTATGTATGGCACTGTGATCTGCTTTTAACTCACCTCTGTAGCCATGAAAGAAGTCGCAGTACCCCAACGGGCCCTGTTTCTTCGGCTCTGAACCGATCTGTCACTACTGAGCGCCACAACTCAACTCTCACTACTGCTGTATATATACTGCAATATAGGACGTTTGCTTCGACCAATTCCACCAGCGGAGACTACACAATGTCAGAAACTAAAACGGTTAATCTCTTTTATCTACCTGTTAGCGCCAAACAAAAGAAATAAAAATGAATCGTCTTCATCCAGAGTTTTTAAAACTCTTAACGGGCATCAAAACACACACACACACAGGCGCACGACCATGTACACACACATTCACTCTTACACAAATATGTGCGTCCACACATACACACACAAACACTCACAAACATATACGTCCGCATAGGCATGACCAACTTCTTACAGGTAAACAAGGGTCGTTCAAGACGTTCGAAGCTTGATCAAGGTTTTAGATTTGTGGTATACATCTTACCTTTGATTGAGCCTCATCTGCACCGAAATTAAAATAGAGAACTGAATTAGTTTTTTCTAGTTTGATGAGAGGTGTGTTACATTAGCAAAAATTTTCGGCTACGCACTTCTTTAATTTTGAAGCTAAGAACTTTTTGAACAACCCTCATATACACAAATATATACAGACACACCACCTACCCTAACATAGATATTTACAATCCTGCACACACACACACACACACACACGTATATATATATATATATATATATATACACGCCTACTGATATCCCTACCCTTACATGGACACAAACACACATACACTCACCCACACGGCAACATAGTGACACACATGTAGGCAGGAAAAACTTCCTTATTTTTGTCTAATTAGAAAAGCCAGTTGAAACAAAACACATGCCATTTTTTTATCCGATAAAATAGCGAATTTTGCACTTATTTCTGTTTATTCTTCGTGATTCCAGTGTCTGGTAAACGTCAAGTTTCCTTGAGAATTCGTTTCCTCTGAATTGTACAATACAGCAAAACCTTAACAGATCACAGAGAAAGATCTCTAACTTACAGAACTTATAGTCATAATAGTTATAAATATTTGAATAAAAAGACAACATATATCTCCTGTCAGTCTGTCGGTTGGTTGGTTATTTTTGGGTTTTGGCTTATCAACCCTTCTGGGGTCATTTAACGCCGAATTAAGTCGTTTTGAAAAAAAAATTCAAACAGTTCACTTCAGTATAAGTTCAGATTTTTGTTTACATACAGTTAAATGTCAGAACAGTTCTCTTTCTAGCAATTCAGTTTCGCATAAGTACACAGTTAAGTTCTATCTGACCCATACATAGGACCCTATCAGGAACCTGACCATCAGATTGTTTAGTGTCATATACAGGTCTCTCATTGTGGGAGGGGGTCTTACCCTTCCAAAGCGAACAGCCGGTATATTCTACAACCCCAGCCCACTGAGCGATATCCTGCCAGTGTGGGAATCTTCGTGGTATTATGATTAACGTGTTGATTTGAGAAATAAAAGTTTGGTTTGGTTTGGTTTGGGATCATTGCATATCAACTATTGTCGGTTATTTAATGCCAAATCCGTTTATTCATATATATTAAAGTTGAAGGGTTCTAAGTTCACAAACAATTGAATTATACATCTGTTATTTGTTTACACACAGATAAAAGATCAAACAGTTTTATTTCAAACAAGTCAATTTATCATAAGTCAAAGTTTAAAAGTTCCAAGTATTGCTATGTATCACTAATAATTCAATTAAACATCAGTCATTTGTTATCAGACAGTTAAATGATCAAACAGTTCAATTTAGCATAGGCCAAAGTTAAATGGTTCCAAGTATTGCTATGCATCACTAACATCAGTCGTTTGTTTACATACAGTCAAATAATCAAACAATTTTATTTCAAACAATTCAATTTAATATAAATCATTTGTATGGACTCAGTTTAAATGTCAAACAGTTCTATTTGACCCATAGATAGGACCCTTTCAGGTGCTGCCACTACGGGCCAGAGAGGACTTGGGAGCGATGGCAATGAAGGGGTACTCCGGATTCCCCAAAGTTCAAGCATTACTGGAGCTTCACCATCAGATTTTTTTTTGGGGGGTGTCCTCGTGGTGTAATGGTTAAAGCGATGAACTGCGGAATCGTAGTACGCGAGTTCGTACTCCAGTCGCGCTATTACGTTCACTTTCGGACAAATACCCTTGGGAAAGGTAGGAACCCCCTTATTCTCCCTCCAGCTATGGGTAAATAGTAGGACGGACTAGGTTCTTCAGTCTTGGTGAGGCAACTAGTCTAGGAGAAGGAAAACTCTGAATTCAAAACCTGTTAAACTCCGCTTAAAAATTGACCTTGTGTCATATCCTGCCCGAGCGGAGGGGTTGGTAAATAGTACCATCAGATTTTTTGTGTCGTATAAAGGACACTCGTTGGTGGGGGGAATTTTATCCCTCGGCAAAGATGCAGTATGTGTATTCTTCCGCCACAGCCGACTGGGCTCGAAAGGTAAGAGTATTCGAACTCCAGTTACGTTCACTTTTGGACTAATACCGTTGGAAAAAGCCTAAACCCTCTTATACCTCCAGCCATGGGTTGAATAGTACCACAACTATTCTTCTTCAAGGATAGCTTTGGCATTGAGTAACCTATGAATAAAAAAAGAAATCAACCATTTATGAAAACCAGTCTCCCATCACCTTCGAATACACTGATTTCACTCCTAACTGAGGTGTAAAACCCCATTCTCTCCCTCACCAAAAAAGTGGATGTCTATAAGGATTGAGATGCTGTTTATATGAAATCATTTACGTTGTTCAGTTCACCTTTCTTGTATGGGGGATGTTAGGTTAACCAAGTGGCTGTTTTATGGAAGGTTACAACGTGGTAAAAGTCCGAAGAAAAATCCTAAGAAAAATTTTGTGCATGTCGTTAAAAATAACCTTAGGGCATATTGTGTAGCTTTTGGAGGCAGGTAGCAAATGGTAAAAAATCGATAAAAAAAATGGAAATCGATGGAAAAAGTGATCTATGACTGTTATAAAGCATTTGAAGCACTGAGAATCAAACCCTCTATCTTGAAACAGGCACTTCGGAAACAGAATTTGACTTAGGTCTGTGACACTTTTCGCATCTAGACTGGTTTGTAACATCTGCAGTAGGGTTTGTTTATCCAATGCTGGACTTGTTCGTCATATGAGATCTCATGACTGCGAACAATCACTGGCTGATTTTACGCAGGACCTTCCTCAGAAGCCTACTGACAATTCGTGTCAATTCTATGGCAAAGTATGTGGGTCTGCAGCAGATCTGAGAAGCTATATTAGTGCACGGGATTATTATTAACGCCAAAGACAGTTCTTTTCCTTGGCAAATATCCGACAAAACTAACACGGGTAAATGCATTCCCTCGGTTGCATTTTGCGGGATTGAGAAGACATTTTTCTGCAAAGAAATGGCAGTCATATATGTGGTACATTCAATAAATTTCCAGACTTTTTTTTGTACAGGCATTTAAAATTGTAGTAGACTCTTGGAAATTCAGTATGTTATTGCTATACATTTTATGAGATGACTGACCAATTTTTATAATTTCAGCTTCAAATGAACTGCTACAGTATGAATTTGAATACACCCAAGTAAAGACATTGTTACAGCTGGTGAATTTCAAAAATGCAATCTGGACGTGAGGACACCTTAGAAGAACGATATGCAATAAAATTATTTTTTAAACTTGGAAAAAATTCCACAGAAACGTATGGAATACTTCAGAATGCTTTTGGAGCATCTTGCATGAATCGAGCATCAGTTTTTAAGTGGCATAAGAGATTCAAGGAAGCCAGGGAGTCTGTGAGGGATGATGAGAGGTGTGGGAGGAGTAAGGAAGTCAATACACCAGAGTTGATTGGCCAAAGGGTTAGGGTTAGGGTTACTATGTTGAGGTTTTAAGGGAAGTAAGGAAGAGATTCCTAGGGAAAAGGCCAGCACTCTTCAAATCGGGTCAGTGGCATTTCTACCAGGACAATGCACCAGTCCACAACTCCATCCTTGTCACAGACTATTTGACCAAGATGGGCATCAAGACAGTTCCTCATCCTCCATATAGTTCAGACCTTGCTTCCTGTGACTTTTGCTTATTCCCTAAGCTCAGAGGCTGTCGTTATGAGACAATTGAGGAGATGAAAGAGGCTGTGATGAAGGTCATTGACACGCTCACACAAGAGAACTTCCATGGGGCGTTCCAGAAGTTGTTGGAACGGTACAACAAGTGTATTGCAACCGGAGATTACTTCGAAGGGGACTAGGGTTTCATGTGTATACTATCAATAAAAGTGCCCATACGAAAAAGTCTGAAAACTTATTTAATGATCCTCGTACATATATACAAATATATATGAAGTCTGATAATCCCATTGGCGTGAAACTGACAGTCACCAAGTATATACGCTATCCTAACTCAGATTTATATTGTGTATCACTGATATTGATTCTATTTGGAGGCAAAGCAAATTATACGTATATATATATATATATATAGAGAGAGAGAGAGATGCGTTCGTGGTATAATGTTTACCGTCGTAGGAAATGGATACGGTGACCCGAATTCAAATTCTAGATGACCCTCTTTGCGTTTTACACAGCATTTATACCCTGGGAATGATATGCATCTGTGACACAATTGTCGTGATGGTTTGTTAAGGCCGTGATTTTTTCAGTTAGTTGTTAAGTTGGCTAAAACTTTTAAGCAAAAATGTAAGTCAAACTTGAAAGTTTAACCGAGTAAATAACCATCAACACAGGAAGACCAAAATGTAAAGAAAATGGATTCCTGTCTTGTCAAAAGTTTGATTGGGGAAATGAAAACAGTGAATTTGGAACACGTGAGAGATGACGCAATAATTTAGCAAGATGACATCATCCTACCGATATCCTGAATTTAGATAGATAAAAATCATTGAATTTTGAAAAAGTAATCAGTCGGTCAGTTTTCAATCAGAAGTTTGCGTTCTGAGAGTTCAGTCGGGCTGGGAGGGGGGTTGTGTCTCTTTGTGCCTGTTCCTAGACCCTTACAGATTCTCTCTCTCTCTCTCGTGCTATTGTATGCAGTCTAAACATGAAACAATAGCACGGAGAGTTCTTGTTTTGAGTTGCCAACACCCTGGCAACTTTATCACCCAGACCGTCAGAAGAGGTTCTGGGTGGATTGTGCCATTCCCTATCTGTGGATCTTTCAAACACAGCGTAAGCACAGAAAAAATTGATAAACAAACTATCTGAAAACGCATTTGGCGCCGTTACCAGGATGATACCTAAATAAAAATCCTGTGACAACTATAATACCGCATTTGGCACCGTTACCAGGATTTGACCTTGAAAATCCACGACACAGTCAGATGTGGGATTCGATCCTAAAAATCAACGGCGCAGCCATAAACAGGATTCGACCCTGAAAACCCACGACCAAGCGATGGTACTACATTTGATGCTGTGCAAACAAATTAGGTATATTGTTAAGTACCGGTAACCGGTAACACTAATTATAGTTTTATACATCTAGCTATTCTTCCTCCAGCAATGGGTTAATAGTAGGACAGACTGTGCTCTTAACTTTAATGTAGCAACACATCTAGAAGAAAAATTCTGAATTCAAACCTGCTAAACTTTGCTTTAAAAATTGAGCTTGTTTCACATCCGGTACATGCGGAGGCGTGGGGCATATGTCAATATATCTATATTTACCAACCCCTCCGCTCGGGCAGGATATGACACAAGGTCGATTTTTAAGCGGAGTTTAATAGGTTTGAATTCAGAGTTTTCCTTCTCCTAGACTAGTTGCCTCACCAAGGCTGAAGAACCTAGTCTGTCCTACTATTTACCCATAGCTGGAGGGAGAATGATTGGATTCATACCTTTCCTAAGGGTATTAGTGCTATGTGAAATGCATTCAGTTTCATCCAGGATTTGAACTCGTGTCGCCGTGTCCAATTCCTATGACGATAACCATTACACCACGTGGCACCTCTTACGTGGCATATGTCAATATATCGATCTATATATATATGTGTGTGTGTGTGTGTGTGTGTGTCTGTACGGCCATTTACCTCCCACCTCCCAAGCCATGCAATTAATACTAACAAAACATGCTGGACACGACTAGAGAAGCAGGAACAAATTCTTAAGCAAAGTTCTCCTGTATGACCTCACTCGTGGACATACATCAATATCAGCTAACAAAACCTTACATTGATCTGTAATTTGCTATCAAGAGGCCCTGTCAAGACTGATAGACAAAAGAGATGGATGGTGTGTGTGTGTATGTGTGTGTGTGTGTGTGTGAGAGAGAGAGAGAGAGAGTCAGTGAAATCCGTGATATCAGCACGATTTGATGATGATGATGATTCATTTAGATTAATTACATGTTTGTTTACTTTTTTTCTCACCAGTCCTGTCTTCGGGGCTTACAATAAACTGACTGTATCCTTTTCAAAGGATTAAGAACCCCCACAACAAAATCATGAGTGTCCTAGGTATGACGCTAAACTTCATTTAATGATCAAGCTCCACTTCAGGAACTCTGCGTGGAAGAATCTCCATTTCGTTGAGATTATGTTATATATTGACTCTTAACAGAGCCGAGTGTTCCAGCTGTATAAAAAATGATTGCAGGACGCACCTGTGTAAACGGGAAGGCAGCGATGTGTTGGTTGAACAAGAAATGTGTCGGCGTTATGAAATTATATATATACTGGTACCCACAGAATAACGGTCAGTCTTAATCTTGCTGCCAAAAGAGATTCGGTCAGTCATGGAGAGCGCGAGTGAGTGGTTGGGCTCCCCGCTAGGGCAGCAGCTTACAGCGGGCCTCCGACTGAGTACCTCCCGTGCGAGAAGCAGAAGAAGGGAGCTCTGAATATGAATATGGTACAATGCGTTTAAGAAAAAGTAATGGGTCAATATAGCAGTGTCCAAGTTTCCAAGTGTTAAAGTCTTCCTCTGTTTATCCCGTCTGTCTGTCTCACACTTACGCCAGATTCGACCCTTACGTGACATACAAATGTGAGTTATATATTTTTGTAAAGAAAAGTGTTATGATTCCTTCCTTCATCATTCTTCATTGTGATGGTAGACAAAAATTACTCCCAGGTCCACTCTTACTCTTGGTGGTATTGCCTATTTATGTCCCATCTATGATTAAAATACACGTTTGAAAATTATTAGAATTAGCGTTTATTCTATTTAATTTCTTTTAAGTTTGTAAAAAGATGAAAACTAGAAATAACAATAAAATTAACTCCACTCCGTCAATGAGTCCAAGAATATTCTGACTGTACCCCCTTCTTAGGGGTAAGACCCTCCACAGAAAAAAAGTAAGAAATTGCATCTGGTGGAGAGACTTCAGTTCTATAGACCGGGGTTATTTAATATATCCCTTCATTGCCATTACTCTCAAATTCTCTCTGTCCCTGGTAGAGTCTTATCTATGGATAAATAAATATGTTTTTAGATTATTAATTCTTCATGGGATCGTGTGCAAAAGAAAACTTTTAGAGACAACTATACAAATGTAAATATGAATGTACAATAAACGCGATTCTTTAACCTATAGTCATTAAATATCCCTAGACGAATTGATATGCTGTTAAAATATCATCATCAGCATCATGTCGTGCCGCCAGCACGGATATCCCTGACCCTCTCTCGCCACTTCTCCCTATCATTCATCGCCCCCGGCAGGTCTTCAGGGTTACATCCTGTGTCCTCACATAGTTGCTGTATGTATGTTCGTGCTGGTCGTCCTGCTTTTGCACATCCATATGTGGGGGTCCACAGGAGTACATCGCTTATGAGCTCGTCCTTTCTTCTCCAGCAGTGTCCTGCACCAATCAATAATTCACCAATCTGATCTATATAAATTGGTAAATAGGACTGAGATTGCTGTAAAGAGTTATACAAGATCAGACGCAAGAAGATATGAAAAAAGCGAGAATACTTAGTTAAAAGTCTGGATTTTGAACGCTGATTCTCTAGGCAGACATTCCTTCCTTACGATAAGAAAATCCTGTAGATTGACTTGTACATTCCGAGAGTTATCGACGGGTAAATAGGATTGACATTGCTATAAAGAGACACTGAATTATTTCAGATTAGACTGGGGAAGATAAGAACAAAGCAAGAGAAGCTAATGAGACCGCTGAAAGAGTATGTAAACTTTAATTAATATCTTAGAGCAAAGTTGATTCGTAATAATTAGCCGACGGCATTTGCTATTGCACTCTGATAAGCGGTTTCCGAACAGAAAGTGACCGCTACTGGTCAAAACTGACCAGGCTAAATAGCCTTTGCCATTGAATAGATGCTGACCACTACTTGTTTTGTTCACTCTCACCGAATCATTTGTTTGTTCTGGTTGTGCCTAGAAGGAAGTCGTTCAACTACTGAGATCCTACCTCGAGCCTTGATCGTTGGCGGATGATAAGTCAGAATATTAAACAGATGGTATTATGAAAGAAAATAAAAATAAGAGAATGGAAGCGGGGAAAGTACAGAGGGGATGGGGGTTCATGATTGCAGGATGTTGAGAGGGAAGATTGAGGAAATATGGGTAGACGGACGGAAGTAAAAGCTAGGGAACCGGAAGTTTAACTCTGACACAATTTTCATTAATTCTATTATTCCTTTTGAGCATAAATGCTGATGGCGTCTGGGTTGTGTTTGTGAAACTCTACAATATCACGTTACTAGTCTGGGATAGCATTAGTCCTCTATAACAAATTACCTCGCAGTGAGAAGACTTATTGTTGACCGATTAAAATAAAGATTGTAAGGTGGCGCAAAAAATGCATTTAGAAAGGTGGGTTCGAATTCCTGGTGACTTAATTATATCTCTACTGACAGTGTAATGTTCTTTAAAATATAATAAATACTTGGTATCTTTTGTTTAGAAGAAAATTGACATTTTTAAAAAAATATCGAGCAGTACATTTTTTTATCGATGAAACTATACGAAACAATATAGATAATATAGTGAAGTTATTATATTATATTATATTTGATGCTGAAAGTCAGGAACGAGCAGCTGCTGGCATAGGCCTCCATGTCAACGAAGACAATACGGAATACATGTGCTTTAATCAAAGATGCGACATCGCCACGCTAAACTGTAGTTCTCTGAAACTAGTAGACAAGTTCACCTACTAAGGAAGCAGTGTCTGGCCAACTGAGACAGACATCAACACGCAACTAGCAAAGGCATGGACAGCTAACGATAGACTTTCGGTCATGTGAAAGTCAGACATGACCGATAAAATAAAACGCAGTTTTTTTCCAAGCAGCAGTCGCATCAATACTGTTATATGGATGCACTACATGGACGCTAACTAAACGTATGGAGAAAAAGCTTGACAGCAATTACACGAGAATCCTGGGAGCAATATTGAATAAGTCCTGGAGGTAGCACTCCACAAAGCAGCAGCTATACGGACACCTGCCACCAATCACGAAGACTATCAAAATTAGACGAACCAGACACACGGGACATTGTTGGAGAAATAGGGACGAACTCATAAGTGATGTACTCCTGAGGACCCCTTCACATGGACGAGCAAAGGCAGGACGACCAGCAAGAATCTATATACTGCAGCTCTGTGCCGATGCGGGATGTAGCCCTGAGGATCTGCCGAAAGCAATTGACGATAGGGAGGTGTGGCGAGAGAGAGTTAGGAATATCCGTGCTGTTAACGCAACATGATGATATTCTCATATATATACATATACATACATATACATGAAGATAAATCCTATATATATACTTATACATATATATACAAATATAAACTTATATATATATATATATATATAGACATATATAGTCATATATACACTGATATATTAAAATCAGAGTTATTTGAATTATCACCGAGGGTGTTTACCCTCTTTAAGCCCCCTAATCGCGCTGAAGATTAAATTTTAGTTAGTTCATTGCCTTTCTCGTAAATTTTACATTAAAATCCATATTTTATTATGATGTGTCTTCTATGAAAACTGAATGCATTTGCACTTCGAAAGGGTCTCTGCGCCATGTTACACGACCGCTGCTTGGAAAAAACTGCTCCTTTATTTTATCTGATTGATCTGATTTCCATTGGACCGGTAGTCTATCGATAGCTGTCCATGCCTTCGCTTGTCACGTGTTGTTATCATTTTCGGTAGATGAGATGCTGCTTCCGAGGTAGGTGAACTTGTCCTTAAGTTTCAGAGATCATTTAGTGTGAAGATGTCACCTCTTTAGGGATATATATCATCATCATCATGTCGCGCCGCCAGCGCGGATATCCCTGACCCTCTCTCGCCATTCCTCCCTATCATTCATCGCCTCCGGCAGGTCTTCAGGGTTACATCCTGTGTCCTCACATAGTTGCTATATGTAAGTTCGTGCTGGTCGTCCTGCTTTTGCACATCCATATGTGGGGGTCCACAGGAGTACATCGCTTATGAGCTCGTCCTTGCTTCTCCAGCAGTGTCCCGCGTGTCTGGTTCGTCTGACTTGTATAGTTTTCGTGATGGGGGGCAAGTGTCCGTATAGTTGGAGTCTCGTGGGGTGTTGTCGCCAGGACTTGTTCAATACTGCTCTCAACATTCTTGTGTAATTTCCGTCTAGTTTCCTCTCCAGCCGCTTCGTTAGCGTCCATGTGGTGCATCCATATAGCAGTATCGACACAACCGCTGCCTGGAAGAAACTGCGTTTCATTTTATCAGTTAGGTCCGACTTCCATATGATCGAGAGCCTATCGATAGCTGTCCATGCCTTCGTCAGTCGTGTGTCGATGTCTTTTTCGGTTGATGAGACGCTACTTCCTAGGTAGGTGAATTTGTCTACTAGTTTCAGAGAGGCTCCGTCTAGTGTGGCAATGTTGCCCGTTTGGTTGTAACACATATATTCAGTTTTGTTTGCATTGACATGGAGGCCAATGCCAGCTGCGGCTCGTTCCAGACTATGCAGTAGTGTCTCTGCTTGATTAGGCGTATTCGCTAGTAATGCCAAGTCATCAGCGTAGTCGGCGTCCGTGATTGTTTTTGCGGGGTACCTTTTGCTTCTTCTCTTAGTCAGCTCGAAGCCATTTTCTCTGATTTTGTCGATCGAAGTCCTAAGCACATAGTCTAGACAGATGATAAAGAGGTACGGGGCTAGTGTGTCTCCTTGTAGTACTCCTGCAACAATGTCGAAGTATTCCGTGTCTCCATCTGGTGAACGTACTTTCACTTTGGTGTTTCTGTAGAGAATCAATAAAGACACATTTTGTCTATATAATTTTATTAAGATCCTTTCAAGTCTCCTGATAAGTGTCTTAGTTTCAGGTTGGAATTGGTGGATGAATTTACTAAGATTGTTCGGGGCGGTTTCGGAACTTTCATTGGCCATCATCAACAGTTGTTTGCATGTATAAAAAGTGTTTTTTAAAGAGTGATTTGAAAGTTTTTTTTTTGTTTTTTTTAATATAATTTGACAAAATTATCTAAACACAGAATTGGATAAAACTGAGATGCTAAAGTATTTAAAAAAAAACAACGCTATCAACAGAAATAGAATATTATCAAGAAATATAGAATGTTAAAAAAAGCAACAACAAAAAAAAAGCTGAGAGAATTTCAAAACATCGTCGTTATTTTCAAAATTAATTTTGCTGATTCTAGGTTTTTTTTATTTTTATATGTAGAGTTTGTGTCTTTATTATTTAATCAAACACGCTTAAATGAAAGACTGCTGCCCATCTACACACACACACACACACACACACACACATATATATATATATATATATATATAGTACAATTAAATGGAGACTCAAACTCGGTTAAGCCGTCATAATAAATTTATTTCGGCGGAGAATATTGTTGGTATATTCTCCGTCTCGTCAGATGACTCTTTTTACATGCTCTGTATTGTCCCAGAGATGTGATGCGAATGATTCTATTTGAGAATATAATAGAGGGTTCTTATAAATCTCTTGGTTTATAGTACTTTAAAAAAATGTGCTAAATGCTTTTATTATAGCAGAAGCGGTCTAAATCTCAATTTCTTTTTTTAGAAAGACATTCTATAATGTTTTAGATTAATTTCTCCGAGTTTCATGTATCTGAACAACACGATCATCAGACAAATATTGATATATTTTTTATTGTTTGCCTTTTATACTCACTCAAAAATCACAGCGTCGAGGTTGAAGTAGAAAGGGATAAATATATATATATGACAATGGTAGCAAATGATTGATAGGTTATTTTTACAATAAACAAATAACTCATCATCATCATGTCGTGCCGCCTGCACGGATCTTCCTGACCCTCTCTCGCCACCCGTCCCTATCGTCCATCACTCCCGGCAGGTCTTCAAGACTACATCCCGTATTTTCACAGAGCTGTTGTATATAGATTCTAGCTGGTCGTCCTACCTCTGCTCGTCCATGTGAAGGGTCTATATCGCTTATGAGCTCGTCCTTAATTCACCAGCAGTGTCCTGCCTGTCTGGTTCGTCTAACTTGGATAGTTTTTGTAATGAGTGGTAGGTGACCGTACAGCTGCTGTTTTATGGGGTGCTGCCTCGAGAACTTGCTCAATATTACTCGTGGCATTCTTTGTAATTGCCGTCAAGCTTTTTCTCCATACGTTGAGTTAGCGTCCATGTGGTGCATCCATATAGCAGTATCGACACGACCGCTGCTTGGAAAAAACTGCGTTTTATTTTATCGGTCAGGTCAAACTAATAACTAATGATTAATATCTATAAGTAATTATAGCGCTTCATGTTTTTGTTATTAATATTAATAATTTATCCACAATATGGTTTGTAGTAACTATTTCAATTGACGAATAGTAATCATTTGTTTGTAAACATATTACTTCATGTGTACTGTGAGCCCTATACTTCTGGCCTTGTGTCACAACTAAGATAAACATGATAAAAAAACTTTATAGCTTCAAGTATTCTATTTAATATTAACAATATTTCAAATAGGTCTATGTGACTCATAGATGGAAACTTGACAGTTACCACCACCCCGAATCAGAGTAGACCTGAGAGTACTAGCTGCAAAGGAGGGTCTTTACATTCCCCTGAGCTCTTGAATAGAAGCCACTTACACATCGTACTGGCATTTTTTAATTACAACCGAATGATTTGCTATTCAGGCTGAAAATGATTGTTTATATACTTTGCATACGATAACATTGGAAATGATATGATAATTCGAATTATGAACAATACAATGGTAGTCTTACTATTCTTAATACAAATAATTTACACACTTTTAAAGTATTCCTGCTCATTGGTCTCGTGGGTAAAGTGTTCGTCAATGGTCCGGGAGGCCTGGGTTCAATCCCAGGTCGCGTAATACCAAAGACTTTAAAAATGGTACTTGATACCTCCTTGCTGAGCACTCAACCATATACGGTACATATCAAGGGTATAGCGGAGCAATCCTTGGAAAGGAGTCGTGCCCTCCCCTACACCTCGCTGTAGTAGCTACTGAAAATGGAGCCTTCTGGTCACCCTCAACTACAGTCGCCAACTTTACTTTTACTTTTAAGTATTCCTATACAATACTAATAATATTCCAACAGATTGATTTCACCCATAGATGAGACCATCATGGGTTCTATCATTCCGGATCTGAGTTGACTTGGGAGTAATGGCTATTGAGTGAGCTCCAGAACTCCAAAATTGTAACTTCACCGCAAAATACAGATTAGTATTGTACCCAAGTCACCTCTTTTTTTTCTTGAAAAGGTGGATCTTAATCCTTTGCAGGGGATGTAGTTGTCGTATTCTAGGCCTTGTCGATAGGTTGGTGGAAGGAACTAGTTTTGAATCTACTTGAGTGGCTACAATACAGCCTCAGTGTTCTTGGGATATTTTGCAATTTTAATGGTCTGTGAAATAAGCTGTTAGACATCTTCTTTTGGGAATTTTGCTCTTTCCAGAGCACTAAAATGTCTGACATTGTGTGATTTGCTTAAAAGAAGAAGAAGAAGAAGAAGAAGAAGAAGAAGAAGAAGAAGAATGAATGAATGAAAAGGTGAAGAAGAAGAAGAAGAAGAAGAAGAAGAAGAAGAATCCTGAGAAGAGTCCTGGAGACATGAGAAAACTTGCTGTCACTCAGATTCCAGTGAAAGTCAACTAGGTAAACATAGTATAAAAAAAAACTCGCAAAGAGTAAAATAAAAATAAAGGAAGAGAAAAATATCAATATTATAATATTGACAAAATCATCAAGAAGAAGAGAATAAAATATTGTTTGTTATAATAATAAAATGATGATAACGACGACGAGAAAGACAGCAAGAAGAAGAAGAAGAAGAAGAAGAAGAAGAAGAAGAAGAAGAATGAAATATAAACAAGCATCCTTTAAAAATAATTAAAAATATTCGTATTCTGCCACAGGACAAATTTCAATTAAGTTGTTTGACATTGAAGTTAAAAATAAAAAAAAAAATACGTTAACAATATTACAAAACGAAACAAACTATTTCCACAAAATAAAAAAAAAGAACAGAAAATCACGTGGGAAAACAAAAACAATAACAAAAAACACAGCAAAAACAAAAGAATAGAAGCAGAGTGGAACACAAAACTAAATCTGTGAAAATGCAATGAAGAAGAAGAAGAAGAAGACGACGGGTTTTGTGTTTCCGTGGTGAGAGAGTACGTTGCAAAAGAAAAAAAAAGATCCAATTACATTAGATTGACAAGGATTTTCAAATCTGGTTTCAAGAGAGCTGCCTAGAATCTAAGCCGAGCGTAAAAATTACTCTCGTTCTAAAGGAGGGGGATTAAAAAAAAAAAAACACTGCTAACAGCAACAAGGCCGACAACTCTGGCTCATTTTTTTTCTTTTCTTTTTTAACCTTATTCTTATTGCTCCTAGAAAGCAATGACTTTGAATTTAAAATGTAGTCTGAAATAATGAGTATAATTCTACTTTTTGGCGAATATAAAAGACTATTTTAAGATTTATAATCATTATTTCCCAGTAGTCTCTTTGTAATTCATTGCGCATGATCTACCTGAATACACACTTCCGGTCACTGAATAAAACGAAATAAGTCGTGTTATTGGTCCAAATTTTGGAGACAAAACTGATGTAGATATATTTATTTTAAGACAGGTTTTAAACATAGAAAATATAACAATAGCTTCAAAGATTTTTTTTTGACGAGTCATTTAAACAATGCCAGATTTTGCTGTGCAATAAAATGAAATCGGTAAAAGCCAAACCTTTGAGTAAAGTTTCAAGATACATTTATATAAGTAATATATCGTGTGATTTTCTGTTTATAATAGCCATCCTTTAATTTAAAAAAAAATGGCATATTCTGATTTTGATTGAATGACATTGATTTTAACAGCGTCTCAACCCGTCTGGGATAATTTTTGCCTCGATATCAGGGAATTGCATACACTGTATGTTTGAATCAAAAGTCCTTGCGCATTTTTTTAAATTTGTACATGTGTTTATATGATATCAAGTATTCGTATTTAATCTAAATAATTTACTAATAGATGGGGCCATAATAGGAAGTACCACACCGAGTTAGAAGTTATGGCGATGAAATACTCTTCACCTCTCAGAGCTCCAGATTTCTTACCTTGACACTCCTTTTTTGGGGGGTGAAGCAGTGCCTAACCCTCAGCAGAGAATAGTCTGTGTATTCTAAGCCTTGACGGAAGAGCAGACGTATTTTGGAAACGATTTGTTTTATTACACAAAGTGCAATATATATATATATATATATATATACTAAGCCTAACGTAAAGTTGGGCAGGTTTTGATCCCAGTTTGAAGAGTCCTTCGCGTTTAGCCACACTGAAGAGTTGTGATACAACGAAACAGTCTGTCAGTGGATGTCAATATATACGCTCCCCCACCGGGGGTTGAGCATTCTAGCGAAGGAATTAACGGCTGCCACTCGCGTAATGCAAAGCTCTTCTAATGAATTGAGCACTCTGGTATCCTGTAAGGCAAAATGTAAACAAACGAATGCTATGACATAATGTCTTATAATTCCTGAACTGACGTATATCGCCAGTTGGCTGAGCGGTATGATATTAAGTCTTATGTAAAGTTGGGTAGGTTTCGATACCTGCTTGAAACGTCCTACGTGTCTAGCCACACTGGAGAGTTGTAATACAACGAAACAGTCCATATAGATGACTATATATATATATATATATATATATATATATATATATATATTACATGGTAGTGTTTACGATTCTGGGTTTCATGCTTTACGAATTTGTCTGATAGAGTGAAAGGTTTTTAAATTTGGCCGATTAATACGGTTAGTTATTTGTTTAAAGGGGGATTTTGTTTGTGTATATGTGTGCCTTATTTTGTGTGCGTTTAATGTTAGTATATGTGTTGTATGTTCTGTCTCTCACTCATACATATATATAGGTATATTTGTGCACGTAGTGGCATGAATTTTTACATATATACACGTATTTCTGCTGTTTACTGTTGCGAAGGAGTTAAGCAAAGGAAGAGAGTCTGAGAAGGAACGAGTGGGTGAGGAGGGGATGAGGAAAGAATTATCACAACCAGAATTTCTTTTTCTCTTGATCCTACCTAATTTTCTGATAGCTAAAGGTTTATTGGATGTGAATATGAAATGACTGTTTTCTGGTGACTTTTATTAGGTGATGATGATGATTAAAATTAAAATCATCATGTTTTTTTATAATGATTTTATTGTCGAGCGTTATGTGGTTTTGTATTTATGGGCAGGTAATAAAAAATGTGGTTAAGTTATATATATATATATATATATGCTCCTACAACCAGTGGGTTAAGCAATCGAGTGAGGAATTGTCGGCTTCCTCATACGCGTAAATGCAAAGCCCTTCTCATGAATTGAGCACTCCGGTAACTGATAAGCGTATATATATATATATATATATATGTGTGTGTGTGTGTGTGTGTGTGTGTAAAAATTCCTTCGCTTACGCTGAGAGAGACAATTGCTTTGTGGCAAGATATCCGACTCCAAATACTTATTTTTACGAACCGGCTCCTACTGCTAAATTGGCGTTCAATGCCACACTGTTTACTGACTCTCTAAACTAGGTGCTTGACAATAGCTGAGGACGAATTTTGTAACTAAAAACTAGAATTAAATTTAAAGCTACGACAAGCAGCAACAATAATACGGAGATTAGATAAATGAAGTTTTATAACTGTGAAGATAGAAACTTCACAGTTTTTATTCAACAAGTTGGGGAACCCAGTTTGACAAGAGGTTGCTGGCAATAGAAATTTGAAAAATTAAGCAAACACAGGAACCACGTAGACACAGAGGTAAAGAGCCTTAAAAAAACATGCGACAGACAAAAAAGGCAGAATAAACACCAACAAAGTTCAGTTATAAACGACAAAAAGAGGACGTCACCTCTAATCATCATCTCCCTCCTTTTTTATGCATCACCTCAATGACCCACTCCTTCGTACTGTTCCTAAAACCCAGCCTGTTTCCCGGTAAACAGTCTACTTTCTTTTTGAAAACCGGTGTCTATAGAACAGTACCCCCTTTACCTCCAGCAGAATAGATCTCGTAAATGGAAGGAAAGAGTAAAGGAAGAATTCGTGTTCGTTGCGTTCGTAAAAATATATTTGATAAACACAATATCCCATATACCTGAATTAATTACTTTATTATTTTACGTGTTCATATGAGCTCCTTGGCAATTTGTACAATTCAGATGGCTTTTAATAAAAGCCATCTGAATTGTACAAATACCCTTCGGAAAAATGGGAATTCCGACCAGCATTTGGTTAATATATTATCGCTACAGTTCTCCTACAAAGATCTCTTTGGCATTAGATAAATATCCCATTAAACATATATACTATTAAGGATCACTTTGGCATTAAAGAAGTATACCATTAAGGATCACTTTGGCATTAAATAAATATACCATTAGATATATATACCATTAAGGATCACTTTGGCATTAAATGAATATACAATCAAACATATATACTATTAAGGATCACTTTGGCATTAAATAAATATACCATTAAACATATATACTATTAAGGATCACTTTGGCATTAAACAAATATACCAAACAATCAATTTGATGTCTTTTGAACTCCTTTTTTCAAAATCGACAATAGTGATCCGTACAAAATGTTTGCGAGAATTCTCTTGCATTCTTCAAGTTAAATTTTCATGTTTGTGTACTCTATAACATTGTGAGTGAGTGGTTACGGGGGTGTGAGAGTTAACTTATATATATACATATATATATATACACACAAGGTCAATTTTTTAAACGGAGTTATATGTATAGATGCGTGTGTGTGTGTGTGTGTGTGTATGTGTTTAGCAGATTAGTATTGTCAGTGCTAGAGGCGCTCTATATCAATAAATACCAACCGACTCTTTGCACGCAAAAGGAATTCTACAATCTTCTTTTGATTAACCCTACTGATTGCACTGCAGCTAAACCAGAAGTATTTAAAGAAAAAACAAAAGGACCCTCACCAATTCCACCAGGTAAACTTCTTTTTTTCTTTTTTCCCCTTTTGGGTGTTTTCTTTGTATTTTTTTTCTAAGTCGTCAACAACTTTGATCTATTCCTTGTTATTACTTGCTTCTGTCACGGGGTTCTCTGACGGAACGTGACCGAAAAATAAGGTCCTTTTTTTAAAAAAACTTATGGTGTAAGATCTACTTAAAGCTATTGTAAAATTTTGTACGTACCATAGAATATTAATATATTTCAAACGCCGGTACAATGAGAACCAAGTATGTGTCCCAAATAATGTCATTAAACGCAGGAGTAAAATCCGTACTCGAAAGCATATGATATACTTTTTTAAGGAACGCATTTTACCACGAGTCATGCCGCAATCACATGCTAATTATATAGCTAGATCGCATGTTAAACCTAGCCTCCAAATTGAGAAAGAGTTCTTACAAGACACACGTCACGTTAAAACGCAAAATCTTTCTTCCATGTTCCGCCAATATCGACAACAATTGCGCGCTAACCTTATCTTTCTATCTTTATTTGACACTATCCGCCTTTGCCGGTACATTGCCACCTTAGATGATAAAACTGATAACATTATACGATCCAAACATCAAAATTTATTAGCACGTCCTACTGATAAACGTTATGGATCTAAATCCAGTATGTTTTACCTTAATATTATAAACTTCTCTCGCTATACCCGAGGTGAGACAGAGGAATTTGTTCTGAAGCACGGACTTGAATTCTTAATTCCGCCTACCAGGATCAAAGGAGGTACCCGTGGTGTAGTAGGAGGTGCCCGTGGTGTAGTCGTTATCGTCGTAGGAAATGGACACGGCGACACGAGTTCAAATCCTGGACGAGACTGATTGCATTTCACATAGCACTAGTACCCTTGGGAAAGGTATGAATCCAATTATTCTCCCTCCAGCTATGGGTAAATAGTAGGACAGACTGAGTTCTTCAGCCTTGGTTAGACAACTAGTCTAGGAGAAGGAAAACTCTGAATTCAAACCTGTTAAACTCCGCTTAAAAATTGACCTTGTGTCATATCCTACCCGAGCGGAGGGGTTGGTAAATAGTACCAGGATCAAAAGTGAATTTGTATTATCTGAATTTGAGCAGCTCTTTGTTTACCTGGCAGAACATAAACATACTGATACGCTAATTGCCTTGAAAATCTGTCTTACTGACTTCGCACACATATATTGGGGATCCAAGATCGATAAATCTGATTTTTATCTACACCGTCAACACTTAAACCATTGCATAATAATGACTATTCTTATTTCTAATCCTGATCCGGGGTTGTTATACTAAGTAGGTGTGAATATGTTTTAGTGGGAGTTGTATTGTGTTTATTTTTAGTGTGGAAAAGTTGTAACGTGCGTGTGTGTGTTTACGTTAAGTTATTTCCTCGCTATGTGTTGTTAGGTATAAAGAAGAGAGAGAGAGGGAGAGAAGTACGAAGTCGAAATGTTTTTATGATAGTTTTTAATGGCAGCATGGAATATTGAGTTTGCGTTTGTGCTGCAAGCCTCGTGGGGAAGGAAAGAAGTAAAGAGACGAAATGGAGTTATGAGAGAGTTGAGATAGCAGCGTGTGTTGTTGGACGTACGAGGGATTATGTCCGCCGTATTTTAGCAAAAGTCGGGTTTGCTGTTTGAGGAAATAGACGTTGAAGTCACCGTTAGTTGTGGTTCTGGTTGTTTTGGGGAGAAGCGTGGATGTCTCCAGAAGATGTTGCCCAGAGGTGAAGTAGTCGCTAGGTGCCTGAGCGGAATTAGACATCGCAATCGACATAGCAAATTTTGGGGGTGACGTAAAGTTGTTCCTGTGTGTGGCGTATTGAATTTATCTAATCCATATCCAACTGGGAATCCTTGGTCTAAGAAAAATAACCAAGGAGTCCATGAATTAGGATGCTTCCCTCATGGTGCCCTGCAGCCTCTGCTATTGGAGAGCAGGCGGTAGACGTCTGTACAGAACTAAGTCGTTCTGCGAAAAGGCTGTGTTTGGCAGCTTCCTCAATTTCTGCTGCCCGGAAAGGAGGCTCGGAAGATAGGATAAGTCATCCTGATTGAGGGGAAATTATGCGTCGAATTAAATTACGCGCCAAACCAAAATACGAAAATTCCTTCTGCTACAATGTTAATAATATGATCGACATTCTAAACGACACTTCTAAGTTCACCCGCCCTGGTAGTGTTGGTGAATTAGACAAAACAGCCACACAAGAACAATGTGTCCAACGTCAATTATTTGTTTTTTTATAGATATCTAATCCCTAAAAACATCTATGAAAAGATACGCCCATTTGAACTCAAAGACCGCAGCTATATGATCTCTTCAAAATCCATAAACCCAATGTTCCCCTTTGACCTATTTTATCTATAGTTGTCTCTGCCCAGTATCGTTGAGCTAAATGGTTAGCAGACACACTTGAACCAGTACTAAAACTATATTCAAAACATTGTATTGATCATACATTTACCTTTGTTAAGGTGATTCAAAATATTTTTACTAATCCTAATAACACCTCCCTTTGCTCCTTAGGCATCTCGAAATTATATAACAATGTTCCATTTGTTGAAACAGTCGCTATTTGTGCTGATACTCTATACCGCAATTACTTGGACCCCCTTCTTTTTCAGAAACGTGTTTTCTAAAATTAATGCACTTTGCGACCTAGTACGTCCAATTTAGTTTTAATGATACTATGTACTAGCAAATCGACAGCACATCTATGGATAGTCTCCTAGGAGCAGCTATGGCCAATATATTCCTAATATATCCTCTCTTTGTTCCTTTGGCATCTAGAACGTATATATTAATTTTCCATTTGTTCAAACGGTCGCCATTTGTGCTGATGGTCAATACCGCAATCACTTGGACCCCTTTTGGATTTTCTAAAACTAATGCACTTTGAATACTGCATTGGATACATTGTTCTTGTATGGCTGTTTTATCTAAATCATCAAAACTACAGGGGTTGGTGAACTTAGAAGTGTCATTTAGAATGTTGGTCATATTGTTGACATATATTAACACCTATTGCGTATAACAGTTAACGCTATTTTAAAATCAAACGCGCTTTTTCCATCTAATCTCAAGATAGTATGTCCATTCATTATAAAAGTTTCCTGATTTACAAATTTCAAAGCAAATGTGACGTTTGTTATTTTGGACACACTACCCAAAGATTGGAGAATAGAATAGAGAAACATGTGCCTGCTCGCTATCCGATAAAATAGATTAACCCGCTCAACCAATTCATGCCATTAGAACGCTCCTTCTTCCATTACTCAACACCTATTGGCCAATCCTCCTTACGCCAATGCCTGTAACTCTAACATGTGTACCACGCTTGTCCTCGTGGTGTAATGGTTAAAGCGATGAACTGCGGAATCGTAGTACGCGAGTTCGTACTCCAGTCGCGCTATTATGTTTACTTTCGGGCAAATACCCTTGGGAAAGGTATGAACCCCCTTATTCTCCCTCCGGCTATGGGTAAATAGTAGGACGGACTAGGTTCTTCAGCCTTGTTGAGGCAACTAGTCTAGGAGAAGGAAAACTCGGAATTCAAACCTGTTAAACTCCGCTTAAAAATTGACCTTGTGTCATATCCTGCCCGAGCGGAGGGGTTGGTAAATAGTACCACGCTTATCAACTCTAGTAGCGAATTACAACTGTCAATACTAGAGGTGCTCTATATCACTAAATACCAACCAGCTCTCTGCAAGCAAAAGAAATCTTCTTTTGATCAACCTTACTGATTAAACTACAACTAAACCTGATTTAGTCCAATAAAAAAAAAAACAAAAAAAAACCCTTACCTATTCATCTGAGTAATCTTTTTTCTTTTTTTACCCCTTTTAGGTTTTTCTTTTCATTTTTATTTTCTTAGCTGTAAACTACTTTGATCTATTCCTCTATTGCTTCTGTCACGATAAGACATGACCAAAAAATAAGGTCATTTTTTTAGAATTTGTTCTCCAAAGCTCCAGGACTGAAGCCTCACCGTGGTTTAGTATCATATCCAGAGCACTCGTCACTGGAGGGTCTTGCCCCTTTGCAAAGATGCAGTCGGCGTATTCTACAGCCCCAGCAAATTGTGCTAAAGTACTGATACCTACTAGAACAAAGAATCTACTCACTACACCATGTCTTTTATCCTTTTCTACATCTGGTAATAGAAACTGGACAGAAGGAATCGTACAACAAAGGTCCTATATTTGAAGCGAGCAACGTTTTTTTGTATTTCCCCCTTCCACTGTCAATCTGCTAACACCAACATATAAAGTGTTGGTGACTCTACCACTAGAGTATTTATGGAAAAAAATCTTGTCTAAGAACAATAAATCTCGGTATTTATCTTGATGCTATCCTCAATTTCGAAGAGACCTATAATTTTACTGCCAACAATATTAACCCAAAACCTTACTCCCACCTACCCTCTAAGTTATGTTTGTTGATTATTTCAATGAAGGGAAAACCTCTAACCCAGTGGTCTCAACTACAAAGCTCACAAACTACCTTTCTGTGGCACGCGGTTTAACAATCTTTTAATATTTTCGCTAAAACTTGGTAATTTGACCCTCACCCCTGACCACGTTTCTCTCCAGGGAAGAGAAGATTACTATAATATTTCAGTCGCTTTTACTTCAAGATCAAATGCTGAAAAGTAGAAATAATCAAATTTTATATTGATTTTTTTAAAAGTCTTAATAAAAACGTTAATGAAATCTACATCGGCTTCTTTCAAAGACTTAGTGTGGTGGAGTGTTGGGTGAGATTATAGAAAATCAACTCCCACAGCAGAACATAATGAAATTAGTTTTGTTTTATTTATCATAAGAAGAAATAAATTTGTCAACTTATATTGGCATGGGGAGGACGTACCTGAGATGACAGACATCATACACAAATAAAATTAATAGAAAATGTTTGCGAGTAGACTGTTAATTAATCAGAAATTATATCTGCTATTTTTTTTAAATGTGATAAAACTTTTAATTTTGCTTTTGTTTTCTCTGGTTTATTGTAAAATATCTTACAATTTACCCATGAAATAGAAAAAAAAATTAAAACAAAAAAAATTGTCAAAAGTACAAATGGAATTAAAGAAAAACGGAAACAAAATTTGTACCCCTAAATTTTGTACTTATTATCAAATATGGGGGAAGTCTTCCTGGTACAGTGGTTAATGTGCTTGAAAAGATATGAACTCACTGGGGTTCAATCCCAGGTCGAGTCATACCAAAGACTTTAAAAAAATGGTACTTGATACGTCCTTGCTTAACACTATGCATTATAAGGTATGTATCAAGGGTAAAATGGAGCAATCCCGGTAAAAAAAAAAGTAGCGCCTTCCCCAATACTTCGGTATAGTAGCTATTGAAAAGAGAGTCTTCAGGTCACCCTCGACTACAGTCGCCAACTATATAAAATAAATTATCCTCTCAGCTATGTGTTAATTTTATACCACTGCTGTCCTTCTACAAGGATGGCTTTAGTATTAAATAACCCACGTAGGTTGATAGACCATTAAACAAAGAAAACAAACTAAACCAAACCTAATATCATATGCTAGCCCAGTTGACTGGGGCGATAGAATACATCGATTGAATCTATGCAGAAGCGTAAGGTCCGTTAACAAGTGCCCTGGATATGGCATCAATCATCTGATAGTGAGGCTCCAGTAATGCTGGAGCTTTTGGGAAAATGGAGAACCCCTTCATTGCCATTTCTCTCTGGCCCGGAGTGGTAGCTCCTGAAAGGGTCCAATCTCTGGGTTAAATAGAACTGTTTGACATTTACACAGTATACAAACAAAGGACTTATGCAAAATTGAACTGTTTGATCATTTAACTGTGTGTAAACAAATGACTGATGTTTGATTGAATTGCTAGTGACAAATCATGTATATTTAATATACATGTACAGAGAGAATTTGGCATTAAATAACCTACAATGGTTGATATGCCATGAAAGCAGACCAAACTAAAGTAAACCTAATATCATATTTGTATTTATTTTGATGAAAAAATAATTAAATTGCAATTTATTCATTGTGTTGCAGATTAGCGGATAGAAATCACTCTCCAACTTTATCTAACTTTTGACCCACGCAGCCTCCCCAAAATGTAATGGCTCTTTTGAAATCTTGAATGTGAGGCCCAATCGTCAGATCTATCCAGTTTAGATCGACATTTATGCAACGATCACTGCTAAGAAATCAGGAATCCTGCACTGTTTTTTTTTTTAATAAAATTTCCTTACCTTATAACTTGAGTAACTCTCGTTTAAATGACCTCAAATTGATATAATTTCCTAATTCTAGTTCAAATGATCTCAGATTTTTATAGCGCGTGGAACAGCTCCAAATTCTGTGGTTTATTTATTTATCATACGTCCCACCAACGCACGAATATGACACAAGGCCGTTAAGGTGGGTTCGGTCGCAGGGCCGCAGCCCACACGCGTCCGGCAAGGTCAAAAATACCTTCGACCCCGTCGGCATTCCTCTTTTTGGGGCGCCTCAGGCGCCAGGCAATACCCCGCCGAAGGGGGTAAAAGCCTGGGGTGATGGCCCCCTGAGGTCGGAGGAACTCTCCAGTGTCGAGGCACACCCGGCAGAACCGCCCAAAGATAAAACGGCCGACCGAATGCAACCCAACAACTGGAGAGGAAAGATCCAAATTCTGTGGTTAATGTTTTCCTTTTCCATTTAATCGCTGTCTTTTACTCGAAAAAAAAAAAAAAGATATTAAATATAGAATTTTGAATTGGTTCGACAGATACGGTTTGGTTTGGTTTAGTTTGGTTTGATGGCATATTAACCATTGTTGGTTATTTAATGCCAAATCCATTTTATACATATAAACAGTTCTATTTAAAAAAATTCAGTTTAGCATAATTACAGTTTAACTATCAAAACACTTGTATTTCAAGCTATTCAGTTTAGTCAACAAAGTTTAGTGGTTCCAAGTATTGCTATATATCACTCACAATTCAATTCAACATCAGTCATTTATTTACACTGAGCTAAATGTAAAAGCAGTTCTATTTCAAACAATTCAGTTTGACATAAGTAATCCGTTTAGTTCTATTTGACCCATAGATAGGACCCTACCAGGTGCTCCCACTCTGGGCCCGAGTGGACCTGGGAGCGATGTCAATAAAGAGGTATGCCATCAGATTGGTTAAGTGTCATATCAAGGACACTAATTGGGTGGGTCGTACTCCACTGTAGCTCTAACCAACAGGGCTACAACACGTTCAGTTAAAATTTGAACGAGAATTTTTCAAGTTATAAGATTACAAAATGATATCGATTTTTATGAAACTCCCTGCACTTCTTCGCCCAGCTTAAATACTTTTTTTTCTTTGAGATATTTACTTAAAGGTTGTATTGAATTAGTTACCGTTTATTGGTAACGCTTGGTGCTAGGGAGAACATTTACTCTCGTCCTCAATCATGAAGGTCCAAGATTAGCATAAATATATGTATTGATACACTAACACAGAATCATCATCACCACCATCAAATAACATTGTCTGCACAGAGTTCCCCGATTTTCTCTCGCCAACCATCCCTATCCCCCATTGCTCTTGATAAGTCTTCTAGACGGCATCCAGAGTTCGTACAGAGCTGATGTGTGTAAGTCTTTGCTGGTTAGCCAATACTGGCACGTTCTTAAGAGAATGTGCTCGTGGTGTAATGGTTATCGTCGTAGGAAATGGACAAGGCGACACGAGTTCAAATCCTGGACGAGACTGATTGCATTTTACATAGCATAATTGGATTCATACCTTTCCCAAGGGTAATACCCTTGGGAAAGGTATGAATCAAATTATTCTCCCTCCAGCTATGGGTAAATAGTTGGGCAGACTAGGTTCTTCAGCCTTGGTGAGGCAACTAGTCTAGGAGAAGGAAAACTCTGAATTCAAACCTGTTAAACTCTGCTTAAAAATTGACCTTGTGTCATGTCCTGCCCGAGCGGAGGGGTTGGTAAATATGATAAGAGGATGTCGCTTATGAGTTCGTCCTTTCTTCTCCAAGTGGTGCATCAATATAATGGTATTGACACAGCTAAAGCTTGTAAGAAAAGCATGGAATAAGCGGAAATAGCTCACATTAACATATAGGACATTTAATATGTGTATATATATATATATAAATACAAACATATAAGAAATATCACAGCAACAGACAAACAGATGAAATGTGCCTATTATTCCATGAACGAGCAGTATATAAAAGGGCGTTAAAATGGTGTAAAGTCTTACTTCTCTTGGTTGGTTTTCATTTCAACGGCTAGGAAAAAGACAATGAACGAGAAAAAATGTGTTCAATGAACAGAGATACAACAAAGAGATATTATCCGTTCGAATAACTCTAATAAAAAGAGAATGATAAAGCTTTTGGAGTTCTCCCATGACCAATGGACACATGATGTCCAAAGAAAAATTTAAGAGAAGACAATTGTTGTTTTCATATCATTAACCATTGTTTTTATATTCTGTTTCTTTTTTATTTGGATATCTATTTACATGTGTAACACCAGCTTTTTGAATTAGTTTCTTACATCTTGTCAATTCATTTTTCTTATTAATCAATTGTTCTAAAATCTTTTTATAGCAGCCATGAAGCCATCTTCTTCTTATCTTGCCAATATTTTCAACTTCCTTTTGAGTGATTTCTGTTCACGTGTTTCGCAATTTCTAAAGTCGTGTTTCCATCAATCAATAACTTTACTTCTCTTTTGCGATTATATCTTTCTTACGACTCGGAGCAAACTTAATGCTCGTGAATTTAAAAAAAGATCAATAACTATGTTATATATATATATATGTGTGTGTGTGTGTGTAAATATATACATATCAGATCTTACTTGTTCGGAGGCGTTGGTATATATATATATATATATATATATATACGTGTGTGTGTGTGTGTGTGTGTGTGTGTGTGTGTGTGTGTTTATCAACTCCTCCGCACGAACAGGATCCGATACAAGGTCATTTTTAAGCGGGGTTTAAATATTGAATTTTGAGTTTTCCTTCTTGGCCGGTTGCCATAACAAGGCTAAAGAGCCCAATGTCTCCAACTATTTGTCCATTTTTGAAGGGAGAATAGTAGGGTTCATACCTTTCCCAAGGGTATAAGCGCCAAGTGAAATGCGAACAGTATCGTCCAGGATTCGAACTCAGTTCACCACGGCCGTGATTCAATGGCTATATATATATATAGAGAGAGAGAGAATAAGTTTAAAAATTTTTTAGTCTGATTAGTTCAATTTTTGAAAAAAACGTGATAAATTTAAAATTTCATGATTTGCTCTATAAAAAGACAATGAACGAGAAAAAATGTGTTCAATGAACAGAAATACAACAAAGAGATATCCGTTCGAATAACTCTAATAAAAAGAGAATGATAAAGCTTTTGGAGTTCTCCCATGACCAATGGACACGTGATGTCCAAAGAAAAATTTAAGAGAAGACAATTGTTGTTTTCATATTTTTAACCATTGTTGTTGTGACTATACAACACCTACACTTGCGGAAATAATGCTAAAGCACGTATAGATTGCATCCTCATAGATAAGAAATAGATTAATAGTGCTTTGATTTGTGAGGTATATTTCTCTTTTGAAAGTGTATCTTCCGATCACAGAATTGTAACAGGAAAGATACGTCTGAGCCTACACAGAAATATGACGCAAACAGCCAAAACTACACGCTATGACGGGTCATTTCTTAACAATAAAGATATTAGCGATAACTCTAAGAAAAAAATCGATGCTCTTCAGGAGATATCTGAAACACTTACTCTAAATGACGAATACGAGAACCTCGTCAATGTACACATGGAAGCAGCAGCAGAATACATACAAACCAAACTAAGAGCCAAACATTGTGTTCCGTGGGAAACATTAGCAGTTAAAAAAGGAAAAAACGTGAAAACAGTATCCCTATGTAATAAAAGGAACCCAACTAGTTCCAAAGCTCAGAAACTTAAGAAGGCACAAAGAGAACTAATTAACGCATATCAAAAAGAACAAATAGAAAACATTCAAGACCAGATTAATAAAACAAGAAATTCACCAGAAGATAGACAATCTTGAATAGCGTGACTGACAGCAAATGAAGTAAATAAAAGGAAGAGCACCTCCAGAGCTAAGATAAAAGCTACCAATCAAGATGAACGAATAAACACATGGAAAGATAATTTCAAGAATCTGCTTGAAAAATCCCTGAAAGTTACAGATAAACATATAACGAAAATTGTTAATAATCAAGTAGACATCAAACTGGGACACTTTACCCAAAATGACCTTGACGTAGTACTAACCAAAAATTAAAAACAGGAAAGCTGCCGCTCTTGATGAAATACCACCAGAAGTATGGAAGATAAGGAAATTCGACGACCTACTACTCCAATTCTGCAATGCTGTATATAAACAGAACATTATTGAGAGATGGATAAAAGGCCACATGCCCTCTTTCCCCTCGAAAGGTGACCTCAGAACTACCGAGGTATAACTCTGACTTCTATAGCGACTAAGATTTATGATGCTCTGCTATCAGAAATTGAGAAAATTCTTCGGAAGAATCAAAACGGTTTTTGGAGAAACCGATCCACATTATCACAGATCCTAACAATCTGTTAAATCTTTTAAAAAGTTTGTACAAAAAAATCTCGAGGCGACACTCTCATTTGTACATTTCTCCAAGGCATTTGACTCCATACACAGAGCGAAGATGAAGCAAATACGTCTAGCGTATGGTCTCTTCAAAGAAACTGCCACAGCCATAATGATGTTCTATAAAAACACGAAAGTAAAAGTTCGCTCACCGGATGGAGATACAGAGTTCTTTGCTGTTGTTCTGCAAGGGGATACATTAGCCCCATATCTGTTCATAATCTGCCTAGACTACGTACTTTGAATGTTTTGAGGTCTAATGAAAGAAATTGGTTTTACACAAAAAAAGCAAGAAGCAGACGATACTCTGTACAAACTATAACGGACACAGACTACGCAGATGACATAGCGCTTCTTGTAAAAACACCTACCAAAGCCGAATCCCTGCTGCATAGCCTGGAGCAAGCAGTAGGAGGCATTGTCCTCCATGTGAATGCAGACAAAACGGGGTACAAGAATGAGACATCTCCATACAAAATGGTGGTTCACTAAAACTAGTGAACAAGTTCACCTATCTCGGAAACAGTGTCTCATCTACTGAAAATGACATCATTATGCAACTAGCGAAGGCATGGACTGTTATCGATAGGTTATCAATTATATGGAAATCAAACTTTTCTGATAAAATAAAATGCAATTTTTTCCAGGTAGCGGTCATGTCAATTCTACTATATGGATACACCACATGGACACTGATTAAGCATAAAGAGAAAAAGCTAGACGGCAATTGTACAACGAGCTATATTGAACAATTCCTTGAAGCAACGTCCCACAAAACGGCAACTATACAGTCACCTACCTACCATCTCTAAAACCATTCAAATAAGATGGACAAGGCATGCGGGACACTGCTAGAGAAATAAGGACGAACTCATAAGCGACGACCTTCAACGGACCACTTTATACAGACATACAAATGCTGGATGATCAACAAGAAGTTATTTTCAACAACTTTGTGCAGACACACAATGTAGTCTAGAAGACCTGCTAGAAGCGATAGATGATAGAGACGAATAAAGCGAGAGAGTAAGTGAGTGAGAGAGAGAGAGAGAGAGAGAGAGAGAGAGAGAGAGAGAGAGAGTCTGGAAAATCCGTACTAGCAGCATGACATGATAATGGTGATGGTGGGTGAGCATGAAAAGAAACGACAAAGAATCTATGATTTGCTTAACGCCGAAACCAATCCGAAAAATTTCCGAAAAAATTGGAGTTTCTTTATGGCCTCCATCAAGTTCACACCTTAGCCCCTTGGATTAGGCTATATGGGGCGTTTTAGAAAATAAAACAAATGTACCTTCCCATCCAAATATTGGTTCACTTAAAGCTGCTATTGAGGAGGAATCGAATAAAATGTCTGAAAAATTCATTTTAAAGGCATGCAAATCGTTTCGGAGGCGTGTTGATCCAATAATTGAAAAAAATTGTAGTCATATTAAGTAAATTTGCTGTTTTGTGTCTATCTTCTTATTTTGTTGTTTATTTTTTTTATTATAATTGATCTTGTTTTATAATATAGTCGTTTAGTATTCTACTAGAATGTTCCTAATTTTGCTTACGTACCCTATATATATATATATATATATCATGCAATGGCTATATATATATATATATATATATATATATACAGTTGTTGCAATTAAGGTTGCCTCTTTAGCTATTCATTCCTTTATGATATGCATCTGTGTCACTACTAAAAAATATATTATTTTAGATTGCAAGATAAAAAATCGTACATAATAATAAACGTAAAGTTGGCCACCGGAGTCTAGGGAGACCCAAAGGCTCCCTTTTCAATAGCTACTACACCAAGGTGAAGGAGAGGACGCTACTCCTTTCCCTGGATTGCTCCACTTTACCCTTGATCCGTACCTTATAATGCTGAGTGTTAAGCAAGGAGGTATCAAATACCATTTTTGAGTCTTTGGTATGACTCGACCTGGGATTGAACCCCTGTCTCCCGAGCCATCGGCGAACACTCTAACCATCATGCCAATCTCCGGTAAAATAACAAACGGCATTCATTGTGTTAATAAAAAAAATTGTTTCTTATTTCTTAAAAAGTCTGCCTGAACTGTTCAGCATGGCACGTAGCATAACTGATATAAGCTTTTGGAGAATTAACTTCTTGATAAACTCATCTAGAGGTTGCAGGTTCAATCCTGACTAAAGAAATACTTATAGGATTTTTTGTTTAATGGTATATCAACTTTGGTGGGTTATTTAATACCAAAGCCATCTTTCTAGAACAGCAGTGATGCTATTTAATCCATAGTTTGGAGGTTAAGGGGGTTCATACCTTTCCCAAAGTGAACGTAATAGCGCGAATGGTGTTCGAACTCGCTTACTACAATTCCGCAGTCCAGCGCTTTAACTATTTACACCACGAGGACACCCTCAATACTTACTATAGCTTAACCTTGTATCCAGTTATGGTCAACGGAATTAGAGCAATCTACGCCTGTGGATTGAATAAAGGGTTCGCTTCGAAGTTCAGTGTAGGTTCCAGACAAGAAAAACTTGAAGAAGCCTGAAGGACGCATCTGTAGAAATGTTGGGAATACAGCGATAAAGACAGTCCGAATTCTCTAAATAATGAAATTTATCAAGCTTGATCTAAAAAAAAGTTTAGACATATAAGAGGTGTAATTTTTTGTGACTGCTATATATTTATGCTTTTAGTTACATAGGATGTTTGTAATTTAACTATTAGAATCCATCACTCCTTTCTAAATAGTGAGCTGAGGTTGTAGAATACACCGACTGCATCTTTGCAGAGGGCTAAAACTACCCCAACAAGTGTTCTGGATATAACACTAAACAATCTGATGGTGAGGTTCCAGTAATGCTGGAGCATTGGGGAATGTGGCATATCCCTTTATTGCCATCGCTCCCAGGTCCACTCTGCCTCAGGGTGATAGCACCGGATAGGGTCCTATTTCTGGGTCAAACAGAACTAGACAGTGTGCTTATGCTAAACTGAATTGTTTAAAATATAACTGTTTTGAAATTTAAACTGCGTACTTATAAAAAAAAAAAAAGGAAAATCGGTGGCCGTAGTCGAGGGTGACCTCAAATCTCTCTTTTCGATACACCAAGGTATAGGGGAGGACGCTACTCCTTTCCCTGGATTGCTCCACTTTACCCTTGATCCGTACCTTATAATGCTGAGTGTTAAGCAAGCAGGTATCAAGTACCATTTTTGAGTCTTTGGTATGACTCGACCTGGGATTGAACCCAAGTCTCTCGGGCCATTGGCGAACACTAATCATTATGCCAATGTTGCGTACTTATACTAAACTGAAATGCTTGAAATAGAACCGTTTTTACATTTAACAGTGTGTAAATAAATGACTGATGTTTACTTGAATTTTTATTGATACATAGAAATACTTAGAGCCATTTAACTTTGTTGACTAAACTGAATAGCTTGCAATAGAAGTTTTTTTTTTTTTTACTTTTAAACTGCGTACTTATGCTAAACTGAATGTTTGAAATAGAGCTGTTTATATGTATAAAAAGGATTTGGCATAAAATAACCTATAAAGGTTGATATGCCAAAAAACCAAACCAAACTTTATTAATAGAATCAGCAATATAATCATGGGCAGCAGAATGATATTTTTGAGGGGTCCCCGTTTGCGCTGAATGTCTTTTTATTCATTCACGATATAAGGTAAATAAAGAAATGCTAATCAAAGGTTTTATAATCTTTTATAGATAGAAGCATTTGTGTCATCATGGACTACCCAATGATAATGTGTAAGGTTTTAGGGCTGTTACAATGAGAAACCAGTAGATTCATGATTCGTCAAGACATTGAATAAATATGATACATATAATAAAGTTTGGAGTGGCAATTGATTAAAACTTGTTTGATTTCAGAGATAAGACAGAGTCATGGTTGAATCATTCCTCGGGTCATCATCTTCATTTCTGATTTCTTTGGGGAATTTTTTTTTTTTCTTTTTTTTTTTTTTGCGAGTTGGGGTGTTGTTTTTTTAAGCTAACTTTTCAACTAGCATATTCAACAGGTATAATTTCAAATATGATACACCCAAAGCGGATTGCAGAACAGAATTCTCTGTCTCACAAATAAAGGCATAAGTTTACCTTTTATTCTTTTTATTCTATTTATTAATTTTCTTAATCAAATCGTCTTTTTTCCTCAGAACAAAAAAACATCAAAGACTTAGACGTATCATGACAAAAGGCTATATACGACAGAGAACAATAAGAACCTCCTCCTCCTCCTCCTCCTCCTCCTCCCCCTCCTTCTTCTCTATAAGAAAAGAAAGATATTCAAGTAAATTAAAGTTATAACAAGATTTTTAAATTATAAAATTGAAAGAAACTTCATTGTATAATATATTACCAAAATCTCCGGCACTGAAATTCAGTAAAAAGAAATATGAGGGGCAAATGCCTGAGTCGTAATGGCTCACGTTCTGGACTGTAACACTATAGTAAGTGAGACCGAACTCTAGTCGTACAATTACGTTCATTTTCGGACTAGTGCGCTAGATTTTCCTTCGATAATTATATCACATATTTTGCATCGTTTATTCGGTAACTCCTTTTGTTCTGTTTTCTCCGAATGTAAAAGAGGTGAGTATTCTTTTCAGATTTTTGGGTTGTCTCTGGCTTTAATTATTTTTGTTGTGTCTAGTATTTCTTTCTTCCCGTTGGTTTTATCTAAAAAATGGTTTTTGTTTGTATTTCTTAAAAAATATTAATTTTTGTTTGTATTTTTAAAATAAAGATTTTTGTGTTGTCGTTTTTAGGAAGGTTTTTATTGTATATGAATGTTGTTTTTTTTTCTGGAGTCAAGTAATTTTTGTTGCATGTAGGTATCGTATGCGTAGTAGTTCAACCTATTTTGTTGTGGGTAGTAGTTGTATGCGTGGTAGTTTGGCCAATTCTATTGTCTGTAATAGTTTCTTGGGGGATTCTTTTTGTCGTGTCTTTCATTTGGCAAGTGTTTTTTTTTTTCGGTGAGGGAGTGTTTGCTCTTTGATGTTGTGGCCAATTTGTATGTATCTGGTATTTCGGAGCGTTAATTTTTCTTTTATATGTTGTTGTTTGTGTGAGGGGATTATATCTTTTGTTGTTTGTTTGTTTGTTTATTTATGTTCTTTTTTTGTTTTTTATTTTCCTTTCATTCGTGTTTTTTTCTTTTTCTTTTTTTTTTTCTACTCATTTTGGGATAGGTTTTTTAGCCATGTAGTTTTTTCGTTCAGGATTTTTCTTGATTTTTCTTCCTCCTTTTTGCTGTTCTTTTCCCATAGTTCTTTTAGGAATGGTTGTTTTTCTATGGGGCAGAGTTCCCTAATTTCTGTAATTAATTCTTGGTCAATTTCCTGGTATTTGGTTTTACAATGGGTAGTTTTGTCTTCAAGCATTTCTGTTTGTGCTTTTAGTTTCATGAGGTTAGGGTTGGCTTTGATTCTTTTCTGTTCTTCTGTGTCCTGTGGTGTTATTTTTTCTTGGAATTTTCTAGGGATGAATATTTCGTCCTTTTTTCATGAGCTTCTTGTTGATTTTTGCTGTTTCTTCACTTTTGATAGTATCAAAGTAGGCTATTTTCGTTGGTTTAACAGGTTTCCCCACATTTTTAATTTTAAGAAAAAGTATAAAATGTGTTATATACTATTGCAGCAAAGTGGGTTTAGAATTTAAAATATAAATTATGGTACCACTTAACTAGCTCCGTTACTCAGAGTTTCATGTATTTCCTCGATCATCAGATGGGAAGAGGAGTAGTGTAACTTGATATCCGTATATGTTACTGGAAATTGATGTGTTTTTTCTACAAAGGTGATTTTGGAATAAAATAACCCATGAGGGTTGATATCATAGTGGGTAGAGTGTTCCTCAGTGGTCCGGGAGACCGGAGTTCAATCCCAGGTCGAGTCATACCAAAGACTGAAAAAATGGTTCTTGATACCTCTATGCTTAACACTCAGCATTATAACGTACGTATCAAGGGTAAAGTGGAGCAATCCAGGGGACGGAGTAGCGCCCTCCCCCTACACCTCGGTATAGTAGCTACTGAAAAGGCAGCCTTCGGGTCACCGTCGACTACAGTCGCCAACTTTACTTACTACATACAGATGAAGAAACTGTTGGAATCAATGGTGTAGCTGAGGGATTATATTTCTTGTCTATCAAATTTGTGCTAACTAACCTACTTCCCAACAAGTGAGGATTTGATACAAGGCCATTTTATAGTGGGGAACCACGTATGAATCGAGGATCATGTGTGGCTAATCCAAGAATCCTGCGGCATTCCCTATTTGGGGGCACGTCAGGCGCCCAGGGATAAACTCAGCACTGCGAAGCAGGTTATATCCTGGGGAATAGCTCACTGAGACCGGATGAATAGCTCAATACCACCCACCCGAAGCGAGCCCAAGTATGGGGTATAGTGAATTTGTGATATTTAATTGAGTTCTCACCAAACTAGGAAGTGACACATGATCTTTTTATTGTGCGGTGCCATGCGTGAATCGAGACATGAGTAGCTATTTCAAAAAATACTAGGTCGCTTCAGCTATTCTATAGCAGAGAAGACAACAAAGTTGATGTATAAAAATAAAATCTGCTTGTTTTCTTTTCCTCTTATTACCTGAAATGGTAGAGTGAAGGAAAGAGTCAAAGACAGTCAAGATATACACACAAGGCGAGATACAAATCTTCAGAGAACCACTTTGTTCTGCTTTTAGGAGACTGGTACTGAGCCACTTAAAGTAATTGAATCATCTTAGTTTCTCCTTGCTTCTCAACTTTCACGAGTCTGGTGTAAGGCCATCTAAAGGCACTGAATCAACTTAATTTCTACTCGCTTCTCGATTTTCACAAGTTTCGTCAGGGCTAACTCAAGCCACTGAATCATTTTTTATTCTCCTCGCTTCTCTACTTTCACAAGTCTGGTACTGCTCAGGCTTCTCCCTGCCTCTCAACCTTGAAGTGTCTGACGCAAGGCTAGCACCCAGAACCTCATAACGTCTAGTTGATCATCTGATGGTCTTTGTTCTCTTCTCGTTGCTGCTGAGGTCGAAATTTTCTCTTACATAATTTTCCAGTCCTTGTAGTCCTCGTGGAGCACACCTCCTGCTTACGCGTTGCGCGTGGACACGCTTCCCGTTTAACATGCCAGCCCCCAAAAATTCCGCGGCACTTCCACTGAGGAAACATCTGCGTTATGTTCACTTTAGGAAACAGGTCTATTTCCTGTTATTCCACCCACACACTTTACGTGGCATGTGAAAAGGGAGCTTTCGATCAATATTCCACATAGCATTCTCCATTTTGAGGCTCCTTAGGTGCCAAACTATGAACACAGCTCTTCAAAGCAGATATAACCTGGCGGGGAATGCATCCTAGAACTAGATGGACAGTTCAATATCTCCCATAGGAGGCGAGCCCAAATAAGGGTATGGTAGATTTGTGGTATCTAACTGACTTCCCACCAAGCCAGTAATGTGACAGAGTTGGCGTGGTAGTAATAGCAATAAAGAGATGACTCTTAACTACCCAGAAATGTGGAACTGGATTTAGTTTAGTATTATACTCAAGAAGCTATTTAAAATGATTGGGAAGATTGACTTACACATGAAATAATCCCACAAGGGTTAATATGCTGTAAAACTAACTATCCAATCAACCTTAATATAAAAGAACCAGACTGTAGCATTTCTGTTGACATGTATCCATTTCAATGAAATGTTGGCACTGTCTCTGATGGTTAGCTAAATACCTTTCGGCAATTAAAACTCTGAAGTGAAGTTAGGGTTCATGAACAGGTTTATTAACCGCCAGGAAAGGGTAAAACTGGAAAAGAAGAAAATGCAGTTTGATTAGCGTATGTCTAGAACAATATATACAAACGTTGGCAGGGGCTCAGAATATCAACTTGAATAGTTGGCCGGGCCTCGGGAGCCTAATATTAACTTAAATAGTTAACAGGAGCTCGGGAGCCTAATATTAACTTAGATAGTTGCCAGGGGCTCGGGAGCCAATATTAACTGAAATATCATCATCATCATATCGCGCTGGTTGCACGGATATCCCTGACCCTCTCTCGCCACTCCTCCCTATCATTCATCGCCCTTGGTAGGTCTTCAGGACAACATCCTGTATCCTCACATAGCTGCTGAATGTACGTTCGAGCTGGTCGTCCTGCTTTTGCGCGGCCATGTGTGGGGATCCATAAGAGTACATCTCTTATGAGTTCATCTCTGCTTCTCCAGCAGTGTCCTGCATGTCTGGTTCGTCTAACTTGAATAGTTTTCGTGATAGGGGGCAGGTGGCCGTACAGTTGGTGTCTTGTGGGATGTTGCTGCCAGAACTTGTTCAGGATTGCACGCAGCATTCTTGTGTAATTGCCATCTAGCTTCTTCTCCAGCCGTTTTGTTAGCGTCCATGTAGTGCATCCATATAGCAGTATCGATGTGACCGCTGCCTGGAAGAAACTGCGTTTCATTTTATCGGTTAGATCTGATTTCCATATAATCGATAGCCTATTGATAGCTGTCCATGCTTTCGGTAACCTCGTTTCGATGTCCTTTTCGGTTGATTCGACGCTGCTTCCTAGGTACGTGAATTTGTCTACTAGTTTAAGTGGGGTTCCTTCTAGAGTGGAGGGGGGTTATTTCAACACTCTTTGCTGAGTTTCTCAATAAACAACATGGAATCTGGAAAAATTTTACATATAGGTTTATCGCATGATGGGAGGCATCTCTTTTCAGGGGAATGCCGACAAAACCCAAAGCATTTTGGATCACTAGGCGTGTCTGGGCAATTACCTACGCCTGACTCCCACATTAAAAAGGCCTTGTGTCGTATTGTGGGATACCAGATAAATAATTAGTAGCTAGTTTAACTTACAGAGTATTCCTTATTGTTGTTGAAGAACTGCGCATTTTATTCTATTTATTATATTCCCTTGTATCAAAAGGTAATAAACCTTTTTGTTAACCTTTTCCGAATTCAATGTTGTTTATTGATAAACTCAGCCACAAGTGTTGATATATTTACAGAAGTCAAAAGACATTTATTTACAGAAGACATTTATTTTTTAACTGCCCAGTAAGTGGTATAAGAAAGTAAAGTTGGAGACCTTAGTTGAGAGTGACCTGAAGGCTCTCTTTTCAATAGCTACTACACCAAGGTGTAGGGGAGGGCGCTACTCCTTTACCTGGATTGCTCCACTTTACCCTTGATCCGTACCTTATATTGCTGAGTGTTAAGAAAGGAGGCATCAAGTACCATTTTTTAAGTCTTTGGTATGATTCGACCTGAGATTGAACCCCTGTCTCCCGGGTCATTGGCGAACACTCTAACCATCTTGGCAATGTCGGGTAATATTGATAAAAAATATGGAATTAATTCTCTCAAAGGCTCTTCAGCTTTTTTTTCTTAGCTGTAAATAAACTAACAACAGATTAGACGCAAGATATTTTAAAACTTAAAAGCTAAACAATTTAATATTCCTTTAACAAACTAGATTAAATCATTTAAATTAATGGTATGACTTTTTCCTAGCCATGCAGGAAAAAATAACGTCCATGTCAATGAAAATTTTTATTACAGAAGGGATTAGAAATTTCATTAAAGAAATGATGGGAAATGGAGGTGCACGTGGTGTAATGGTTATCGTCATAGGAAATGGACACAGTTCAAATCCTGGACGAGACTGATTGCATTTCACATAGCACTAGTACCCTTGGGAAAGGTATGAATCCAATTATTCTCCCTCCAGCTATGGGTAAATAGTAGGGCAGACTATGTTCTTCAGCCTTGGTGAGGCAACTAGTCTAGGAGAAGGAAAACTCTGAATTCAAACCTGTTAGACTCCGCTTAAAAATTGACCTTGTGTCATATCCTGCACGAGCAGAGGGGTTGGTAAATATGAATGATAGGAAATTTTATTGTAGAAGTGATGAAAAATTTTATAATAGAAGCGTTGAGATTTTTTTCCAAGCCATACATAGGAAGATATTATGAGATAACCCAATGTTGAGGAAAGTTTTTTTTTATTACAGAAACAATAAGATACTTTATCATAGAAGTGATGCGAAATTTTATTATAGAAATGATGGAAAATCTTATAATAGAAGTGATGAGAAATTTCGACCAGTGCAATGAAAAAAAAATAATGAGAAGAAAACAATCGTAGGTATAAAATTTTACAAAATCCAAATTTAAATTTCCAATTATTGTTGCAACAAATATTCCTCGGGGCCAAACAATGAAATTTTTTGGAATTATTATTCTTTTCAGTCATCTTGAAACTATTTACAACTTCCTACACATTTTTTCTCTTTAAAATCTTTTCTAAATTTTAATTGTCGACTAATGTGCTCACCTTTATTAATTAATGCGGTAGCTGGAAAAAAAATGAAAACTTTTTTTAATATCTTTAGAACAAAGATTGCTTACCTATATATATATATAAGTTAGACGAACCAGACATGCTGGACACTGCTGGAGAAGCAGGGACGAGCTCATAAGTGATTTACTCCTATGGACCCCCACATATGGCCGGGCAAAAGCAGGACGACCAGCTCGAACATACATACAACAGCTATGTGAGGATACGGGATGTAGCCCTGAAGACCTGCCAGAGGCGATGAACGAGAAGTGGCGAGAGAGGGTCAGGGATATCCGTGTTAGCGGCACGACATGATGATATATATATATATATATATATATATATATATATATATATATATATATATATATATATATAGCAGTTCTTAGCACGGGGATGCTGACATACATTAATTGGAAACCAGTTTAAGAAAGCCATTATTACCCCTGGCCAGGATACCCTTTAACTAATACTAAAAGAGAAACTGAATCGTATTCCCCTCGTTACAACATTTAATAACACTCTCTTACAGCTACCTCAAATAATTAAGAACCGTTGGGACATTTTGAAATTAAATCACAACTTAAAATCAGGGGCTGTAGAATACGCCGATTACATCTCTGCAGAGAGGTAAGACTCTACCCGCAACGAGTATCCAGGATATAACATTAAACCATCTGATAGTGAGAACTCCAGTCTTGGAGCTTTAGGGAATTTGGAGTAGCTCTTTATTGCCATTGCTTCCAGGTCCACTCTAACCTGGAGTGGTAGCACCTCATAGTCTTATTTATGGGTCCGCTGGAACTGTTTGACATTTAAACTGTGAACAAACAAACGACTTATATTGAATCAAATTGTTAGAAATAGAAATCTTTGACCATGTCACTGTGTAAATGATTAGTTCGGTTTTTATGGCATATCAACCTTTGTAGGTTATTTAAAGCCAAATTCCTTTTATGCAAATAGTTCTATTTCAAACAATTCAGTTTAGCATAAGCATGCAGTTTAAATGTAAGTACAGTTTAATTGTCAAAAACATTTCTATTTCAAGCTATTCAGTTTAGTCAAACGGTTCTAATTCAAACAATTCAGTTTTGCATAAGTATGCAGTTCTATTTAACCCATAGATAGGGTCCTATCAGGTGCTACTACAGAGTGGACCTGGGAGCAATGGCAATGAAGGGGTGCTCTGCATTCCCCAAAGCCCCAGAATTACTGGAACATCACCATCAGATTGTTTAGTGCCATATCGAGGACACTCATTGGGGGGATCTTACCCTCTGCAGAGGTGCAGTCGGTGTATTCTACAGCTTCTGGGCTTACACCGAGTTAATGTCAAAACAGGTTTATCAGAGATAATTCAGTTTAGCATAAGTACACAGTTTAGATGTCAAAACAGTTCTATTTCCAGCAATTCAGTTTAGCTTAAGTACGCAGTTTAAATGTTAAAACAGTTCTATTTTTAAAATTCAGTCTAGCATAGATACAGAGTTTAAATGCAAGAAACTACGGTTTAGTCCTATTTAACCCATAGATAGAACCCTTATCAGGTGCTACACTCCGGGCCCGAGTGGACTTGGGAGCGATGGCAATGAAGGGGTACTCCGCATTTCCCAAAGTTCCAGTATTACTGGAACCTCGCCATTAGATTGTTTAGTGTCATACCAGGAAATTCGTTGGTGAAGAGGGTTCTTACTACTCTGCAGCGATACAGTCGATGTATTCTACAGCCCCACTCCCAGGATTTGTTGAATAGGTGCTGATTAGCAATATTTGAAACTCTTTAACTGTGTGTCTAGATTGAAGTTTTAGTATTACATCGCGATGCTGAAGACCATTTAGCTGAGTGCAAATAAAACTGTTAGATAGCAATATTTGAAATCTTTATGTGGGTGCAGTACTAAATAGAACTATTCGTGTTAGAATATTTGAAAGCATTAATTGTTTGCAAATAATAATTCTTCTGTGCTAAACAAATTAGTTCTGACTCATTTAAAAATGCGATTACCAACAAACTACTGACATAAAAATCATCTATATAACCATTTAACTGTGTGCAAACTAATGAGTTATAAAATATTATCAACAAGCTATGCGTTGAGAAACCCTATGTATAAAGAGGATTTGGCTTTGAATAACCTACAAGGGTTGATATGCCATAAAACACAACTAAACCAAATCATGTGTCTTGAATATAAATGTATAGAGAGGATTTGGCATTAAATAACCTATAAGGGTTGATATGCCATAAAACACAACTAAACCAAATCATATGTCTTTAATATAAATGTATAAAGAGGATCTGACATGAAATACCCTACAAGGGTTGATATGCCATAAAACAACAAAAACAAATTATATGTCTTGAATATAAATGTATAAAGAGGGTTTGGCATTAAATAACCTATAAGATTGATATGCCATAAAACACGACTAAACCAATTCATATGTATTTAATATAAATGTATAGAGAGGATTTGGCATTAAATAACCTACATGGGTTGATATGCCATAAAACCAAACCAAATCAAACCGAACGATCAACTTAAAAGATATTTTTCAAGAATCAGGCATACTTGTATATGGTCAACCAAAAAAAAACAACAGAGAAATGATCGGAAGAAAGAGCTTTACAAAGTAAACCATAAGAGGACCCCAATAAAATCCACAAAATTTTGCAAAAACATAATACAAAAAATAACCTTTGCTCAACCAACTCATTGAATTTCTTCTTAGCTACAAAAGCAAATAAGGACGCCTCTGGTTGTGTAATGGTTAGCAAGTTAGACCATCACAACTTCGCAAGTGAGTTCGAGTCTCATTTATACGGTCTTGTGTCACATATAAGCAAAAAGCTTAGTAAATTACAACTAAAACAGCAAATAACTAAATCAAAAATAAAATTAAATAAACAAAATTTACCAGGATTCTTACGGCAGAAGCTAAAACGCCATTTATTGTTATATATATATATATAGATATTATTTGCCTCTCGCTTTTCCTTGCCCAGAGATCGAACTTATGTCTCATCATTCTATCTGAGTAACCATCTAATATTAAGTCATATAGTTACAAATGCACATAGAGAGATAGAACAGATATTGATAGGAACTTAGATAGATAGAAAGAAACAAAAAAAAAGCAAAGAAACTCTGTTTCTTGGAGCCAAAAGAAAAAAGTTTAAAAATTATTAAGATCGATTTTGAATGGTTAATTGAAATTTTTCTGTGGAAACAAAAACAAAAAACAAAACAAATTAATAGACAAAACAAAAACAAAATTGAAATAATTTATATATTTTCTTGTTTTTTCTTCATAGTGATTTTTCTTATTTTAATTTAAAATAAATTTCAGTTTGTTCTGTCTTGTTTCACGAAATCAAAAACAAATAATAAATACACTTTTAAATGAAAATAAATCAATGACGCGTCATCTTTTTTTCTTTAATTTGAAACACTTTATGGATTTTCCACGGGCAAAATTATTTTTAAAGAGTTTCTAAAGAAATTCATTTATATTTATTCAAAGACGTAACGGAAGACATTATTTAAATTATCCAAAAACTCTATTTTTGATACGTGACTTTAAAGTGAGTATATATATATATATATATTGACTTATCAGTCTACACCTTTGACGGAGTCACAGTCACGTGGATATTACAAGGCTTTTTCTTTTTATAACATTAGATTTAACGTTAAGTTTTTAAACCATTTACACGTGACTTAGGAACAAATCATATTAGTCAAAGAATGTTACTGAACACCCTTAATGTTTAGAGTGTAATCTAAACAAGAATTCAGAAACAGTCAAATCTCCATCTATTTATGTATTTTGTCAACACCTCCTTCACAGACTGGATGTGACATTAGGTCAATTTTTAAGTTGGTTTTGTTTGGTTTGGTTTGGTTGTGTTTTATAGCATATCAACCCTTGTGGGTTGCCAAATCTGGTTAATATATTATATATATAATTTGTAAGCAAACAGCTTGGTTTGGTTTTATGGCACATCAACCATTGTAGGTTATTAATGACCAATCCATTTTTATACATATAAACAGTTCTATTTAAAACGATTCAGTTTAGCATACAAAAACAGCTCTATTTCAAACAATTCACTTTACCATACAAAAACAGTCCTATTTAAAAACAATTCAGTCTAACATAAATACGCAGTTTAGTTCTATTAGACCGACAGATAAAACACTATCAGGTGCTACCATTCCAGGGCTGAGTGGACCTTGGGGCGATGGCAATAAATCGGTACTCCACATCCACCAAAGTTTCAGCATTACTGGAGCCTCACTATCAGATTGTTTAGTGTCATACCCCGAACACTCGTTGTGGGAGTCGTACTCCTCTTCAGAGATGCAGTTAGTATTTTCTACAGCCCCAGTCGACTGGGCAACCTTTTAAGCGGGGTAAAGCTGGTTTGAATTAAGAGTTTTTTTTTTTCTTAGACTAGTTGTCAAAGCAAGGTTAAAGAATCCAGTCAGTTCTACAATTTACCTATAGCTGGAGGGGGAGAGAAGGGTTGGATTCATGCCTTTCACAAGGGTACTAGAGTGATACAGAATGCAAACGGTCTAACTTGAGATTTGAACTCAGGTCGAAGATTCCATTTTTTTACGCCAAAATTCTTTATGCTAAACATGCTTCCCAATGTGCGCACGCATAATATTATCGTGTAAAGAGCTTGGTAATGGAGTTTGATCTCGAGGTCAACACCTGCACTGAGGGTTGACAAATCAAAGGTTTTGAGCCAGCATGTGAACTGAAAGAAATAGGAAATCTGATGATTTGGGATCACGGATGCATGCTGATTGATTGGCTGAATAAAGTCACATAATCAGAAAGAGTAAAAAGAAAAAAAGGATGAATTTTCCTTTTTTTAATTGGTATTTTTGAGAACGAAAAAAACAATCCAAGTTATTTTGAGGGTGTTATAACGAGTAATAGTCCCTTTATGAAGTCTTATAACGATTATAAGCTCTTTTTGATGGTCTTATAACATGTAACAGCCTCTTACAGGTGTCTTATAACGACTATAAGCTTTGGAACGAGCCGCTGCAGGCATTGGTCTCCATGTCAATGCACACAAAACGGAATATATGTGCTATAATCAAACGGGCGACATCTTCACACTAAACGGAACCTCTCTGAAACTAGTGGACAAATTCACCTATCAAGGAAGCAGCGTCTCATCAACCGAAAAGGACATCGACACGCGGCTAACGAAGGCATGGACAGCTATCGATCATATGGAAATCAGACCTGACCGATAAAATGAAACGCAGTTTCTTCCAGGCAGCGGTCGTATCGATACTGCTGTATGGATGCACTACTTGGACGCTAACTAAACGGCTGGAAAAGAAGCTAGATGGCAATTACACAAGAATGTTGCGAGCAATAGTGAACAAGTCCTGGCGGTAACACCCCACAAGGCACCAACTATACGGCCACCTGCCTCCCATCACGAAAACTATCCAAGTTAGACGAACCAGGCACGAAGGACACTGCAGGAGGAGCAGGGACGAGCTCATAAGTTATGTACTCCTATGGACCCCCACAAATAGCCGGGCAAAAGCAGGACGACCAGCTCGAACATACATTCAGCAACTATGTGAGGATACGGGATGTAGCCCTGAAGACCTGCTAGAGGCGATGAACGATAGGGAGAAGTGGCGAGAGAGGGTCAGGGATATCCGTGTTGGCGGCACGATATGATGATGATGATGATGATGATAACGTGTAAAAGTCCCTTTAGGGAATCTTATAACAATTATAAGCTCGTTTTGAGGGTCTTATAACGTGTAACAGCCACTTTTAGGAGTCGTATAACAAATATAAGCTCTTTTGAGGATCTTATAACGTGTTACAGTCCCTTTAGGGAGTCTTATAACGATTATAAGCTCTTTTTAGGGTCTTATAACGTGCAGAAACTCTCTTTGAGGGGGTTTAAAACGTTTAAAAGTTATATATAGAAGGTTTGATAATGTTTATAAGCCCCTTTTAGAAATCTTATAGAGAGTTAAAACCCTTCTTGACGATCATCTAACATGTAGAAGCCCCATTTGAAGGACTTTTAACGTTTGCAAACCCCATTAGAAGGTCTAATAAAGTTTAGACGTCTCTTTTGAGGGTCTTATAACGTGTAGATATTCTTTTTAGAAGTTCTTCAACAGAAACGAAGGAGATGCAAAAGTGTTTTCTCCTCCCTTTGAACATCAAATAATAAACATGGGAACGAAACAATAAATTGCCAACTTCTGGTCAGGAATGACGATCAACGGCTTCTGAATCATGTCCGGTTGCAAGCACCAGTAAAACACCGTACATATTGTCTGAACTAAAATGTGGTCTATCGAAGTAATTACATGAAAAGATCCTTTTCGTTGTTGGCAGTACGTGCCTAGAATGAATTGTGTGTTTTGTGTGTATGTATTTTTAAATCTTTATTCTACAATTGTAAGTTTGCAAACGTGGGAGATTTTGAAGATGATTTATCGATGCCAAGTCGAAGGAACTCACTTCATTAAGGGATAAAATTAAAAAAAAAAAAAACAATGGATAAAAACGCAACAACAACAAAAAAAAAAAAGAAAAGAAAATCATCTCAGCGTCTGAAATATCGTAGCGTAGCGCATGATACGACAAAGTTGCATTTTCGTTATGATTTTAATATAGAGCCGAGAATCTATTTTCGTCATCCACCTATGAACACACACACACACACACACACACACACACACACACACACACACACATATATATATATATATATATATATATATATATATATATATATATATATTATGGACGTAAAAAAAGAAATTAAATGTTATTAAATTTGAAAATGAATAAATTGAATAAAATTCCGACCTGTTTGGTCTATAGACACTCATCACAGGACATTTATTTCAAGATAGTTTGCATTTCATGGCTGATAGACTTACGTACACCTGGAGATTGGCGTTCATGTAGGAATGAGAGTTGAACATTATCTTAACGACTTAGATGGATTTGAAAAGACATAGATAGACTGATAGATATATAAAACTTCAAGCAATAAATATGGGAAGTATAAATTGTTTTTGTCTTCATTCTAATTTATCTTTTTTCAATTAAAGTTTATTTCTGTACGTTCAGTTTTGACTCATGTGACCAAAACAAACAATAATATTTTTTCAAAATTTAAAGGCCCTTTTGAGGATTTTATAACGTTGAGAAGCCACTTTTGAGGGTCTTATAACGCTGATAAGTCCCATTTGAGGGTCTTATAACGTTGATAAACCACTTCTGGGGTTCTTATAGCGCTAAAAAGTCCTTTTTTAGGGTCTTATAACGTTGAGAACCCCATTTTGAGGGTCTTATAACTTTGTGAAGCCGCTTTTGAGGGTCTTATAACGTTGAGAAGACATTTTGAGGGTTTTATAACGTTGAGAAGCGTTTTGAGGGTCTTAAAATGATTAGGAGCCGCTTCTATAGGTTTTATAACATTGATAAGTACTTTTTGAGGGTCCTATATTGTTGAGAAGCCCCTTTTGAGTGTCTTATAACATTGAGAAGCCACTTCTGAAGGTGTTCTAACGTTTAGTACTATATTTGACAGTCTTATAACGTTGATAGGTCCTTTTTAAGGGTCTTATATTATTGAGAAGTCCTTTTAGAGGTCTTATAACGTTGAGAAGCCTCTGTTGAGGGTCTTATAATAATGAGAAGCCCTTTTGGGAGGTCTTATAACGTTGAGTAGCCCTTTTTAAGGTATTATTACATTGAAAGGTCAGTTCTGAAGGTGATATAACGTTGATAAGTCTCTTCTTAGGGGCTTATGATATTGAGAACCCACTTCTGAGGGTCTTATTACATCAATTCCTTTATGAGGGTCTAATAATGTTCTGAGGGTTTTATAACGTTGAGAAGCTCTTTTTGAGGGTCTTATACCGTTGATAAGTCCTTCTTGAGGGTCTTATAACGTTGAGAAGCCACTCCTGAGGGTCTTATGTCGTTGATAAGTTCCTTTTGATAAAACACTTCTGATGATCTTTTAACGTTCATTACCATTTTTGAGGATTTTATAATGTTGATAAGCTCCTTTTAAGGGTCTTATAACATTGAGAAACGCCTTTTGGGGGACTTATGATATTGAGAAACCCCATTTTGAGGGTCTTATAACGTTGAGAAGCTCTTTTTAAGGGTCTTAGACCATTAAGAAGTCCCTTTTGGGGGTCTTAAAATGTTCAGAAGCCACTTATTATAACGTTGTTAAGCCCATTTTTTAGGGTCTTATAACATTAAGAAGCCTCTTCTGAGAATCTTATAACATTATAAGGGGGTCTTGTAATGCTGAGAATCTCTTTTTGAGGGTCTTATAACGTTGATAATCCTTCATGATGGTCTTATAGCATTGAGGGTCCTTTAACGTCCATAAGTCTCTTTTCAGGGTCTTATAGCGTTGAGAAGCCACTTCTGAGGGTCTTATAACGTTGTGAAGCTTTTTTACGGGTCTTATAACGTTGAGAAGCCCATTTTAAGAGTTTTATAATCCTGAGAGTCTTATAACGTTGATTAATCTCTTTTGAGAGTCTTATAACATTGAGAAGCCCCTTTTTAGGATATAATAACGTTGAGAAGCCACTTCTGAGGGTCTTATAAGGTTGAGAAGCCACTTTTCATGGTCTTCCCCATACCTCCTTATCATTTGTCTAGATTACGTGCTTAGAACATCGATTGATAAAATCAGAGAAAACGGCTTCGAGCTGACAAAGAAAAGAAGTGGAAGGTACCCCGCAAAAACAATTACCGATGGTGACTACGCCGATGACATAGCGATACTGACAAATACACCCAACCAAGCCGAAACACTACTGCATAGTTTGGAACGAGCCGCAGCAGGCATTGGCCTCCATGTCAATGCTCACAAAACGGAATATATGTGCTATAATAAAAAAGGCGACATCACCACACTAGATGGAACCCCTCTTAAACTAGTAGACAAATTCACCTACCTAGGAAGTAGCGTATCATCAACAGAAAAGGACATCGACACGCGGCTAACTAAGGCATGGACAACTATCGATTATATGGAAATCAGACCTGACCGATAAAATAAAACGCAGTTTCTACCAGGCAGCGGTCGTATCGATACTGCTGTATGGATGCACTACTTTGACGCTAACTAAACGGCTGGAAAAGAAGCTAGATGGCAATTACACAAGAATGTTGCGAGCAATAGTGAACAAGTCCTGGCGGTAACACCCCACAAGGCACCAACTATACGGCCACCCGCCTCCTATCTCGAAAACTATCCAAGTTAGACGAGCCAGACATGCAGGACACTGCCGGAGAAGCAAGGACGAGCTCATAAGTTATGTACTCCTATGGACCCCCACATATAGCCGGGCAAAAGCAGGAGGACCAGCTCGAACATACATCCAGCAGCTATGTGAAGATATGGGATGTAGCCCTGAAGACCTCTCAGAGGCGATGAACGATAGGGAGAAGTGGCGAGAGAGGGTAAGGGATATCCGTGCCTGTGGCACGACATGATGATCATGATGATGATGTTTAGAAGCCACTCTTGATGTCTTAAAACGTTTAGTACCATATTTGAGGGTTTTATAACTTGTAGAAGGTACTTTTAAAGTCTTATAATATTTTGATGTTCTTTTAATGACGAGAATCCCTTTTGAGAGTCTCACATCATGTAGAAGCTCCTTGTGTGGGTCTTTAGATAGAAATAAAGAAGGTACAGAAAAGTTTTCTCTGTGTAAATTTATGAAATGACGGTTGGAAACCCATTGAAAAGGCCGGTGTAATCTAATTAAGATATCAAGTAGAACCGAACTATAGATCTTCAACTTCTTTCGTCACTTAGTCAGGAATAACAATCGACCGTTATTGAATCCTATAAAGATTTAATTTTTCCCTTTCTGTTTTACAAGTGATTTAAAATATTTTCAAATGTGGAAGCAATTTCTTTTTTTGAAAATGTCATCATGTAGAAAAATCTGTAAATCGTAATTAATTTTTCAGCAGCTGAGCTCACAAAACAATTCCAAACTTTGACCCGGTGGGTAGACATCAAATTCATTTTGATTTGTCTGTCATCCTTCAAAGTGTGTAAGAGACAAGAAAATTGTTATCAATTTTGTTGGATATTTTTATCTTCTTTTTTAAAACCTTTAGTTGCTTTTAAGGCCATAAGTAAATAAGTTACATGTAGGTATTTATTCAGTTCCCTACGAGGCATATATAGGACAAAAATTTTATAGATAGAACGACGAAACAAAAATCAAAAGAAAAAAGGGAGAAAAAGGAAAAGAGTTAGTTGCTTTTTAATGGTGTATCAACCCTTGGAGGTTATTTAATGACAAATCATATATATATATATATATATATATATATATATATATGATTTATGGGCAAATATTTTCTGGGTAACAATTTATAAACGAGTTAGAGCTCATTTGTTTGCACATAGTTAAATGGTTCGAAGAATTGCTATCTAATATTAATAATTTTATCTATTAATCCTTTGTTTGCACACTGAAATGGTTTCAAGTATTCCTATCAAACACTAATAATTCTGTTTGATATTAATCATTTGTTTGCAGACAGTTAAATGCTTTCAAGTATTACTATTTAACTTTGGTAATTCTATTTATCAAGTATTCCTTTCTAATACGAAGAATTTAAACACAGCCGTGTGGCTTCAAATTTAACACAACCGTGTAGCTTCAAATAACTGATAACAATCCTTAGTAGATGATTGAACAGTTCTATTTGACCCATATATGGGATTCTAACAGGTACTACCACTCCGAGTCCTGAGTGGACCTGAAAGTAATGGCAATGAAGGGGTACTCTACACTCTGGAAGTGAAGCCCCACCATCAGATGCAACTTTGAGTCGTACCAAGGTTATCTCATTTTTGAGGTGAAAAAGGGTCTTACCTATCTGCAGGTATTTGACGGAGCAAAAATTCGTTTGGGAGAGATATGCATCGAATTATTCACTTCCATCATACAAGCTATGCGTAAATAGTAGGGTAGACCCGTCTTGAAGGAGAACTCTGAATTCAAAGCTGTTAAATTCAACTTAAGGAATTGACTTGTGTTGCATCCTTATAGTGTCGACGGGGTTGGATATATACATACTCTTCTGAGGGGTATACAGTCAGCATGATGTAAACCTTGACAGCAAAACTGGAAAAAAGGAAAGGGGGAAAAGAAGCTTGGTTTGAATAAAGAGCTAAAAGAGGAAATAGGTAACTTTGTAAGTGAATAGAAAAAGCAACGACAAGCGGCTGAATGTCAGAGGAAATGAACGAAAAGAGAACCGTAAAAGAAAAGAAAAATAGTTGAATCAACGTAGAAACAACTGAATAACTTTCCATGACGAAAAAGAAAGCGAAAAAAGAAAGACATAACAAAAAATAAACAGGAAAAAAAAAAGAAGAAATCTCTCAGATAGAAATCAAACGAAAAGCAATATGTAACAGGATTGCCAATGCGTAGAAGCAGTCAATAAATAAGCGATTACTTCACAAAAAATTTTAATACTGCCTTACAAGCGCTTGGCTTTCTTCAATAAACTAAGCGTATACCAATCTTGGTGACTGGACAAACGACGTTCTTCCGGTCTTAGAAACGGAAGTCCTGGGAGCATTCTATTTCCGCTTGACTTCCTCTTAATCAGATCGCAAACCAATAAATTTCTGCAAGATTGGTGTGGATGATAGAAGCGAAATGGAATGGGCGAAAAAAAATGAAATGAAAACGTCCCTGTTCTCAGCGTTTTATAGACACGCATGCGCAGGCGCGCCTTAGCGTACAAAAACGTATCACGAGTATATAAGGGCGTCTATGCATCAAAAATATTTTCGTTTTTTATGCCTTAACTCCAAAGCTTATTTCATCTCTATATATAAACTGCTATAGTTGATAGTCCGATTTTAGACGCTTTTCTATTGTCCACCACATACCCTCAAATCCCGCAGCAATTATGAATCCCTTTTCATTGCTACTACACCAAGGTGCAGGGAAGGGCGCTATTCCTTTCCCTGGATTGCTCCACTTTACCCTTGATACATACCTTATAATGTTGAGTGTTAAGCAAGGAGGCATCAAGTACCATTTTTTGAGATTTTGGTATGACCCGACCTGGGATTGAACCCTGATCTCCCAGGCCATTGGAGAACACTCTACCCACTATATTCTTAAACTACTAATTTAAGTGTCAAGTTGAGTGAAACTGCTGGCTATATATTGAATAGAAAAGGTGCCCGTGGTGTAATGGTTATCGTCATAGGAATTGGACACGACGATACGAGTTCAAATTCTGGACGAGACTGATTGCATTTCACATAGCACTAATACCCTTGGGAAAGGTATGAATCCAATTATTCTCCCTCCAGCTATGGGTAGATAGTAGGACAGATTAGGTTCTTCAGCCTTGGTTAGGCAACTAGTCTAGGAGAAGGAAAACTCTGAATTCAAACCTGTTAAACTCCGCTTAAAAATTGACCTTGTGTCATATCCTGCCCGAGCGGAGGGGTTGGGTAAATATGATACATAGAATAGAAAATATTTCTTGTGAATAATCATTGTTTGTAGATACCCTAATGACGTCCTTAAAAAAACTTATTTTCAATAAAGTTTTTATCATTATAAAAGACATATACAGTCTCACCGGTCAACCATCTCCCACTAAGTTATGTTTGCTTTTAAAAAAGAATAGCTTCTGGTGTTCGTCGAAAGCCTTGGATCAGGTTGATAATTGAAAAAGAACAAAACGAAGTCAATAACAAGGTCGCACAACCGTTTGTATCGATGTTGTATCACATCTTTCTTAAACAAGGCGGTGTGTTAGTTTATATTATACCAGATGATACGTTTGTAATATTACCAGGTCCAAAAATACGACCACTGATACGAATATGTGAAACGTACATAGAATGTTCATACTCATATATATAGGAATCCGAAAACACGAAATTGGTTCAGGTACGAAACTTTATTACCTTTGAGTTAAAGGTTATTCGACATGAGGAGAGAGAGAGACACAATCTTTCTATGCTGATTGCTTTTACATCTTCACCTCTCAACCCAACCAACGCATGGCGCCCGTATCGCACAAAGTCGTCTGGCCTCACCCTGGCCTAAATCTCGACTTTCCCGTTCGGACGCAAGAACTCAACTCACTGCTTTTTCTCAAATCTCCAAAAACCCTCAGCGCTTCCGGGCATGACGTCATTCACCTCCCTGGTCTCAATTCCTACCTGGGATTTTTATTTTGTCATCTCTGAATGACACATCCTCTCCGCGCGCACGTGAACACCTGCGTTAATGTTGTACCTAACTAACCCATGCACTAAGCGAAAGGTTCTCATCCTAACTAAACCGAAAGTCAAGAAATATAAAACAAAATCCCTCCGCCATTATATCACACGTTTTGGAAACGGTTGTAGTATAATAATCATAATTGTAGAATCTAGACACAGCGATTCGAGTTCAATACCTGAACGAGGCTGTTTGCCTTTCGCGTTGCACTAATTCTCTTGGGAAAGGTAAAATCAAACTGTTGAATCTTGGTAAGGAAGAGATACTTAGTGAAATAGAGTTAATTATTTATTAACTGAAGTGGTACAATCCAACAAATGTTATATAAGTCTCACGCTGTGGGTGTTACGTCCGACGTTGGTCTTACTATTGACCGAAATCTTTCAGTACCGACGTGCTAAAGAAACACGACGTCTTTTATACCTCCGCGATACTGAAAGTTACGTGATACAAGCCACTCTACAAAATAAGATATTCTGCTTCCAGCTATGACTAAATGGTAGGGTTGGATGGGCTCTTTAATTTTTGAGCGGCAACCAGTCTTGGAAAAGGAAAATTCTGAATTCAAAACTGTTAAATTCCGCTTAAAATTGACCTGGAGGGGTTGAGAGAATACATATTAGTTTTATACATGAAATCAAGCCGACCCTATTATTTCAGACGGGTTGGGCAGAACCTTAGCCGGGTGCTGGTTGCCTTTTCTCTCTATCCATATTTACCCAACCCCTCCGCTCAGGCAGGATATGACACAAGGTCAATTTTTTAAGTGGAGTTTAACAGGTTTGAATTCAGAGTTTTCCTTCTCCTAGACTAGTTGCCTCACCAAGGCTGAAGAACCAGTCTGCCCTACTATTTACCCATAGCTGGAGGGTGAATAATTGGATTCATACCTTTCCCAAGGGTATTAGTGCTATGCGCAAGGGTATTAGTGCTATGCGAAATGCAATCAGTCTCGTCCAGGATTTGAACTCGTGTCGTCGTGTCCATTTCCCACGAGGATAACCATTACACCACTTTTCTCTCTATCTGTCTGCTGTGCCCTGGAACTACTTGGATTTCATCTGCCCCAAGTGATATAATTCCGCTGAAAACAGGGTCTTTGGTTAAGTTTCGGTTTGGTTGTGTTTTATAGCATCTCAGCCCTTGTGGTTTATTAAATACAAAATCTTGTTTATATCTATCTACCTATATATATATATATATATATATATATATATATATATATATATATATTTAAAATAAGATGGTCCGCGGAGAGATTTGTATTTTTTTAAATTTATTTATTTTGTTCTTTCAGTGCATTCTTTCTTTTTTAGGGTTCATTTCCCCCGTCTCCATGGTCATCGCCACCGCCACCCCACCGAAAACAACGACGGGCGGGCCAACAACGGTTCCCCCTCTCTACATGCGGTCAATGAGAGCGACTCCGCGGTCTGCTAACGGGAGACGAAGGTTGGTAACAACCTGCGACGTCCCGGTTTCCATCGCATTCTTTTCCTCCGCCTTCACTCTTTTTATCCTTCTTTTTTTCTAGACGGTCCCAAAAAAAGAAAGAAATACAAGAAGAAAGAAGAGGAACTTTTTGTGAGGACGGTGAGATGTTTCTTCATAGTTTATTTATATATATATATATATATATATATATATATATATATATATATATGATTTGCAAGTGAGTAGTTTTTTAGTAATATCGTTTTTAAACTAACTTCAGCTCATTTGTTTGCACACTGTTAAATGGTTTCAAATATTGCTATCTAACGTTAATAATTCTATTGATATTAATCATTTGTTGGCACAAAATTAAATGGTTTCAAAAATTGCTATTTATTTTTAGCATGCAGCAAAACAGTTTCAAGTACTGCTATTTAACACCAATAATTCTATTTATTATTAGTTATAATCCCTAACATAAGATTGATCAGCTCAATTTGACCCATAGATGGGACTCTAGCAGATTCTTTCACTCCGGGTCAGAGAGGACCTGGAAGTAATAGCAAAAAAGAGTTACTCCGTATTCCCCAAAGCTCCAGGATTGGAGCCCAACCATCAGATGGTTTAGTGTCATATCTAGGACATCTATTAGTGGGAGGTTTTATCCCTTTGCAGAGATGCAGTCGGTAAATTCTACTACTACAGACAAAATGCAGGATTACTACACTTCGATCACTTTAGTGCTAATGACTTTAAAATTAATCCTTCTTCCTTAATAGTTTGGTCTGTACATAAAAAAAAATCTTTTTAAATTACAAGAACTGGATCTGGATTCTTACCTTGTGAAAACATTTCATGCCTCATACTTCACAAATATTCTTCCTACGAAAATTTAAGTACTTTAATACATATATTTCTAATTGATATTTTAAATTCGATTCATATATAAATATATGTATACACACACACACACACACACACACACATATATATATATATATATATATATGATGAATTTCATATATATATACATATATATGTGATGAATTTATTGTGAAAGAAAGTCGAAGCTATAACGTTTCTATTTTAACAAACCATCATCTGGATTTTAAAAACTGATGATACCAACGACTCTTTCACAATAAATTCATTACTTTAGATTACTTTGTTTTTAAATTTTTTTTCCATACTGTCGGACTTTTTTTCCATTATTTTCTTCCATATATATATATATATGAGGATCATTAAATAAGTTCCAGACTTTTTTCGTATAGGCACTTTTATTGATACTACACACATGAAACTCTAGTCCCTTCCAAGTAATCTCCTCTGGCTGCAATGCAGTTGTTGTACTGTTCCAACAACTTCTGGAAGGCCTCATGGAAGTCCTCATGTGTGAGCGTGTCAATGACCTTCATCACAGCCTTTTTCATCTCCTCAATTGTCTCATAACGACAGCCTCTGAGCTTAGGGAATAACAAAAGTCACAGGGAGCAAGGTCTGGACTATAGGGAAGATGAGGAACTGTCTTGATGCCCATCTTGGTCAAATAGTCTGTGAGAAGGATGGAGTTGTGGACTAGTGCATTATCCTGGTGGATATGCCACTGACCCGATTTGAAGAGTGCTGTCCTCTTCCGACAGAATCTCTTCCTGAACTCCCTTAAAACCTCAACATAGTAACCCTAACCGTAACCCTTTGGCCAATCAACTCTGGTGTATTGACTTCCTTACTCCTACCATACCTCTCTTCATCCCTCACAGACTCTCTGCTTTCCTTGAATCCCTTATGCTACTCCAAAACTGATGCTCGATTCATGCAAGATGGTCGAAAAGCAGTCTGAAGCATTCCATAAGTTTCTGTGGCATTTTTTCCAAGTTTAAAACACAATTTTATCGCATATCGTTCAACTAAGGTGTCCTCACGTCCAGATTGCATTTTTGAAACTCACCTGCTGTGACAATCAGGTTTTAGTAGGGTGTATTCCAATTGCTGCTGTAGCTGTCGATTTGAACCTGAAATCATAAAAGTTGGTCAGTCATCTCATAGGATCTATAGCAATAACATACTGAATTTTTAAGAGTCTACGACTATTTTAAATGCCTGTACAAAAAAGTCTGGAAACTTATTGAATGCACCACGTATATATATATTATATATATATATATATATATATATATATATATATATATATATATATATATATATAATGTTTTGTTGGCACTGTATATCCATTGGTCTAATGATTGATATTGTCCGATCCATTCTTAAGTTAACCAATGGATATACTACGTCAACAGCACATTTTACATCGCTTTTCCTATAGCATTTCGACTCCTTTAATCAGAAAAACAAGCTCTAACATTTTCCCCTCCAAAAAAGAAGCTTCCTTTTTTCTCCATAAAACGTTTTCCCTTGACAGTGACCTAAAGTCGAAACTAGTTGAAAACCACCCAAAACGTTAACTGCATAAAAGTTATATTCTATTTGTCTTATCAATTTTGTTGATCTTCACACACACACACACACACACACACATATATATATATACATCAGTAATATCCTGTCAGCGTACGAAGACAGTGGGTGTAGATTATTCGCGTATAGAATATAGGAGGAATTTCAAATAAATCTATGAGTGCTCGATGTATGGCTATAGTTATATATTCTCTGTCCTGGTTTATATAACAAAACTAACATACAGAGCGTATACAATGCAATTAGAATGAAACTCAAACCCAACCTCAAATTAAACATGTTGAGTCATCTGATTAGGCGGAGAGTATAATGATATTCTTCGCTGAAATAAATTCATATTGACAATTTCACTAGGTTTGAGTTTCCTACTAATTGCATTGAATATATATATATATATATATATATATATATATATATATATATATATATATATATAGTACAATTTAATGGAGACTCAAACTCAGTTAAGTCGTCATAATAAATTTATTTCGGCGGAGAATACAATTTGTTTCACAATTTCTGAAGGGCTGTGAAGATCAATGATTCTTTTATGAATTCTCAACTGATATCTGTCCCAGGTTTTAGAATCTTCACCACACGGAGTATATATATATATATATATATATATATATATATATATAGAAAGGTTTGATTAAATAAAATCGAATCCTTTCTGTTTTGAAGTTTTTTTTCTTTTTTCTTTCAAGAGTCCTGATGTTTTTATGGTACAATCTTGAAATTTGTTAATTGTTTCCCCAAAGGAGCTATTTTTGTTATACCCAGTACTTTTGGTTCTTGTCAGGACCATTATCAAAGCAATGCGTTAAATTAAAATTGTTTAGTATTTAAACTAAACTATTATTTCATTTTTGTCTTTATTACTAAAGTGAGGCTTGTTTTTATCACCAAGGTGATGCTAAGCGGTAATGGCAGTTTATTTTTAAATACTTCTATTACGTGAACTTAATTCTGTTAATCTATATATATATATATATATATATATATATATATATATATATATATATATATATGTGTGTGTGTGTGTGTATGTGTGTGTGTGTGTGTGTGTGTGTGTTTAAAAAAAACTTTAAAAGTTGTTATGTCCACATTGATGTATGAAACACACCTTTTCCCTTAAGATACATTGAGTTAAAAAAAAAAAAGGAGCTAGATTTACTGCTTTTTTTGTTTTCCTAAAATGTAGTTATTGTAAGCGTGAAAAAAAGGTCGCCTTCGCTGTACCTGACACAATATTCAGGTTGTTGTCCCTCTCAGGTAAAAAAATAAAGATAAATACATAGCCAATGGTAGTGACTTTTTGAAAAATAGTGTTTTCTTGTTGAAAACCTGCTCTGTCCAATAATGTTTTGGTATACTTTACTACGGATGAATAGTTGGCTTGAATGGGCTCTCTGGCCTTGATATGTGCAACCGTTCTCGTAAAAGGAAATCTATGTTGTCAAAGGCACTGCTAGCTTGGAGGCGACGTGCTCTTTCCATAGGCATTAGTGCATAGTGAAATGCAGGCAGCCTTGTCCAGAAATTGAACTCGGTTCGTATGAATGCAAACTTGGCGTAACGGTTACCGCAGAATATAACGTACGCATAATCACACACATTAATGTACGAGTATTAAGAAGTTTCTACTTCAGATATCGTCCAATCAACTACAACATAATTATTCTTCGAATTTGCAGAGGTTGATAATGCCTGCCTCATTTTTTTTTCTTTTGCGTCATTTTCAAACCCTAAAAATCTAAAAGAGGCGTGTCATAATTTTTCTTAATTTCCTTTTTACCAGTTGATATTTTTCACCTTTACTACATACTGAATAAGCGACAAAATTTCATTTGTTCTTTTATATATTAAAAAAGTCTTTCTTTTACAGTTTCAAACTTTTTTTCGTTATTCTTTTCTTTTAAATCACAAATTTATTTTAAAATCTGTGGTTTTTGAATATTCTTTTTTCCTTTTTTTCTTTTCGTGGATGGTTTTCTTCATTTGTCTCTGAAACAATCTCCTTTTTTGCTTTTGTCGATTTTTTCTATCGTCTTTTCTTTCTTTCTTTTTTTTCTTTTCTTTTTTCCTACTATATGATTTCATGAGATCGTTTTGTTTTCATTGTTTTTTTTTGTTACTTTTATCCAACTTTGATCAGGCATCGTTCTTTCTTTCTTTCTTTCTTTCTTTCTTTCTTTCTTTCTTTCTAATTATTTCTTTACTAATCTTTCTTTCTTTCTTTCTTACTTTCTTTCTTTCTTTCTTTCTTATTATTTCTTTACTAATATTTATTTATTTATTTATTTTTCATATACTCATCTTTCTTTCTTTCTTTCTTTCTCCTTATTTTTCATATATTCATCTTTCTTCTTTTTTGTTTTATTTATTTTTATTTTTTACATATTACTCTTTCTTTCTTTCTTTCTTTCTTTCTTTCTTTCTTTCTTTCTTTCTTAAACACGCCAACTTATCGAACATAAGAAAACAAAACCAAATATAAAAGGACTTTCTTACATTTATGTTTAGCGACATTTGTTTTTAAATTTTCCTTTTCTTAAAATTTTTGTTTTGTTTAGTTTTGTTTTCATTTGAAACCTTCGGCATCGCTGCTTGTTTTTTTTTTTTTCCGCCCTGATTCGTATTATGAAAATTCTCCGTATTCTTTTTTTCATTTTATTCGATAAAATTCAAAAGAAATTGAACAATCAGTCACGATCATTTTTTTTTTTTCATGTGCACTTGAATCTCTTCTCTTCAGTCAACATGGCACACGTGCTTCTCTATCTTTTCGTAGCTATCTACAAGGGAGCGGAGATGAAAAGTTCTCGACCTCACAAAGAAGAAAGTGAACTTCTTTTAAAAGTTTTATTAAATCATAATCTTTGAAGAAACTTGAGAAATAATAAAGCAACTCTTACGTTCGAATAAGTTATTTCTTTGCTTAGTGGCATATCAACCTTTGTGAGTTATTCAATGCCACAGCCATTCTCGTAGAAGTTATTTACAATAACTTAATACTTAATAAACATAATTAATAAACATAATTAATACTTAATTAATAAACATAATTAATAAACATAATTAATAAACATAAACATAATTAATAAACATAATTAATACTTAATTTCTAACAACTCAAATTCATTTACTTAGTGGCATATCAACCTTTGTGAGTTATTCAATGCCACAGCCATTCTCGTAGAAGTTATTTACAATAACTTAATACTTAATAAACATAATTAATAAACATAATTAATACTTAATTAATAAACATAATTAATAAACATAATTAATAAACATAAACATAATTAATAAACATAATTAATACTTAATTTCTAACAACTCAAATTCATTTACTTAGTGGCATATCAACCTTTGTGAGTTATTCAATGCCACAGCCATTCTCGTAGAAGTTATTTACAATAACTTAATACTTAATAAACATAATTAATAAACATAATTAATACTTAATTAATAAACATAATTAATAAACATAATTAATAAACATAAACATAATTAATAAACATAATTAATACTTAATTTCTAACAACTCAAATTCATTTACTTAGTGGCATATCAACCTTTGTGAGTTATTCAATGCCACAGCCATTCTCGTAGAAGTTATTTACAATAACTTAATACTTAATAAACATAATTAATAAACATAATTAATACTTAATTAATAAACATAATTAATAAACATAATTAATAAACATAAACATAATTAATAAACATAATTAATACTTAATTTCTAACAACTCAAATTCATTTACTTAGTGGCATATCAACCTTTGTGAGTTATTCAATGCCACAGCCATTCTCGTAGAAGTTATTTACAATAACTTAATACTTGTACCCGGTCATGGTTGATGGAATACCACCGTAGATTAAATAAAAGGTACGGTCCTAGGGTCTGTGTCACTGCTTAGATTTACCGCGAAAATGAAATCTAAGAGTATTGAGTCACGCTGCTTAGATTACGTACTACGGAAGTCAATAGATCAATTGCTGGAAAATTGGGCGGAACTATCTTCAGTCTACCTCCAGTCTTTGATGGAAAGAATGTCGAGAATTTGTGCAGCAGTGATTGTGACCAAAGAGGTCATTTTGATGAACTAAAAGTTTAAGAAGTTTTTTGTGCTTTGCGGGGGTGTGATTTGTATTTAACATGATTCAGAAAAACTTTTATTTAGTATTATAAATAAAACCATTGTGGAGCTTAACTTGTTCCATTAAAAATAACACTATTAGGATGAGAGATAAAGATTTTTTAGGGTGACTAAATATTTTTGACTGGTAGTGCATATATATATATATATATATATATCACATTCTGTTCAAAAATATCTATCAACTAGGTTGAGTCATAATTTTCGTTTTCGCAAAATTCATTCATAATTTAACAATGAATTAATTTCAATCATTAGTATATACTCCATTACTTTAAATCACCTTTTGCCATTTATCAGGTGGCTCGTTGAATCTTCTCCATTAAAATTGAACAGTTTTCTAACTCAAGAAGTTTTTCACAAACGTTTTCACCAGATTTTCTGAAGAAAAATGTGTCATTCAAAGCATTTTGTAGAGAAAAAGGAATATCAAAATCATTTCGTGCAAAGTCTAGTTGATATGGAGATTGGGGTAGAAGAAACCAGACAATCCAATATTTTTTCCTGTGTGATTCTACCTAATGGTGGCCTTGTGTTATCAGAGAAAAACACAACGTTTCTACAATTGATAAGTACAAGACGTTTTCTTAGAAGATTTTCATGCACACGTTGCAGCCTGTTGAGAGTATAGGAGAGGATTAAGTGTCTGATTGCGGTTTAAAAACTCAAAATTAATAATGCTGTGATGATCTCCTCATACACAAATGATAACTTTTCTTCCATAAATCCCCGATTTTAGG